>OX419582.1:3535232-3989510 GCA_948473455.1 Teleiodes luculella
GAAATCACAAACAAATGTCGAATGAGTCAAAAATTCTTTGAATTATTACAAATCGACTGACGTTTGACAACAGATTTGGTGTTGTCATTTGCGGAAACATTTTAGTTCCTCTTTAATTAATTTCTACACTTAATGGCCAAGCTATATAAGGGTAAATGGAAAGGAATAAACAAATATAGCAGTTTATCGTACTATCTCTTTATTAGGATACACAGTATACAGTATTTACTAAGACAAATACTACAATTATAGTATAAATTCTAGCTCTGCTCTGTTCCAACAAAGCGTGGCTAAGTTAAGCGCGCGGTATTTTAAACTGACGGACCCGGCGGCTCCCCGAGCCCCGCGGGGGGTGCGCCCCGCGTCGCACGTCTAGACCACGCCTCCAATGCGCTTTTATTTTTTCGAGGTGCGGCCTTAAGCTATTTGCATTACATTTAAATATTTCAAGAGAGATATTTGTAGGTTAGGTACTCTATCTACCTATCTATCTACTGGTCATCGTTGACTGCTTTCAAGTTCTGTAGTATTTTTAATGTACTGTAGTGTTGTATTTTAGTGTAATTTACTTATTTTGCTTCAAAAACTAGACGCCACTCAGGAATTCGCCTGAAAAAAATTATTTTATTGTACAGAAACCAGCAGACATTCGCACTACGAAATTCACCCCTATTATTAGCTACGGAATACGGGCGCTTTCATAACATGTCCAGCAGCACGAGAGGATAAATAAAAATCCTCATTCCTCGTGTGACATAAATTACGTCACACGTTAAGGGGGAGGGAGGGGGGCCAACGGAGTATGACATTGTGTGACAAGGTATGTACGTACCTACTAAATTTCGTGACGTCACATTTCAAGTAACGTTAAAGTTAGTAGTAGGACGGTCGAGACCCGTCAACCGATCTCAAGGGAGCCTCGAACCTAGGCCTAGTGCGTTGATACGGAAAAACATCGTGAACGGGACGACGACGACGCCTGAGGGGCTCCGTCCCTGATTATTATGTCCATAAGGATTGAGGAGCCACATCAGATTTTTTAAAAGCTGATCTCAACATTATTTAGCAACAAAGTAGCTGATTTTGCAGCACGAATTCTGGATTTAGCAGCAAAATATATCACTAGTTATATTAATTCAAAGGTGGCTCCTCAATCTAAACATCTGAATTGAGGAGCCACCTGGAACTCGTTGAGTAATGGATGAATATTTTTGAAAATTTTGCATCATTTAGCAGCAATTATGTATAGTACCTCCTAAAAGTTTGGCTTCTGTAGCGCTGAAATTACAGAAAATACAATACTTTTAGTATGGCTCCTCAATCTATACTCTAGAGGTGAATTTTCTTTGAATGTGAGCTATCAATTAATATACTGACATAATGATCGTTTAGCAGGTGGCGTGTTTTATTTTGCAGTATAGAATTAAAATGGTAAAACAGAGTAAATTTTGTAGGTGAACGAATTTTCTTTGGCTCCTCAATCCTGACGTTCTACTTTTATATGATTGACTGTAGCCACCTGAGATCTCAACGGAATCAAAAGTCAGAGACACTAACATTTAGCAGAAATGTCTTCTAAATATATATGTACAGTTCAGCAGTGTATATGTTTTGATTATTGAAATAACAATACTTAACTATTTCCTTAAGAATTCGCTGTGAAGGGTGACCATATTGTACTCGTATCATATTAATGAAACCAGGACAAGCAGTTTATTAAATTTATTTTTTCCTCACATATATAAGTACCTACCAACAGTGAACAGGTTTTGGTTATTTAGCTATCGATTTCACTATAAGTTAAAGAATGAATAAATATTGGCTGATCAGTGCTTATATGAACTTTAAAATCGTAATCATCGTAACATAACATTTCATCATTCGGTGTCGGGTAGTGACATTTGTAGTGGCCTATGTCAGTGTCGCTAATTGCGGGAATAAATTCTATGGCACCCATTAATTTATATGATTTATTTGAAAACATTATAAATTCTGGTATTTCTCTCACTCTAAACTTTTCACAACTATTTAGTTCGAATGAAATTATGTTTGATAAAGTATATTTACACACAGTTTGGTTGTTACAAAATATACAGTTGGTTTTTTCTTCAGCGATTAAAGTAGCATCTTCTAAACTTTGGATGCCAAAAACGGAAATTATTATTATTATTATTATTATGTTGGTACACTTTAAGATCACGGGTCTATAGAGACCCGGTCCTTTGGGAGGCGTGCATGGGGCCAAAGCCAACATGTAGAGGCCCGTTTAGTACCATTTATTCTAAAATGTGAGATGGCACGCACCTACCGGGGCCTATCCTCCAACACACTACACAAATGTGCTGGGGGACAGTCCCCGCTAGCTGCATAACTATTGCCAGGGAGGGACAAACGTTGGTCTGGGCTATGAGGGTGGGAGTTAGTGGACTGGATAACTGGGCTATTGAGGTGAGATAGCGGACATCTGCTTGTTAAAGATCTCACAACATTAAATCTAGGGCTGCCATCCGTCCGGGTTTCCCCGGATTTGTCCTAGTTTGGAGGGCGTCCGGGGAGCGTCCGGGCGGGGTTGAAATCATAGTCCGGGTAAAAACCGGACTACAATAAAATTCTGGGTTTTTCATCAAAGCCCGACCCCATAAATTTAAATAAAAGTTAATAGGTATTATCACACGTGCACAGATTATCTAATCAACTGCGCAATATGTCATGCAAAAAATACTTAAAATTTATGTTTTCTTTTAACAAGTACGGTGTAAAATGTATTTTTTTTCATTTAGATGTAGGTAAGTAAAAAAATTAGTGTCCGGGGTGACAGCTCCAAAATCCGGGGAACTTACGCTTTCGGTCCTGGGGGGCAAGTTTTAGAAATGGCAACCCTAATTAAATCTAGCAGACGGTGACTTGCCACTTAATAAATGGGCTACCCTAAACGGCCGCACGCATGGTGCGACAAGGGAGCAACATTGTCGTAAATGGCTCAGGGTGCGGAGAGGTGAGACTGCGGGGCGTTAGACGTCGGTGGAACACCTAGTAGAACCCCCGGCGTTATGACATTTTACACTTCCACCCTGGAGCATAGGTTCCGCTCTTGCGCTGTTCACTCGAGGCCGGCCAGTTAAGGCAAGCCAAGAGGCGAGGGCTAAAGTTGGTAAAGTGCCCTCTGAACTCGGGTCCGTGGTGACGCCAATCACCAACAGCTTCGCCACAAAGCTGCCCTGCGGGTTTACAAAGCTGCCCTGCGGGTTTATTATTATTATTATTATTATTTTTAGTTAATTTTATATTCTCCTAATCTCCTCTATTATCTCCTATTAATTTCTAGATACCCCCCAAAATGTGGTCACCCTTCACAGCGAATTCTTAAGGAAATAGTTAAGTATTGTTATTTCAATAATCAAAACATATACACTGCTGAACTGTACATATATATTTAGAAGACATTTCTGCTAAATGTTAGTGTCTCTGACTTTTGATTCCGTTGAGATCTCAGGTGGCTACAGTCAATCATATAAAAGTAGAACGTCAGGATTGAGGAGCCAAAGAAAATTCGTTCACCTACAAAAATTACTCTGTTTTACCATTTTAATTCTATACTGCAAAATAAAACACGCCACCTGCTAAACGATCATTATGTCAGTATATTAATTGATAGCTCACATTCAAAGAAAATTCACCTCTAGAGTATAGATTGAGGAGCCATACTAAAAGTATTGTATTTTCTGTAATTTCAGCGCTACAGAAGCCAAACTTTTAGGAGGTACTATACATAATTGCTGCTAAATGATGCAAAATTTTCAAAAATATTCATCCATTACTCAACGAGTTCCAGGTGGCTCCTCAATTCAGATGTTTAGATTGAGGAGCCACCTTTGAATTAATATAACTAGTGATATATTTTGCTGCTAAATCCAGAATTCGTGCTGCAAAATCAGCTACTTTGTTGCTAAATAATGTTGATATCAGCTTTTAAAAAATCTGATGTGGCTCCTCAATCCTTATGGACATCAATCAATGTTATTAGGGTTTGCACAAAAATGCCTCATTCCCACGGGAAAAACTGTGCGGAGCCGCGGCGAAAAACTAGTATAAAATATACAACATCTAGATACCAGACAAACACAAGTGCTAAACTTACAAATGTTTGCACAGGGCGGATTCGAACCTGCAATCCTGTGCTTCGAGGCCAAGCGCACTATCAACTAGGTCACGAGGCCGCCGTCCTCATAGAAGCTATGCAGTAACACATCGCTACAGTCGGACTTGACGCGTATCACCAACTTCATCGATTCGCAAACCGGCGCGATTCGCCAACTTGCTCCTTTTGCTATCTGGCGCTATTAGACAACTTGATTTTGCCTACTAACGCTATTCACCTACTTCAGCCATTCGTCAAGGCGCGGCTGGTATTCGTATAATCCAGCAGGAATCAGAACACACTATTCACTTGATTAACTGATTTATTCAGTTTTTACGATTCTTCCTAAGATAATACATCTAGCAAGTCCCAAGAATACTAAATCAACTGAAGAGTCAATTCAGTATTCAAAAAGAATATAATTTCACTAAATATACGGAATTATAGCCAGTTCCAAATCAAAGGCGTTGCATATTCAATTATGCAAACTCCACACTACCTAAATTAATATTTTTAATTGACTGCAACACCAAAATGAATGCAGGTAGTGAAATGCTTTAAAATAAAATTGAAATGTCATTTTTGGTAAATAAAGTTGTGTGAAGGTAATTGGATTGGTTGGATTTTATTTCTGTAAAGGTAATTAATATTATAATACTGAAAATACTATTATTCAGGTTATTAACAGTCCAGTGCTGAAGCAGTGCGGAAGAGGTTATCTATAATCCCCATGCTTTTGAGATTTCGGTTTAAATAGTTCAATTAACCGAGTGTAATTTTTTACCGACTTTAAAAAAGCAAGAAGTTCTCAATTCAATGCATACCTATGTTTTTTTTGTGTGTTTGTTTTTTAATCAGATCGCTAGTTAATCGCACCTCTCTGGTTATAATATCTTCGCCATTGGGAAATTTCGAACATCTTGAAATTAAAAAAAACTAGCGTTCTTTAAGATTTCCATAGATGATGAGAACAGTGAGATCTAATGTAGACTTTTTGACTTTTTTTTGTCGTATTGTACATGATTCTGACTGAGATTCATTTCAGGATAGTTAGTTGATTCATTTTTTTTTATAATCCAATACTTCTGTATTTATTACCTCACTATTTACTAGTGCCATCTGTTGAGCCGTTTTTTAAGGATTTTTTTTTCTTAATTTTCATCTGGAATACTTCCCATTGTGAATCCTTACCAATTAACTAGTATGGCAATGGCGGAGAGTAATGTAGTCTTTTGATTAAGGATATCTCTGCCAATTAAAACCGATTAAAAAAAATATATTTTACTGTACTTTTGACTTTTCAAGAACGTAGGTATGGCACGGGTTTAAGCCTCGGCCAACGCATACCAATCTTATCTTATATTATCTTATTTTATTTAGCCTAAACTGTCCCACTGCTGGGCAAAGGCCTCCCTCTTTTTCTTCCACTGCTCCCTGTCATGAGCTACTTCAGGCCAATCTTTTAAGTAGCTATCAAGGTCGTCCCGCCATCTCCTACGCGGCCTTCCACGTCTACGCCCAATGGTTGGCGGGTTACAGACCGTACCAATGGCGTATACCAATAGGTATTTAATTTTTGATTTCATATTTAAAATAGTCAGCACATGCGGCTGGACATGTTGACCTTGAGAGCACCTGTATTCCGTAGTGGTAGGGGTGAATTTCGTACGGTGAAGAAATTAATCGTAAGGAAATCTGCACACACCTGCGAAGAAATTCGAAGGTTATGTGTAGTTGATCAACTGGCACTGGGCCAGCGGAGTCCGAAACCATACTTCGAAAAGCAATCAACCGAATGACTGTATACCGAACGAACGTTATACCGAATTTTTTTTTACCGAAGGGACTTGAATTCGAATGTACTGTATACCGAATTTCTTAGCACCGAATAATATGCCGAATTTCTTAATACTGAATAATATGCCGAATTTCTTAACATCGAATGAAATCCCTATCCCTAAGTCTGTCTGTCTGTCTGTTACGCTTTCACGCCAAAACCACTGAACCGATTTTGATGAAACTTAGTACGGAGATAGAATAGATAGACCTTGGGGACGGACATAGGCTACTATTTACCGCGGGAAAATACCTCGTTCCCACGGGAAAGACTAAGCGCGGGCGGAGCCGTGGGGCGGAAACTTGATGAAACTTTGTATCTTTACCAATGTGACCTTGGAGTGTGATAGAATATACCTTGGAGAAGGATATAAACTACCTTTTACCGCGGGAAAAACTCTCATTCCCACGGGAAAATGGCAGCGCGGGTGAAAAGTTTTGATGGAACTTGGTACAAAGATAGAATAGACCCTGGGAATGTATATGGGCTACCTTTTACCGCGGGATAATGTTTTTTCCCACGGGAAAAATATTAGTACCTACCTACAGGTGGAAAGTTTTGATGAATATTGGTACAGAGATAGAATAGACCTTGGAGTAAGATATAGACTACCTTATACCGTGGGAAAATACCTCATTCTCACGGAAAAAATGGTAGTGTGGGTGGAAAAATTTAATGAAACTTGGTACAGGGATATAAAAGATTTTGGGTATGGATAAAGGCTACCTGTTACCACGGGAAAATACTTTATTCCCACGGGAAAAATGGTGGAGCGGCCGAAAAGTTTTGATGAACCTTGGTACAGAAACATAATAGACCTTGGGGATAGATATAGCCTACTTGTAACTGCGGGAAAATACCTTATTCCCACGGGAAAATTGTAGGTTGGGCGGAAAGTTTTGGCGAAACTTTGATTAAAAAGTAATCGAAATTGAGCTGATTCGGTATAGCGTTCGTTCGGTATACAGCCATTCGGTTGATTGCTTTTCGAGATATGGTTTGTTCGAAGAAAGAAAATTCGATTTAAAGATATTCGAAATTAAGCTGATTCGGTATAACGTTCGTTCGGTATACAGTCATTCGGTTGATTGCTTTTCGAAATATGGTTTCGGACTCGGGCCAGCGTGGTCCATTAAGGCCTATTCACTCTGATTTATGACGGAGCCATCATAAATATAGGCGGCTAAAGAACCTCTAAAACACTGAATAAGGGTTATTAACCAAGAAAAAGTAAGTCAATCAGTGAAATGAATTATCCAGTTCAGGAATTTGAAAAATACTCTTATTTATTACAGATCTTTGTACTGAAAGAAATTACAGTTCGCTGCCCTTATAATTTCTTTGAAAATAATCTGTAAATAAAAAACTTTTCTGTGTTTAACAACTCGGAAGAAATTCTTTGTCCCGAAATGATGATGGATCATAGAAAAAATGTAAGAGTAAGTTTCACTTTTGCGTAGAGGGTTCTTCAATAGTACCTACGAGTATGTAATTTTTTGTTGATTTCGTATTTTAGCCCTTAACGTATTTAAATTATGTCCACATTTACTACGGTAAAGCTATATTCTAAGTGAACATCGTAACAACTCGCATATGTCCCCATCGAGCGAGGGGCTCCAGCCTACGAACAGGCCTTAGTCGACCACGCTAGCCCAGTGCGGGTTGGTCAACATCACACACAAACTTTGAATTATTTAGCTTGGTGTACGCCGGTTTACTCGCGATGTTTTCCTTCACCGTAAGCGTCAAATTATCTTACATATATGAAATTAAAAATCGAAAACGCATTGATATTATGCAGAGACTTGAACTCGCGATCTTCCGAATGGAAATCAACGGCTCTACCGACACGTCCTGTGTGGACATAATATATTTTAACTTTGTCTAATATATACCCAAAGAAGAAAAAATACTATACTTACTTAAAAATTGTGCTACAATGTTCACTTTCAGGTAGAAGTTGAATTAAAGGTGAAGTAATTAAAACAAGATTAATAGCGAATTCGCAATAACCACTCCATTTTGGTATATATCTGTATTGTTATTTTGAATGAAAAGGCTAATCTCCGATTATCATGATAATAAACCACTTTTAATTAAATTAATTTTTCACATTTGGCTTACGGAACCTTAAAATGAGGCAATTAAGGTTAAGATGTACTAATTAGCCGCACTACGGAGATCCCGGGATAATACGAGCTTTCCTTTATCAAAGCAAGGGAGGGGTGGGGTGAAGAGTGGAGGGGAGAGAGGGGGATGGCCGGGATAAAAAGATGACTTAGTGAATTTAAGAAATTGAATCGTGTAGGCAGACTTGGCGGAGCCGTTTGCAAAAAAATCTGTATTTAATTAGTACTAGCCTTCCGCTCAGCGGCTTCGCCCGCGTTCACAGGTTTTCCCGTAGGAATGAGGTATTTTCCCGCAGTTAAACATAGCCTATGTGCGTAGCCAGGGTATCTAACATCACACCAAATTTTATTATAATCGCTCCAGCCGTTTAGTTAGACGTGAAGAAGTAACAAACATATACACTCACACACTCACAAATTTCGCCTTTATAATATTAGTGTGACTGTTAGACGAACTTAAGTCGATTAGTATATGATTGGTTGATATACTTTAACGCTGACTCCGATTAACTAATTTGGATGAAATTTACTTTGTAGATAGATTTATTTTAACCTACGCTTGTGTGAAACTTATCAAGCTTCACTGGATTTGCGGGGGGCGGAAAGCTCTACCCCAAAGTAGGCATATATTCAAAAGAACCTCGGACCTCGGTCGAGCGTTGATACGGAAAACGTGGAGAAGACGTCACCCGATGTAGATTAGGCATTCTTTAACAATAGAGTCTAGAGTGAAAGAAACAAAAAACTAAAGACAGTTGATGTTACCGCGCTTGCATACGATTTACTAAAATAAAATTATGAGTGTAAAATTCCAAAGCACACGGTTTTTTTTATTGAACTCTGCTTGCATCGAAAAGGTACGATCAATCAAGCTTCACCGGACTTGCGGGGGAGCGAAAGGCTGTACCCCAGAGTATAGTCATGTACCGACGCGTCTAGGGGCGGCTCAAGGGAGCCTCGAACCTAGGCCTAGCGCGTTGATTCAGAAAAACATCGTGAAGTCTGAATTTCGCTTTGATTTTACAAAATATACTATAAAATTTGTAAAATTATCAAAAACAATTGTACGGAAAGATTATGAGACGACGCCTGAGGGGCTCCGTTTCTGATTATTAGTTTTGATTTTGATTTAGGCCACACCCCGCCGGCGGGTACGGGCATTGTTACCTGAAGGGTAATTGTAACCTGAAAGGGGCACACGGTTTGTTTTTAAAAGACTCACAATACAGATTGGCGATGAAACCATGTTGATGAAAAGTGATACGGATTATTATCACAGCGGTACATAACTTCAATAACAGCCCATAATAATATTATGTCCCCACCGGGGGCTTCGGCCTACCCTAAAATCAGGGTGTAAAGGCCTTAGTAGACCACGCCAGACCAGTGCGGGTTGGTCAACTTCACACACCTTTGAATTTTTTCGCAGGTGTGTGCAGCCTACTCATGATATTTTCTTTCACAGTTAGAGCGTCAAATGAACATCACTACATAGTATAAAATAAAGTCGCTTTCTCCGTCCCTATGTCCCTATGTCCCTATGTCCCTCCCTTTGTACGCTTAAATCTTTAAAACTACGCAACGGATTTTGATGCGGTTTTTTTTAATAGATAGAGGGATTCAAGAGGAAGGTTTATATGTATAATACATGCATAATATACTTAAGAATAATCCACAATAACCATTTTCCCGTGCGGAGCCGGGGCGGGTCGCTAGTCACTACATAGTATAAAATAAAGTCGCTTTCTCCGTCCCTATGTCCCTATGTCCCTTTGTACGCTTAAATCTTTAAAACTACGCAACGGATTTTGATGCGGTTTTTTTAATAGATAGAGTGATTCAAGAGGAAGGTTTATATGTATAATACATGCATAATATACTGAAGGATAACCCACAATAACCATTTTCCCGTGCGGAGCCGGGGCGGGTCGCTAGTACGTAATAAATTTGAAAATCGAAAACACATTTGTACGTACTTAAGCTTGAACCGTCAAACTTCCACAGCCACCGATGCTTTAACACGCCTTACTCCCTAAAAATATTCTATATGGGGACATAAGCAAGAAAGCAAGCCGTGTGACTTCTGACATAGGGCGCAGTATAATGATAAGCATGTACTGTTAAGTAGACCGTCGACCTAAGTCAACCTTTCAAATCCAACTACTTTAAAATTTGCAACGTACAATAAAGGTCGTTTTATTAACCAGTATCTTTATCAAAAAGGTGCGGTTACGCAACATCCTATACACAGGGTGTTTAGTTACAGTACCTCGCCCGTCCCTCGGGCAATTACCCCCCTGCATCCCCCCTCCCCACCCCGGGAGGTCACAACAGGTGTGCGATCACACGAGTAACGTTTGCAGGTAGGACATCGTACAGAGATTCGTACTGTGATATGTTAATTTACGAGTACTTTACAGTATCGACAGGCAGCAGGACACTAAAGAATGAACACGACTTTAAATGTTGAAAACCAACTGCCAGACAATTATAGGTTAACTTTTTACTTTATCTGTGGCTAGGATCGTTGACTTTCATTCGGAAGCAGAAGAAAATAATAGTACTAACCCGTACGGAAAGTACACTCACCGCCCCGCGCCAAAATGAGTTGCCCGCCCTATATAGCGCCCCACGCCCCGCACCCCGCAGGCGTCGCGGGACTCCGCCGGTGGTGTTCGAGGGTGTTTTACATAGCGCCTAGCCTAGCGCCATTGACTTGTAGTTGTTATTCAAAAAGAAGTAGGTTCTCAAAATGCGTTTTCTGTATGGAGTGACCGCCCAGTTCGGAAGTACAAACCAATGCCTTTTCGATTTTCGAATTCATACGTACGTTTATTCGGCGCTATTGCGGTGATGGTGAAGAAAATATCGTGACCCTGCATCCGCAGCTATCTGGCTATTCAACCAACCGCACTGGGCTAGCGTGATCGACCATTGTTCACCCTGATTTCAGGGTAGGCTCGAGCCCCTCGGTTGGGGATGCAGAAATTTTAAAGCGAGAAATACTAATGATACTTATTCCTTTTGAACTAAATAATAAGAAATGGAAAAATAAGATTTGTTTAATACAAATTTTAGCAATTTTTACGAAACGTGCCCCTGATTCTTAGCTGAACTATCCACCTCAATAAGTTTTTTATTAGAAATATTATCTAGCCGACAGCTCGCCGCCGCCGCCTCTATTATGTATTTTCCTGTGGTAAAGGAAACCTTTATACCAATTTAGTACATTATGCAAAACTACTACTTTATGCTTTTTGGCTGTTGCTACTATTCTATGGTCTATTTCATAAAAATCCGGATAAAAATCATTGATCTCTTTCCTTTCTTAAAAGTTATTAAAAATAATGTAACGCCGAAATGTCTGGCAAGATCACTACCAAATTACGTATTTTGCGATAATTTCTTATAGTTTTATCGTATCGTTTGAAAAATTTGTGCACATTGTATGCAGGTCAATGACCATTTGTCCGGATTAATGTGAAACAAACCATAGTATTATTATATTCCATGCTAGAACCTAATTAGTTAGCTGACCGCTCCAGGCACTTTCTTTGCTTCTTAATTGGATTTTTGTCTTTTAAAAATCAGATTTTTCTTCTAATTTTGTTCAGTACAATATCTATTCATTCAACCCTTTCGGTATTCATTCACCCAACAAATATGACGAGAGCTATCACGATTAAAATCTGGTGATGGGGTAAAACCACAGAGAATACTATGTGCTGATAACCGAGTATTCGTTAACTTAAACTGAATAAACTAAATAAAGTAAAGAACTATGTTCAATACTTTTTTCGAAATTTTAAGGCCAGTAGTTTCGGAGATAAAGGGGGGAGGAATAGTAATTTTTCGACAATTTTCTTTAATAAATTCAAAACTATGAATCGTGAAATTATAAAACAATACATTACAACAAGCCTTTTTATCATGTCACACGGTAAGTATATTTATCTTCTATTTCAAATCTAGAATTATCACCCACAGTGCCTCCATGTTTCAATGTCACACTTTCATCTTTATGTCCTGGATTTACATACGTGCATCAAATTTCAACTCGATCAGTCACTAGACATGGCATGATCATTTTTCGCCTGTTTTCTTATGTAACTTCAAAACAATTTATCGTGAAATTGTAAAAAAACATGTATTTGAGATCGTTACACAAGCCATTTCATTTGACATGTCACATCATACAATATACTTCCTAAATTTTTCAAAGTCTAATGTGTCATCCAAAAGGGCCTCCATAAAAGGTAGCCCATGTCAAGCGTATGTCCTTTCCCAAGGTTTATTCTATTTCTATCTTTAAACCAAGTTTCATTAAAATCGATTCAGTAGTTTCTTCTTTCGCAGCCTATTCAATGCGAACAATAAAATCTTTCCTCTTTAAAATAATATTAGTATAGATCTATGTATTATTTACAATAGATAAAAAATAATATAGATATGATAAAATTTGATGATGAAATCTTTTTACCAATCCGGTATCCCGCGTCCATAACAAAAGTATTTCCTGTACATTGTCCGAACAAGCCGAGGGGATAATCGAAAGACGCACGAAATGACACTTTATTGTATCATTCATAAGATCCATCTGTACGCACGGGTCTCCCCACCATTCGGTTATCAGTAACAACGTACGTAACAGTTTTCTTACTCAACAATACTATTGTAGTTTTCTTTTTCGACCAATCTTAATAATCCTAGTGTGAGATTTATTATATGTACGTTTGTTCGACGCTCTTACGGTTAAAGAGAACATCGTGTTGCGAATAAATTCGAAGGTTTAATCTGAAGTTGACCTACCGTTACAGGGACAGCGTTGTCGACTAAGGCCTATTCACTCTGATTTCAGGGTAGGCTCATGCCACTCGGGGGAAATGCATAAGCTTTACATACTTCATATAAATAAAACATTTTTACACACACTCACTCATATAGATATACACACCTTTTCCCCGCTCACACACACACACACACACACACATATGTAGATATAATACATAATTACTAACTGCTTCTTACATTCTTAATATAGCTATAGTTTGGAACTAGCTATAGATATTTGTTTGAACTAACTCCAGGATAGTAGATATTGAAGAGCGGGATCACCTGACACAAGTATTATTATATACTTAGTAGGTGATCCCAGCCTAGTTCATTGTTATAATGTCTAAAAATGAATAAAGTTATTTATTTCTATTATTGCTTCTATTATTTTTAATGAGCATTATTGCTTGCTTGCTTTTTGTGTAGGTTTCGAGGTTAACCTACCTCATAAACCCTGGTGTCAGAATTATTGAGCCGCCTAAGGAGCATTATTAAGCCTTCTAAAGACTTCTGACATAGCTCATACAACAATACAATACAATACAAAATACTACGACACGACTACATACATTAGGCAGACGCCTTTGCTTTGCGCGACTCGCTCTGTACGCAGGTAGGTACTCAGAATGACGAATTTACTACTGCGAAGCGAAAAGCAAAGCGCTTATTTCCAACCTCTCTGTAGTACTAAGGATTCATTTTATTTTTATTTATTTATATATTTACTATTCAATACAAATTTTCCTTAAAAACTAATCATAGTCCCACAAAGTTTGTCTGTGGGATCTAATACTTAATACTTAGTTTTAATTAATTTTCTTACACCACTTTTAATTAATTTTTCGTACAATATCTATACATTGACGGCCTCGTAGCCTAGTTGGTAGTACATCTGCCTTCTAAGCACAAGGTCGCGGGTTCGAATCCCGCCCAAGGCAAACATTCGTGTGATGAGCACTTGTGTTTGCCTTGTGTCTGGATGTTGTATATTTATATATGTATGTATATCAGCTGTCTGACACCCATAGCACAGGCTCTGCCTAGTTTGGGGTCAGGTAGCCGTGTGTGAGATGTCCCACATATTTATTTATTTATTTATTTATTTATTTATTGAACTTCAAAAATCTCTCTATTGGAGTGAATACAAAAAGCACCAACTTCCTATTTTTGTCATTTGAAAGCGAAGCTTACTGTAATCTTAAGACCATCATTCCCTTTGTCCTCTTTGATCCTCAGAGACACATAAATGTCGCGTTAGCCGCGAGGCCAGGTGTATTAATACCTACTACCTCCGGCCATTCTTGGGGTCTTACTAATCCCAGTCGCCCAAAGGTCCATTATTGTCATCAAAGATTCTAAAACTTTTGAGGGCAACGCTTACTGTCATGCCATATTATGTAATACTACATACATTTTTTCCACGGGAATTTGGAATTTTTAACCGACTTCAAAAAAGGAGGAGGTTCTCAATTCGACGCGTATGTTTTTTTTTGTTTGTTATAAGATATCTTTGCCAATTGTGAACCGATTTACAAAATTCTTTTTTTAATCGACCAGGTTTACTTGCAGGGTGGTCCCATAAAAAATTCGCTAAGATCGGATGATTAAATTTGAAGACATGAGGAAATAACTCCTCAATTGATGATGCCGTTATACCCGATCGGTAAATTGTTTTGGCAATATCTCGTCTTCTTATCAATCGATTTCAATATTTTTTTGTTTTATAGATAGAACTTGTACTCAAAATGGTTTCATATAAATTTGGATTACATCTGATGGCGGAGTAGAAGACTAAAACGAAAACTCTTCAATAAACAACAGCACACTCATTGCGTTGCTTTTGTTATAATTGAAACAACAAGAAATATGTGGTTTTAGTTCATATATTCTGTAAACTAGTCATAGATTAAAGATTTGAAAACCCTAAGTGAAGACAACAAATTAAGAATTTATCCGTGGACTAAACGAGCGAGCGTCGTTGGTATCGTAGTGGTTTGGTCAGTTGTTCGCCATTCGGAAAACTTAGATTACAGTCCAATCAAGTAGGTATAGCAATGTTTTAGAATTTAAAATTCAAAGGTAAGACTGTAAAGGAAACGTAGTGAGAAATCTGCATATAATTATGTACTAAACAAAACAAATTAAAGTATTGTGTGAGTAACTTGTCATGGTAAATTTTCACTAAAAAGGGTTAAATAAAAAGATAATTAAAAAAATATAAAAAACCGCACCGACTCCAAGGTGAAGAGTATTACAATGTCTACACATGTTTATATGATGTTACAATTTATATAAATAAGGAATAATAATAGCCATATTAAATTTCTATGCTTTCAGCTAGATTTATATTTTATTTTTAACTTTTTAGTGTAGGTTCCTAACCTTGTAGGCGGTTTTATATATTTTTTTAATTATCTTTTTATAGCTTAGAAATAACTATGTTTTGCATATCATAAAATAGCTGATATAAAATAAAGTAGAATAAACGAACATACATGTAAAATAAAATCGGAATTCAACCGTTAAGGCGTGTAAGAATAGATAAACTAAAATATTATATTACTTTGTATTAATAAAACAAGTGTAAAAAGTAGTCAGAGTAAGCTAAAAAAAATCTTATTCTTACACCGTTGTCCCTGACAAATGGACAATAGTAGTTAGTAAGCGTAGCTGAGGAGCATCACTACTTCAAACTAAAGACTCAGCGCCCCCTAGTTTTAAGAAGCTATATTTATTCAAAGTAAGTGCGTAGCTATTCAAACTTCACATATTTCATATCGAAGTGACATTATTGCAACAAATCGTATTTAAATAAGTCAACGGAAACAGGTTCTCATAGAGAGCCGCACGGAATATGTAATAGTTCTAACGACAGAAGTTCAAAGTTTACAATGAAACCGGAATCACGAACCTGTCAAGTTAATGACCACATAGTGTTTAAATAATTATTTAAATTAATGCTATTATATTCTAATTATTCCTTATCACACAGAAAGGATAGCGAACGACACCCATCCCATAGTAAAGGTTTTGCCTAGTTTGGGGCCAGATAGCCGTGTATGAGCTGTCCTTACATGTACTTATTATCCCACCAAAAACATACCTGTTAAAAAGGGGGCGGCCAAGTTCCTATCGGCTAATTGTTCGCCTAAAAAAGGATTGAAATCCAATCCAATGCCAAGTTTAGATGCACTTTAAATTCGATCATAATCATCGTCATCAACAGCCTGATCCACTGGTAAACATTTGCCATTCCCAAGACTCGCAACCACATTCTAAATTTTAACTTGGCAGGTTAAATTAGTTTAATAAATAGATTAATTTAATTATTATATAAATAATAAATTGCTGAGTTTGCTGTCGACTCGAAAAGAAGAAATAGTAAATTTAATTATACAAATTAATTAAGTATTACGCACAAAAACCTGCCAAGTTCAAAGGGTATCATTCATTTTGGACCAAAAAAGTAAAAGTGCCGGCCAGCAGAAAAAAGTATAACTTTCGGGTAGAACACACAATTCCTGTATTCTTTTACTATGACACTAATCCTGTGCACCCCATGGTTGTATTTTTAGAAGCTTTTAATTAAATAATAAAAATGTTATTATAAAAGTATTATTTTGACACATGTCACAGCGCATATACTCATATTGTATTGAATATATTATATTCTTTTATTTTATGTAGTTTAACTTCTTCTTTTTTTATTATAATAGGGGCCCACTTGGATTAAGTATGTAAATGTTTAATATAATTAAAAAATATATTATGAAAGTATTACTATGATGCATAATAATGATCATTCATCAACTATTTTTTTATTATTATTAAGAAAAAAAAGTAAAAAAAATAAAAAAAATATAAAGAAAATGTAAAAAAAAGTAAAGAAATATAGAAACTACGACGTGTTCTATCCGAAAAATACTCTTTTTTTCCTTGGCCGGCATTTTTACTTTTTTGGTCCAACATTGTATGAAACGTGAATGATGTCCTTTAGAATGTGGTTGGGAATGGCAAATGTTTACCAGTGGATCAGGCTGTTGATGACGATGATTATGATCGAATTTAAAGTGCATCTAAACTTGGCATTGGATTGGATTTCAATCCTTTTTTAGGCGAACAATTAGCCGATAGGAACTTGGCCGCCCCCTTTTTAACAGGTATGTTTTTGGTGGGATTTGAATACTTTTTTTGAAGAAATCGTACCTTTTTTTTCTTTTTGTGCCACGCCTTCGTCCATTGTTAACCACAGAATAAATATATTTAATCATCCGGACCAAAGAGATTGGAGAGCCGCGAAAGCGGCTCCCATCTCTCTGATCCGGACACTCCATGCAGCAAATTTATTTTGACAACCTAGTTACTTCTTTTAGAAAAACCAAAGAGTTTTGAAGAGCCGAAGCTGGCTCTTCCAACCTCTTTGAGAAAAACAACTGCAAGTCAGGGTTATCACGAGATTAAATTAAAAAAAAAAACTTCTATAATACTGCGTAGCGTACATAGATTTTTGTCATAAAATCTTCTTATTAAACCTTTCTAAATAATGACAAACGTCGCTACACTTGACGTAAGTGACATGACGTAAAATTTAGTGACAGCGTTGTAGCGATCGCGAATTTGTTTGCATGAAACAACTTTGGAGTAGCGGGCAATATTATTTTAAATCTCAAATTATTTTTTTTAAGTTTTAGTCGTATCTTTAAGTCAAGTGTTTACGTATTAAATAGTTGATAGTTAAATTAAATGACATTCAGAACATCGGTCAAATTTATATTATAATATAAATAAAATAGGTACAGTAGGCAGCACATGCGGCTGGATATTCGCTCCACGATTTTCGCTCCTACTACTACAGGATAAAGACGCTCTTAAGGTCATTATGTCCAGCCGCATGTGCTGGCTACGGTACACGATGCATTTTAAAATTTGTCAACAATTAAGATAATATACATATCGTACTTAGCCAATCTTTATTCCTAATGTTTACAGTATTCAGAGCTCGATTGGTCGTTTTTTTTTTATACAAGCGCACATTATTAATCTTTCTACAACGGTCTCTTTCGATAAATTAAGAATAATAAAAATTGCACGATGTGACAAGGTTATCACGTCTTATAACAAGCGCTACAGTGTATTTAGGCTGCCACACACCGGATACGTCTGCATCACGACGCATTGCGTCTGCAGCACCGCGCACAGAAGGCCGTTCACACAGTATCGCAGACGAATGCAGCAGCGCGGTGTCAGTGTCAATAGGAAATCCCGTGTAATTCAACCTTATAACAACCTTTACGTCCGATTCGCGCGTGCGACGTTCCCGTTCCGCTGCCACGCGCGCCAATTCGGTCACAAAATATCACAAAATATAAAGGAAAATGAAATAAAATGCACGATATTTTTTACGCAACTGACATTTATTGATTTGTAACCATGGTAACCCATGTCAGTTTGTGTTGTGTTCGTGCCGTGCGTCTGATGCACGCAGACGTGCTGCATTGCGTCTGCGACCATTTCAGTGTGAACGTCGTATTTCAGGTTAATACATTACAGATCGTGTCGCACGCAGATGCAACGCAGTGCGTATCCGGTGTGTGGCAGCCTTTATTATGAATACATGACAATATATTTTATACCCCCCCTGCCCTCTCCCCCCTCTCCTCATCGTATTCTCATTGTACCACATGTTTAGAAATATTTTTATTATAAATTCGATATTCAATTAAGCCAACTTTCTTAAATTTCTTATTTTTTTGTTAATCTACATATAACACACGACCTGTGTGCCAAATTTCATAAGGCTAGGACAATTGGAAGTGGCCTAAACATTTTGATTACCGGTCAGTGAGTGAGTCAGTCAGTGCCAAAATTAGCTATTTTCACAGTGTTATATTTCAGAATTTACTGAAGCTATATCTATGAAATTTGGCATACTGCTTTAGTACTAGTATATAACTACGTAGGTACAATTTTATCTCTGTACTTGCAATAGGCGCTGAGCTACAGGGGGGTCAAAAGTGGGTAGAAACGGTTCGTGTAAATAGTGCACGGCATGCGTGCGGCTTATTGCTGGAACTTGGCCTGCGCACTCCCGTGCGCTTAGATTATTATTATTCAATAAAAAAAAATGCAACACTGCAGAGTCTTAGCATTTGGTGTCAGTGATGATGACCCATGGAACAAGAAGACTACTTTTCCTTAAATACTTCGTGCCTACTTAATTAAATGACTACGTATTTGTGTTGGAGATAAAGTAGATTGTTTAATACAAGTTTTTTGAGTGAACATTTCCGTCTAATGTTTTTTTCTACAATAAGCACGATATAAAGAAATCTGCTGTTCACTCTGCAATGTTTTATTCTACTGCTCAACCACGTGGTTGAAAACGCCGGACACAACATAAATAAAAAACTTACCGCGATCTCCGGCGTTTTTTATTTAAATTAGAATTTTCAGCGAACGAGCTCGGCCTCCGCTTGAACTATTGGAAAAATTCAAAAGGAAAAGTTCGTTGCAATGATAAAAAGGCAAACATGGAATGAGAAAAAAAAAAGGTTAGTCAGTGGATGGGATCCTGGAAGC
Source organism: Teleiodes luculella (assembly GCA_948473455.1). Lineage (NCBI taxonomy): Eukaryota > Metazoa > Arthropoda > Insecta > Lepidoptera > Gelechiidae > Teleiodes > Teleiodes luculella. Next base: position 3,554,749 of record OX419582.1, read on the forward strand.
CACGATTCGATATTCGATCATAATAATTTTTACCACATCTTTATTTTTCCTTTTTTTTACTGCAGCAATTTCTATGATATTGTAAATACTTAATTTTTTTCCCAAAAAGCTCTGCGGTACACAAATTAGTGCATCATCATCATCAGCCGAATGATGTCCACAGCTGGATAAAGACTTTCTCGCAAAAAAATCTACGACGATCGGTCTTATACTATACTATCCGCATCTAGCAATACCTATATAATGAATAAGGTGGGCCTATATAGCCTACCCTACGCTATACCCACCAGTGCACAATATAGGTGTAAGCATCAATGAGGAAGTGTCCTAAAAATATATAATAATAATTAGTCCGTTAGTTAGATTACTAAAAAATAAGCAGCAATTTGCAGCGCCTCGTCAGGTGTGCGCTAGCCCTAAGGGGATTATTCGTTTCGAAAAAAGTTTTTAGTTCATCAGTAATATTGACTGAGCATATTCATGTACAGTAGGCAGCACATGCAGCTGGACATGTTGACCTAGAGAGCGCCCGGTATTTTTCGTAGTGTTGTCCAACCGCATGTCTGTGCTGGCTTCTGTACAGTACATGCGGCTGGACTCGTTGAGCTGAAGCTGAAAATGAAACTTGGGATCTGAAAACTGGGAATTATCAGCGCTATACCATTTTAGGCATATTCAAAACTAGCGCTAAGACATACTATGAAGGATATGTAAATATTTTGCATAGTTATTTCGTAGCTAACACAAATCTTTGAAATTGGTTTTGATTGTATTTAAAGTTCCGTAAGTACAATAGCCCAGCACATGCGGCTGGACTAATCAGTAGAAGTAGGAGTGAATTTTGTAGCGCGAATGTCCAACAGCATGCGCCGGCCTCTGTACTTTCACTTTTTTGTGAATCGTCACTTTCACTGTGTATGGCGACAAAGGCCTATCTACGACCCAGTTAGCTTAGCACTAAACAAGCATCTTGTACAAGCAGAAAATCCCGGCTATAATAAGCGCTACTTAATTTATAACCCTCATATACGAGGCACGATAGTAGACCCGAACCGCCACATGAATAATTTTCAAATAATTTCTGATTCATGAAACTCGCAGGACGTACTTTTGTTCGCAAAATCTTTGTTGGTTCTTCATCAAACAGTACCAAGGAGTTATAATATAATGCTTTCGGATAATTTGTCTACTATGTGTATGTAAAAGGAAACCTTTAAATATTTTTGCTTTCATTTTGGTTAGTTTTTTTTCGGTAACTTAGATTTGATTGACATAAATTTAAGTTAACAATTTACTTAGATTTTAAGCGAAATGCCAAAAGTTCAGAAGCAGCAGTTGTCAAAATGAAGCAAAAAATTGTTTGTTTAACTTATTGTGTCCTTGTTATTTATGAGTAGATAGTATGTATGTATGTACATACATTAAAATTTACGTTTTTATCATCGGTATATTAATACTGCCGTCATAGCAAAAAAGAGCACTTCTGACAATTTTTCTTAATATTAGGTAAAGACACCGTTAAACTGAGAAAAGAGTAAAAACGGTGTTTACAGTATAATTAAGATAAAGAAAGAAAGAGAAAATAAAGAATCAGAAAATGTCAAATGTACCCTTTTATAACGTCAGAAAAGTTAACTGTGAGTTTGTTCACAGGTCTTAGCGCTATAATTTTAAATAGGTAGGTAGTTAAGGTAGGTACGTATTACATACGATACCGGGTAATACATATAGGTATAATATTAGAATCCAAAACCGAACTCCGACAAGACTCTACTCCGACAAGACACTACTCCGACAAAACATAAAACCTAACCTAACCTAACCTACCGAACTTCTCGGAATAGTGTCTTGTCGGAGTAGAGTCTTGTCAGAGTTCGGTCTTTAAACCATAATAGAATTAAAAAATTGAATTATTAGAATTATTAGACCTGTAAACAATCGTTATAATGTGTAGTCAGCGCGAAAGCCTCAAACAAACATTAGTTAAACCATCTACAGACTGCAAGAGGTGTACTTTAGAACGTGTTGTAAGAAGAAATTATGACAGTGAGTTAACTGATTGCACTTACCTGAGCGCCGACCATTCCCTCGCGGAGTCTCGGCAAGTCAGTGTGGGAGTACTTGGAGATAGACCAGGGCTCCACGCTGCGAAGATCGGTGTCCAGCTCAAACTCATTGATCTGGTTGCGGAGGAACTTGCGGATGTTCCAAGGCAGGTCGTTGTGCCTGATTGAAAAAAAAAACAATATAGAGCCACTGAACCCCTTCAGGTAACAACGCCCGTACCCGACGGCGGGGGCGCGGCCAAAACCAAAATCAAAATTGATAATCAGAGACGGAGCCCCTCAGGCGTTTTTTCAATATCAACGCGCTAGGCCGTGGTCCGAGGCTCCCTCGAGCCGCCCTTAGACGCGTTGGTATATGACTTTTTTTGGGGTAGAGTCGTCCGCTCCCCCGCATTCCGGTGAAGCTTGATCCGTCGTACTTATTCGACACAACTTAGGTCAATAAAAAAAAAATGCCACTGAACACAAAATAAAAAGTTTCCAAAAAGTCCACTCCCGCCGTCCTTGAAATTAACTACCTAAACTTGGTGGACTCCTTGAAAAACGTGTAATCGTCATTATTGTGTTGTGTTTAAACAGCCAAATAAAGTACAACAGTAATAAGAACACTTATCAATTTTTTTAGCACATCGAACATCAATACGTTGTTAATACTCGCGAGAGCGACGACTACACGTGGTCCGATCATGCTCCGAGCGTGGTCCGAGCAGGCCTGTAAACGCAATGATCAATGTGTGCGTAAAACTATGGCGCTTAGTTCCGAGTGGCCCATCATCTGTCTAGGCGCGCCGCGCGCCGCCGCTATACGTAATTTGTGCACTGAACTACTAGTATTGTATCATTATAGGCCACAGCATCTAAAAAGATGTTTGTTGCAGCGCTTGTGGGTTTACAAAAAGGTGACTGTAAAGTCCAATAGCAGCTCGGTTGCTTGCTTGCTTATCGTATGGGTTGTGAGGTTAACCTACACCACAAACCCTAGTGTCGGATTTATAGAACCGCCTTAGGCTTCCCACATGGCTACATCCGTAGATATCCGTAGCCAGGACCAACGGATTTACGTGCCTTCCGAAGCACGGAATCATCTTTCTATTCGGACAATCAGGTGATTCAGCCAGCAATGTCCTAACCAACTAAGGAAAAATCTTTTAGAGTGATAAATTTGTTAGACGAGTCCCCAACGGGATTCGAACCTGGACCCTCCGTATCGTCAGACGAGCTTTTGACCGCTCGACCACGGAGGTTGTTATTGCAGCTCAGTAAACCCGCAATATTTACTTATTTTGTGTAGGATTTTATATATTCTAAGTATGTTCTATTTGTACTTAGTTTATTGTACGTATACAATCTAAGCGCACGGGAGTGCGCAGGCCAAGTTCCAGCAACAAGCCACGCGCATGCCGTGCACTATTTACACGAACCGTTTCGACCCACTTTTGACCACCCTGAGCTCAGCGCCTATTGCAAGTACAGAGATAAAATTGTACCTACGTAGTTATATACTAGTACTAAAGCAGTATGCCAAATTTCATAGATATAGCTTCAGTAAATTCTGAAATATAACCCTGTGAAAATAGCTAATTTTGGCACTGACTGACTCACTCACTGACCGGTAATCAAAATGTTTAGGCCACTTCCAATTGTCCTAGCCTTATGAAATTTGGCACACAGGTCGTGTGTTATATGTAGATTAACAAAAAAATAAGAAATTTAAGAAAGTTGGCTTAATTGAATATCGAATTTATAATAAAAATATTTCTAAACATGTGGTACAATGAGAATACGATGAGGAGAGGGGGGAGAGGGCAGGGGGGGTATAAAATATATTGTCATGTATTCATAATAATACACTGTAGCGCTTGTTATAAGACGTGATAACCTTGTCACATCGTGCAATTTTTATTATTCTTAATTTATCGAAAGAGACCGTTGTAGAAAGATTAATAATGTGCGCTTGTATAAAAAAAAAACGACTAATCGAGCTCTGAATACTGTAAACATTAGGAATAAAGATTGGCTAAGTACGATATGTATATTATCTTAATTGTTGACAAATTTTAAAATGCATCGTGTACCGTAGCCAGCACATGCGGCTGGACATAATGACCTTAAGAGCGTCTTTATCCTGTAGTAGTAGGAGCGAAAATCGTGGAGCGAATATCCAGCCGCATGTGCTGCCTACTGTACCTATTTTATTTATATTATAATATAAATTTGACCGATGTTCTGAATGTCATTTAATTTAACTATCAACTATTTAATACGTAAACACTTGACTTAAAGATACGACTAAAACTAAAAAATAATAATTGAGATTTAAAATAATATTGCCCGCTACTCCAAAGTTGTTTCATGCAAACAAATTCGCGATCGCTACAACGCTGTCACTAAAGGACAGGAAAAAAATCGTATGGGGCCCGGTCTTTTATTTACAGAAAAATCTAACCACTATATAGAAAAAATATATAGATTCTAGACATAAAACTGAGTCCACATGTCCAGTTGTGGAATTTAAGTGCCCCCCATTTAGGAGATATTAATTTTTTTCAATGTGAAAAAGTTGTACACTCAGCAAGTCTATAAAACGCACCTGCCACTACCTATCTCTTTCTAACACCTAGCTAAGGCTACTCTTGTACTACTCTTGTTGTCTTTTTCTGTGAATAATAGCCCAAAAAAATCCATGTCCTTTTACGTCATGTCACTTACGTCAAGTGTAGCGACGTTTGTCATTATTAAGAAAGGTTTATTTATTTATTTATTTATTAGGTACACCAGCAGAACACATATCGAACATTTACAAAGACTTATGCTATTAAGTACTGATATGTGTCCCAATTTAGGTGACACAGCATTGGCATTATACAGACATGTAAACTAATAAAGTTGGTGTCTAAAAACAAGTAACATCATTAAAAATTTGGTACAATTTAAAGCTGAGATACTAAATTTAAATCCAAAGTAATGTTGTTAAACTTAATCTAAAAGAAAAGAAAACAATAAAGTAATAAAAACCAAGGATAACATCCTTGATAATAACCAAGAAGAGGGAAAACAATACATGGCCGAATGACAGCAAACTACAATAGAAAATGAGTGCGCAGTTGTTGCATGAAACGAGCTGTTGAACTGTGAAACACGTCGATGTCGGGAACCCTAGCACATACGAGATTGTACGAGCGGCACATACGCGCGAGAGGCGCATTTGCGCCGAGATTTGTCCTATTCCTGGGGCCACACAAAATGCTTGTTATAGGGTATCTAGGTAGTTGATAAGGAATTTGCAAAAATATCTGATTGAGTAAGTCACTGCAGTTAACTTTCCCGTTGAGGATGCCATGCAAAAGACACAGATCGTGTATTTCACGCCGATCGCGCAAAGTAGGAAGTCTGAAAAACTGCAGTCGTTGGTTATACGGACACCTGTGTGATATCGAAGGTGACAAAAAGGCCAAGTGCCTTGTAAAACTCCTCTGGATGCTCTCAATACGCTGTGAGTGCACGTTATAGCAGGGGTTCCATGCAGAAGACGCGTACTCTAAGGAGCTTCGGGAAAGAGCGCAATATAGTTTGATTTTAGTCTCTGGCTGAAAACCCTTAGTATTTCTTCTAATAAACCCGAACATTTTTGCGGATTTATTTACTATTGAATTAATGTGTTGGGTAAATTTAAGTTGGGAATCCAAGATTTCGCCAAGATCCTTGATTTCATTAACCTCCTTCAAGCTCTTGCCAGATATGGCGTACGTAGTGGGAAGTGGGCATCTCTTTTTAGTATATTTTATGTGATAGCACTTTTCAGGATTCATAACCATTTTATTGGATAAACACCAGTCATATAGTCGGTCCAAATCATCCTGAAGAAGCAGAGAATCGCTGGGGTCCCTTATTGTTCTGAATATCTTCATATCGTCAGCGTAGAGTAAGTAGCGACAATTTCTGATTACTGCCGTAATGTCGTTTATAAATAAACAGAACAGAATAGGGCCAAGATGGGAACCTTGTGGAACCCCAGATTCCGCATAGTAAACGCGAGATTCGTACCCTCCGACGCACACCAGCTGGCTCCGTCTTTCCAGGTATGATGCGAACCAGTCCAACAAAGAGCCGTGGATCCCGCACATTTGCAACTTCGCAATTAACAATCTGTGACTTACCTTGTCAAACGCACTCGAGAAATCTGTGTAGACACAGTCTCCTGATCGCCCGCATCGACGTCACGACACAAGTGAGAGACAAATGACACTAGATTGGTTTCGGTTGAGCGGCCTCTGCGAAAACCGTGCTGTAGGTCACTTATGCTTGGCTCTATGTGATGGCTAATAGTCGGACAAACAAGGGACTCGAAGAGTTTCGAAAAACAAGACAGCAACGATATTGGGCGATAATTCTTGATATCACTGTCGTCGCCTTTTTTATATATTGGGGTCACCCGTGCTTTTTTCCACTCGGTCGGGAAATTTCCGTCAGTGAGAGAGCGATTGAATATAAGAGTCAAGGGCAGGGCCAGCTCGGGGCCACAGCGCTTAACAAAAAAGGGGGGGATGTTATCCGGTCCAGATCCCTTGTGGATATCTAATTTTTTAATGGCTTTAGTAACCTCTCTCTCACTCACATGAAGTCGACCAAGTGCAGCACTAGGGCTATCATATTTATCAGGATTCATTGTTTGAGAATTGAGGCCTTTATCGTCAGAGAAAGTGCTGGAGAAATGGTCAGCGAATAAGTTTGCAATACTAGGTCCGCCACCGTCGGCAACTAATTCGTTCAAATGCATTTCCGCTGGTATGACCGACCTTCCCTTGCGTTTGTTATTCACATACCGCCAGAATGCACGAGGGTTACTATTCATATCAAGCTCCAAGTTTTGCTTGTACCTCTGATATAACTTTTCGGCGGTCTTGTGACAATATTTTCTCAAAATATCATATTCCATTTTGTCTCGGGGGTTACCATATTTTCGAAATTTTATTCGCAACTTGTTTTGTTCAGAAATTAGTTTTATTAGCGTTTTGTTGAACCATGGTGGCGCGCTTCGGGTTCCACGTTTACGTTTCGGCGTGAAAGTTTCAATGTGTTCGTATAGTTTACTGTATAGGATCGATACTATCTCGTCAACGTTCGCGCATTTGTCCAACAACTCGTTCCATTTTGTTTGTCGCAATCTAAGTTTTATGTTATCATAATCCGCTTTGTAATAATTGAACACAACTCGACTCTTAGATTTAAGCAGTTTTAACTCTACTGGTAACAGAGTAACAAGTAAACTCGGGTGCTTTGGGTCAGGTTTGCTAAGGGGATTATCGATCGGTTTGACCTGTACATTATCAAAGGTGCTAATAACCAAGTCTAATATTCTATCATCTTCGTTTTTAACCCAATTAAACTGGTAAAGACAATTCGTGCTAATAAAATCGACTAGAGAGTGACCCAGAGAACAGTCGTAATTATTCGGCACCCTATATGTCTTAGAGCCCAACTGAGCCCAGTCAATGAAGCCAAGATTGAAATCGCCCACTATAAGAACGTCATCGATTCCCTCCAGAACGTTATTTGAGTTATCTAAGAATTTTGTCAGTTTTTCGAGGTTGACTGGGGGTGGCAAATAAACTGCGCAAAGCGCAATTTTTTTTGGGACGTTGTCAATCTTGGCCTCAACAATGACCCACAAGTCTTCACAATCGGATTCCAAGTTTCTGGCACGAATGGATTGCATCTCCCGGGACACAGCTATCAGCACACCACCACCGTCAGTTTTACTATTAGAACTTGTACAGCGATCTCGCCGATACACATTGTATCTCTGATCAATAAATTCGCTATTACAGATATTAGAGTTGAGCCAAGTTTCAGTCAGGATAATTATTTTGTAGTCATTCAAAAGAATTTCTTGATAAATATTGTTTGTTTTGGTTCTGATACCTCTAGTATTTTGGTAATAAATATCCATTACAAACATGGCTTATTTTTATCAAAACACTTGCAAATAAAGAGTAAAAAATAATAATAATTAAACCATTTTCTGGATACTATCAGGAGATCTGATTGTGATAGCTAGGCTGCCCTCATCCTTCCGGACGTATACATGCCCGTTTCGAACCCAAACAAAACGGTACCCCATTTCTTTCGCCTTTTTACGCGCAGCCGCGTGCAACGACTTGTTCTTTGGGGTTAGATGCTCCGACACAAACACAGGTACACTAGGACCATCCAGACCCAGGTGCGAAGTGCCAAGTTTATTTTTCTGGTTCTTCTTATTGTAGTTTGCGACTGCAGTCAATAAGCCGTCTCTGTGGCGTGCGCTTCGCAGCTTTACAACAATTGCTCGAGGGCGCTGATTGGTTTTGTCAAGTTTCGCGACTCGGGTAGCGTACATGACGTCGTCGTCACCTAATGGTTTAATAAGAAGATTTTATGACAAAAATCTATGTACGCTACGCAGTATTATAGAAGTTTTTTTTTTAATTTAATCTCGTGATAACCCTGACTTGCAGTTGTTTTTCTAAAAGAAGTAACTAGGTTGTCAAAATAAATTTGCTGCATGGAGTGTCCGGATGATTAAATTATATTTATTCTGTGGTTAACAATGGACGAAGACGTGACACAAAAAGAAAAAAAAGGTACGATTTCTTCAAAAAAAGTACTCAAATCCCACCAAAAACATACCTGTTAAAAAGGGGGCGGCCAAGTTCCTATCGGCTAATTGTTCGCCTAAAAAAGGATTGAAATCCAATCCAATGCCAAGTTTAGATGCACTTTAAATTCGATCATAATCATCGTCATCAACAGCCTGATCCACTGGTAAACATTTGCCATTCCCAAGACTCGCAACCACATTCTAAATTTTAACTTGGCAGGTTAAATTAGTTTAATAAATAGATTAATTTAATTATTATATAAATAATAAATTGCTGAGTTTGCTGTCGACTCGAAAAGAAGAAATAGTAAATTTAATTATACAAATTAATTAAGTATTACGCACAAAAACCTGCCAAGTTCAAAGGGTATCATTCATTTTGGACCAAAAAAGTAAAAGTGCCGGCCAGCAGAAAAAAGTATAACTTTCGGGTAGAACACACAATTCCTGTATTCTTTTACTATGACACTAATCCTGTGCACCCCATGGTTGTATTTTTAGAAGCTTTTAATTAAATAATAAAAATGTTATTATAAAAGTATTATTTTGACACATGTCACAGCGCATATACTCATATTGTATTGAATATATTATATTCTTTTATTTTATGTAGTTTAACTTCTTCTTTTTTTATTATAATAGGGGCCCACTTGGATTAAGTATGTAAATGTTTAATATAATTAAAAAATATATTATGAAAGTATTACTATGATGCATAATAATGATCATTCATCAACTATTTTTTTATTATTATTAAGAAAAAAAAGTAAAAAAAATAAAAAAAATATAAAGAAAATGTAAAAAAAAGTAAAGAAATATAGAAACTACGACGTGTTCTATCCGAAAAATACTCTTTTTTTCCTTGGCCGGCATTTTTACTTTTTTGGTCCAACATTGTATGAAACGTGAATGATGTCCTTTAGAATGTGGTTGGGAATGGCAAATGTTTACCAGTGGATCAGGCTGTTGATGACGATGATTATGATCGAATTTAAAGTGCATCTAAACTTGGCATTGGATTGGATTTCAATCCTTTTTTAGGCGAACAATTAGCCGATAGGAACTTGGCCGCCCCCTTTTTAACAGGTATGTTTTTGGTGGGATTTGAATACTTTTTTTGAAGAAATCGTACCTTTTTTTTCTTTTTGTGCCACGCCTTCGTCCATTGTTAACCACAGAATAAATATATTTAATCATCCGGACCAAAGAGATTGGAGAGCCGCGAAAGCGGCTCCCATCTCTCTGATCCGGACACTCCATGCAGCAAATTTATTTTGACAACCTAGTTACTTCTTTTAGAAAAACCAAAGAGTTTTGAAGAGCCGAAGCTGGCTCTTCCAACCTCTTTGAGAAAAACAACTGCAAGTCAGGGTTATCACGAGATTAAATTAAAAAAAAAAACTTCTATAATACTGCGTAGCGTACATAGATTTTTGTCATAAAATCTTCTTATTAAACCTTTCTAAATAATGACAAACGTCGCTACACTTGACGTAAGTGACATGACGTAAAATTTAGTGACAGCGTTGTAGCGATCGCGAATTTGTTTGCATGAAACAACTTTGGAGTAGCGGGCAATATTATTTTAAATCTCAAATTATTTTTTTTAAGTTTTAGTCGTATCTTTAAGTCAAGTGTTTACGTATTAAATAGTTGATAGTTAAATTAAATGACATTCAGAACATCGGTCAAATTTATATTATAATATAAATAAAATAGGTACAGTAGGCAGCACATGCGGCTGGATATTCGCTCCACGATTTTCGCTCCTACTACTACAGGATAAAGACGCTCTTAAGGTCATTATGTCCAGCCGCATGTGCTGGCTACGGTACACGATGCATTTTAAAATTTGTCAACAATTAAGATAATATACATATCGTACTTAGCCAATCTTTATTCCTAATGTTTACAGTATTCAGAGCTCGATTGGTCGTTTTTTTTTTATACAAGCGCACATTATTAATCTTTCTACAACGGTCTCTTTCGATAAATTAAGAATAATAAAAATTGCACGATGTGACAAGGTTATCACGTCTTATAACAAGCGCTACAGTGTATTTAGGCTGCCACACACCGGATACGTCTGCATCACGACGCATTGCGTCTGCAGCACCGCGCACAGAAGGCCGTTCACACAGTATCGCAGACGAATGCAGCAGCGCGGTGTCAGTGTCAATAGGAAATCCCGTGTAATTCAACCTTATAACAACCTTTACGTCCGATTCGCGCGTGCGACGTTCCCGTTCCGCTGCCACGCGCGCCAATTCGGTCACAAAATATCACAAAATATAAAGGAAAATGAAATAAAATGCACGATATTTTTTACGCAACTGACATTTATTGATTTGTAACCATGGTAACCCATGTCAGTTTGTGTTGTGTTCGTGCCGTGCGTCTGATGCACGCAGACGTGCTGCATTGCGTCTGCGACCATTTCAGTGTGAACGTCGTATTTCAGGTTAATACATTACAGATCGTGTCGCACGCAGATGCAACGCAGTGCGTATCCGGTGTGTGGCAGCCTTTATTATGAATACATGACAATATATTTTATACCCCCCCTGCCCTCTCCCCCCTCTCCTCATCGTATTCTCATTGTACCACATGTTTAGAAATATTTTTATTATAAATTCGATATTCAATTAAGCCAACTTTCTTAAATTTCTTATTTTTTTGTTAATCTACATATAACACACGACCTGTGTGCCAAATTTCATAAGGCTAGGACAATTGGAAGTGGCCTAAACATTTTGATTACCGGTCAGTGAGTGAGTCAGTCAGTGCCAAAATTAGCTATTTTCACAGTGTTATATTTCAGAATTTACTGAAGCTATATCTATGAAATTTGGCATACTGCTTTAGTACTAGTATATAACTACGTAGGTACAATTTTATCTCTGTACTTGCAATAGGCGCTGAGCTACAGGGGGGTCAAAAGTGGGTAGAAACGGTTCGTGTAAATAGTGCACGGCATGCGTGCGGCTTATTGCTGGAACTTGGCCTGCGCTGCGCACTCCCGTGCGCTTAGATTTTGAAACAAGCTTTTATTTAAATCCTATAAAAAGATAAGAATAAATTTAGATTTCATCAAACCCATTAATTTATTACATTACATTATTTATTTGTTCAAGTAAGACATAAAAACTTGTCGAGATATTGACAAACTTTATTATAAACATTTATTTATTTTATTAAGCATTGTGGGATGGGCCACGTGTAGATGCGTACCACCATCGCTGGCCCACTACCTTTGATGTGTGGGCGAAAAACCGACGCCGCGCCAATTCCGCCGGCATCGTACGCACCACAAGCCAGCCTACGCCACTACGCCCTCTGTATGGTGGCGCACTACGATGGATCATCATGATGGCCCATCATGTAGAGGAGCCATAAGACGCAAGCGTAGGTCAATTAAAAAAAAAATACTCGTAGGTTGCAGTAAACAAAGGCTCTTCAAACGAAAAATCACGTTTTCCGTAAAGTACAATTCGTGTAGAGATTCTAACAAAAAAATACGACCTGAATTACATAATTTCATTTTATTATTAATAATACAAACATAATCCTTGTCGGATTATTCTTTCTGAACTGTTTTGGGTGCTACAAAAGAATAGACAGGCGTTGTGAAGACTTCTGTTGAGAGAAGTGCACACAGGAAGATAGACCTCAGGACATTCTGAACATGCCCTCCTCACGTACAAATTGGGCATCAGGAAATGGGTCCTTGGCGTCATGACTTTAGGTTCACAGCCACCAAAAATACCTGCAATTTAAAAATTTCTAGAAACGTATCGATTCAAAAGAGTCGGCGGCCAGTTGGCTTAAGCCGTTGCTTCTATTCAGAAGGCCTAAGGTAAGTCTCATTCTGTAAAATTATTTTTTTTTACTTATTTTAAATATTGTAACATGCGACTTTTAAGTTCATTCTTACTACTATAATAATTTTGTATGCATTTGTTAATAAAGAAACATTGTTATGATGTTACCAGATTTGTTATTTAGCTGCAAAACGTTTTCTGAGGTCCCCAACTTATTGTGAACCAACCGTAGCAATTTTTCCTATGTTGCAACATTAATTTTCATTCATTCTCTCGCTCACGTGCGGTCCTTGTCTGGTTCGATTCAGGCGACCTAGGTTGCGTTCCGTGGCTTCGTTCGAGTGCACTCGAGCGTACTCTGGCGCGTGCTCTAACCGTTCCGTGGCTTGGTGAAATTTTACCCTGACAGCTGTCAGAGCGTAGTTTGACCCGTTCTGTGGCGCAGAGCGCAGCAACCGAACAACCATCTATTGAGATAGTTAATTTTTACTCTGACAGCTATTTGACGTTTAAAGCTTGCAATTTATGTCAAAATCAAAAGACTTGAAAAGTTCGCCATTTTGTTTCGTAGTTACTTTATAATAATTTTGTTAAATTTGTATATCAAAGACGTCTCATACGTCTGTGATGTACATAAAAGTGGAAAAAAATTAAGACAGAAGAAGAATTTTCTCTCGTCAAATATTTGAGGTTATAAAAACAAATCGATCGTTCAGTGGCTCGGGTGCAACTCAAACGGGTTAAACTTTAACCAAACAACTACGCCTAAAGCGACGGAACGCAACCCTAGGTCACGTTCTATGGATGCCACTTTCTTTATAGGTCATTTTCCCCTAGCAAGCTTACAGTCCACACAAATAAATAAGGAAACTGGAGACTGCCGTTTTATTCACCATAAATTGCTGTATTTCCGATTTTTGAAATATTCATAAGTGCGTTTATTAGACGCTCCGGTGAAGGAAAACATCCCGAGGAAACCTGCACACACCTGCAAAGTAATTCAATGGTTGTGTGTGAAGAGTTGCATATTAGAAAATCAAAACTCCGTCGAGCAAATTTTAAAAGAACAACATATGAAATAACAAAATTTAAATGACCAAATGTTTTATTTAGCAAAATTTTATAATCCAAATGTATGTGTCATCAAATGGACGACTGACCAAAAGTTGCTAGATCAAAATTTAAAGTGCAAAATCATTCCTAGTTTTATTATCGCGAATGATATTCTTCAGTGTTTTGTTTACCTTCCACAGTGTAATAAATTAGTTAGTTTGCAATTATAAACGTTTACCTAGGTCCTAGGGCCTAGGCTAAATTAGTTCACCAGGCGGGTGCGAGCGAGCACGGGAGTTCAGGGCACCCGTACTTCGGATAGTATAGGTACGAGTAGTACTATTTTTTTCTTCTGTGGTATAGGTTCAAATTCAAAGGGTATGGCAGAAGCGATGTGGGCGAGCGAAGCGAGCCCAGATCTCCCGCCAGACCCTTCGTGTTAGGTTACACATTAACCTAAACAAACCTAACCTTACCTAAACCCAGTTTAGCCTAGGCAAAACTAGTTTGACCCAAAATTGGGTTTGGCCGGTAACATATAGGTAATAAGGCAAACTTTTTTCAAAGTTGGACAACTGCCCCTATTGAAGGCCCATGGTCCAATTGATTGGACAAAGCTGTTGGACCAGTGCCCCGGACTGATTTTGATTTGGCTGGTGAAACCAATTGATAATTATTATTAAATAAACCAAAAATCCTTTTAACCTTTGAAAGATTGGGCCTATAGAGTCATAGATAATTTAATCGTTGATATTCTAGACTTTGAGACCATTGATATTTTAAAATTTGTTCATTTGTTCGTTGTTATTTTGAAAGCTCGATGAAGTTTTGATTTTTCAATACGTAACCGTGTGAAGTAGACCAACCCGCATTAGGCCAGCGTGATGTCCTGTTGCCCCTTACTTCAGGGTAGGCTCGAGCCCATGAGCTGTTAAACTTACCTAAACTTAATGTGCACCATATGCTATCTGCTTTAACAAAATCCACATACATGAACAGGAGTACACCTATTAAAAACAAAATTACAGTCGATTGTCGATTGCCGGTTGTTTTATTGGTTATATACTCGTAGTTTTACTTTGACTGGTTGCTTTCCTTTAATTGCATATTTCGTTTGCACTCTTTGTTATGTTAATCAAATTGTTTATAATAATAATTTTGTAAAAATATTTTGAAAAGATGCAACGCCTGTGGAGTTTCTTCCGGCGAGTTTTTCTCCACAGAAGACAGCCAAATTGTGAACTCGCCTCGACGTCGAAAAGTGATTTGTAAAATCTTACTTCGAATAAACACATTTTGAATTTTGAATTAATTTGGTACTTTTTATATCGCTCAAGTCGTCTCAGCTCATAAAATCCTTTTTTTTCAAAAAGGGCTTTACTCATACTCATAAAGCCCTTTTCTCAAAATGTCCTTTTGCTACCCGTCACTTACAACCTGTATTATTAATTGTCTCCTTACAAAATTTTATTTAATTTGCATTTGCTTTATTTTTCAACAAAAAATGCTTACCAACAAAAAACATTTCTTTTTTATATTTAACAAAATTGAACTCTCGGTATAGTTTCATTTTTTAAAGATTTTTTTTCTAACTCAAAATAATTGAATCAGGTAAATATTACCAAGACCTCTCTCTATTTATGCCCGAGACACTTTCAATTACATGATTTAGTACTAAATAGTAGCTAATTAACTTTTAATCAGCCATTACTAGTAATATCAGACCTTTATTAGTGTAGTGAGCTGTAATTATACTTTTTAATAGCTGTATTATAGCAAATAGATTAAAAAATGTTGGAAAATTTCCTTTTTTCTTCCTGTCATGTTTTAACGATCAACCTCCAAATCGCTGTACCGATTTTGATAAAATTGGCACTGTTCTTTGAATGCAATTGCACTGAATTTCGTAGTGCGAATGTCCAACCGCATGTATAGGAGCTCTATTTCTCAATCGTTCGTATCGCTAAAATCGCTCGATTTCTACTGATTTACAATCGTCTAGCGAAAAACGGCATTTTTCGATCGTTCTATTGCAACGAGTGGTCACAGGCACTCGTTGCAGCAAGCGAGTGATAGATTAAACGTCAAGTAATAACGTCTATAATCCAACAATGATTTTCTCATTCGATTGACATTCGGATACACGTTTCATACTGCCAGTTAGACACTCCCGACATAAAAGAGACGCCTACACGATCGACATGGGAGTGTCAGCGAGAGCGATAATCCGCAAAGAGTGAGCGACCATAGATTTACGTTCCGTTTTAGTTTCGGAAACTACCGGTTTTTGTTTTTTCTGCGTAAAATGAACAAAACACCATATCGTTGGCGAATGACTCAGAAATGCGGAAAAACAACGTCCTTCGACTTGGAACTACTTGGAAGTCGACTGTGACTTATGTCGAATACGCCAACGTCAAGTCATACGAACGTTTGAGAAATAGAGCTCCTGTCTTCTGTACTTACCCGTCAGTGAGGGGCACTTCTTCCAGTATTTGTTTGGCGATCTCGAGCCGCTCGCGGTCGTAAGAGGCGGCGGCGACGACCGCTGTGATCGCCAGCAGGACGCAAGCGATCGCTCGCCGTTCGAACCCCGCACCCATTCTCACAGCTGCAAGAAAAAAAAGCGTTTTAATACGCTTTATATTAGCTTCACTTGTAAGTAAATATGTATGTAAGAAAATCTTGGAATCTTAATTTGACCCACTTCCCGGTCTCTCTGAGTTCTGATGACAATACATGACTAGCTAAGAAATGTCATTACGAATCCAATATGGCGGCCTCCCCATTATATGTACGAAAAAAATCTTGGAATGTTAATTTGACCCACTTCCCGGTTTTCGATTAGGATAAAATTTTGCACACGCTCTGAGTTTTGATGACAATACATGCTTAGCTAAGAAACGTCATTACAAATCCAATATGGCGGCCTCCCTAAGATGGCGAACTGGCTGTTTGAAATCCACCCCCATGATATGGGTATCAAATGAAAGGGTTTGCTGTCAGAAATACGAAAAAAAAAAGTCACGTGACTTAAATCCAATATGGCGGACAGGAAGCGTGTTTTTTAGTTTGTTAAACTATGTATTATATTATTATAATTGAACCCTTCAGTTTAGTAGAGTTGAGCCCCTCAATAGGGATTTTGACTATATTCAAAATAAAATTCTTCAAATAAAATTACTCTAGTACCTATAACTTAATTTTTGTGTGATTTTAAAATATTTATTAATTTCAAATCAAAGTAAAATCTTAAAATACGATCAATACAAAGTAAAGACGAGCAACTCATATCTAACGTCCTTGGTCCTAACCAAAACCTACAATTCTATCATTAAACAGTCACAAAATGTGTTAGGGTGCTCCCTCACCGGGAGCATTCGCGTGTAATGTAACATTATAGATTCGTCTTTGAGCATTACATTACAATAATACCTCCCTGACTGACGAGCATGCTCGTGTAATGTAACATTATAGATTCGACTTTGAGCATTACATTACAATAATACCTCCCTGACTGACGAGCATGCTCGTGTAATGTAACATTATAGATTCGTCTTTGAGCATTACATTACAATAATACCTCCCTGACTGACGAGCATTCGCGTGTAATGTAACATTATAGATTCGACTTTGAGCATGCTAGGGGAAGTGAAGCGCATTGATGTTACAAGTTGTATCAAGATATTACACATTGTAACATTACAAGGTGCGCACTGTAATGCTCGATTCTCCTCCTTCACTGATGTATGCCCGTTTTGTAACATTACAAGGTGCGCACTGTAATGCTCGGTTCTCCTCCTTCACTGATGTATGCCCGTTTTGTAACATTACAAGGTGCGCACTGTAATGCTCGGTTCTCCTCCTTCACTGATGTAATGCTCAAATCTGTAACGTTACATTACACGCGAATGCTCCCGGTGAGGGAAAGAAATCCATTTTTTTTTATTGATGGAATCTCTAAATCGTTTTGGAGCAATCGTTCCTAGAATCTGAAGGATATAATCAGCCTAAAATTAAAGTGCATTTTTATGACATTCAAATAATGTTATTTCAAATTCAAATAACATTTATTATTTTTCAATATTATCTGCCTCCTTTCCTTTTACACCCCCCCAGTTTTACACCCATACCACTGGGCGGTTACTCCATAGAGAAAACGCGTTTTGACAAGCTACTTCTTTTTGAATATCAACTACAAGTCAATGGCGCTAGGCGCTATGTAAAATGTAAAATAGACCCGAACACCACCGGCTGAGTCCCGCGGTGCCTGCGGGGTGCGGGGAGTGGGGCGCTATTTTGGGCGGAAACTCGTTTTGGTGCGGGGGGGTGAGTGTCCTTTCTGTACGGGTTAGTACCTACTATTATTTTCTTCTGTGCCCATACGCTAGAGTCTTTCGTATTTTGTTTCACTCGCCTTGCTGCCTATGATTGTGTGCGCGACGCATGACGACAACGACGCTCGAAAGACGCTAGTGTGGGGGGTATCTAATGCAATATCAGTATCACTATATGAACTAAAATAAATTGGCTCGTGAACGCCACCCGACCTGACACCACAGAATACAAATAGTAGTCGACAGAAACGAAAAATATCGATAACGGCCGATAGCGGCCATTACGGGTAGTAAAAATATAAAACGATAATTTCTAAATATATTTTTAGTGGGAAATATTTTACAAAAATAGTCTATTTTGGTATTATTTTAAAGGTAAATAAGTCTAGTATAATATGAAGTAGGTAAATTGGATATAGAATAATACACAGAGTGGCAAAAAAAATATCCTAACCACTGTGCGATTTCAAATAAATTTTGATTTAAACCTGTCTTTTAGCACTTTGCTTTTAAATTTCATTGTTATTGTGTATCAACCACGTAGCTTGTTTCAATGCATAAGTAACCATATTTTTTGCTTTACTGTAGCTGTTGTAGATAATTAACAGTAAGCGTTTTTCTGAACGTCGCGCGCGCCCGTGCGTGCGTGCTTGTATGCGTGCTTGTATGCGTGTTTGCGAGAGGGCGCACGACTCCTTTGTGACTGTCTATCCGATTTCGCGCGTCGACGTTTCAGTAGTTAGACCGTCGCGTCGGTGGCCAAGTGGCTAGGACCGTTGAATTCCATTCGGATGTTTGCAGGTTCGAACGCCGACGGCACGTACCTACCAATTTTCGAATTCATGTACGTTTATTCGACTCTCTTACGGTGAAGGAAAACATCGTGAGGAAACCTGCACACACCAGAGAAGTAATTCAATTGTTGTGTGTGGAGATGACCAACCCGCACTGGGCCAGTGTGGTCGACTAAGGCCTATTTACCCTGATTTCAGGGTAGGCTCGAGCCCCTCGGTGGGGACATATATTATGAGCTGTTAATGATAATGACTTATTAAGAAATTTAAAAAAGCTGTTTTAAATCCAGCGGCGCTGGATGCGGGCAGCGCAGGACCGATCATTGTGGAGATCCTTGGGGGAGGCCTTTCTCCAGCAGTGGACGTCTTTCGGCTGATATGATGATGATGTATTAAATCGAATTACTCTGGCGTAACGGTGTAGAAGAGTTTGTCCAAAAAACGCCTACCATTTAGTACGTTATTCCGCAAGGTGAAAATAATAAAAATAAATTTTTCAGTGCTGCGTCGTCCGCGTGAAATGCTTTCAATGAGGACAGGACAAGTGAACAAAATTGAATATCTCCCAAGAGCGGAAAATAAACGGCCCCTAAGCTTGCGATCACGTTGCTCTATTGTGAACACGCCTTTGTGCGAACCCTGGGCTTATGGACAAAGGACGAGACAGGGGGCTGTATATTAAAGAACGTTATTATTTTCCACTTAAAAGGTGAAAAAACATATCTACCCTCTAGATAGCAAATTATAGCCTAAGTGTATATTCCCGCGGTAAAAAATAACGTTTTTCATTCGTCAAGCTTTACTCTATCTTTGTACCAAGTTTCATTAAAATCGGTTCAGTGGTTTTTGGCGTGAAGCGTAATATACAGACAGTAGACAGAGTCACTTTCGAATTTATATAATACTACCTTTCCGCCGCGGCTCCGCCCGCGTTAACAGTTTTTCCCGTGGGATTGAGGAAATTTCCCGCAGTAAAAGGTAGCCAGTGTTTTTTTCCCAAAGTCTATTCTATCTTTGTGCCAAGTTTCATCTAAATCGGTTTAGTAGATTCGAGACCTATTTACTTCTGTAACGTCTCTTTTCTACCCAAATAAAAATCGTCCTTACTCTAGGCGTCCACTGTCTGACAATTATTTGACTAGGGAAACAATTATATGCCGACTCATAGTTGAAAGCAAGCTGTTGGTATCTATGTTACGGCTAATACCCGAAGTGCGGCTACACCTAGTTTTAGCCGGTTAGAACTAGATGTAGCCACTTACTCTTGGTTAAACCTAGTACGAGCCGATTGTTTTCGGGTAAAACTAGGTCTATCCTTCATCATGCCGGCTACAACTAGGTCCGGCCGTTCCCTGTTGGATAAAACTAGGTCTATCCGATATCATTCCGGCTAGAACTAGGTCCAGACAATTCCTGTTGGATCAAAAACTTAGATGGGTGTCCCGCCACGCCTTCCTTCCGCCCCGCGTCACACTCATGACTCACAGCATCTGCAGCAGCGGCGCGGGGTGAAGGGCATAGCGAGGCACGCGCCTCTGCAGGTTGTGAGCGCCAGGTGTTGCTGATCTACTGCAGGTCTACTAGCGAGTGTGACTCACTGTCTGCAGCAGCAGCGCGTGTCATAGTTTTATCCAACAGGGATTGGCTGTACATAGTTGTATCCGGCATGTTATCGGCAGAGCTTTTTTGAGATATTATAAAAACATATCCTATAATAAGAAACGTAGAGAGTTTTTTTATTATTATAAATCGCGCAAAGGCAAACGCGGGTGTACGGGTGGCGGGCAGCAGGGGCGCGCGGCTCGCATGAGCCAGGCGCCTGTTTACTTGTTTTAACTTGTTTGCATCTAGTTTTATCCAACAGGGATAGTCTGGACCTAGTTCTAGCCGGAATGATATCGAATAGATCTAGTTTTATCCAACAGGGAATGGCCGGACCTAGTTGTAGCCGGCATGATGAAGGATAGACCTAGTTTTACCCGAAAACAATCGGCTCTTACTAGGTTTAACCAAGAGTAAGTGGCTACACCTAGTTCTAACCGGCTAAAACTAGGTGTAGCCGCACTTCGGGTTTTAGCCGTAACATCTATACCTCTCACCTCGCTTCAACGACTATTTTACTAGACTGTGAATTTAGTCATTATACATTATTTATGTGACCTTACTGCAGCCGCCTAGTATTATTATTAGCTAGCTTACAACTACGATGCGGCATACTATTGGTTAGACAAATAATTATAAGACGGCTAGGACCATTGGGCTGCGACATATAAAAAACTAGATTTAAAAATTGTTTAAAAAACTGAAATAATAAACGGAAGAATACAATAAAATTGCAAGTTAAGTGCAAAATCTGATGGCACGGTAGAGAAGATTTGGGACTGAGCCAAAGCGTCCAATATAGTGTTGCCAGATAAGAGGAAATCCTATAAAATTGGCCGGCGTGAATCGTTATCAGTTCATATGTGTAGTTTCCGGGTTGAAATGGACCAATCGAATACTTTCTACGGGAGTACGAGGCGACTAATGAACTTTATATTTTAACTATTCAAATTTAAAACGGGATACATACCGTGAAAGTTTTTAAAAGTGTATTATATTTTAAATAAACTAGCGCTATCCTCCCCGCAATATCTAAACGCTAAGTTACAATAAAAAAATTAACAGCCCCATTGCAGGCTAAACCACCTGATATTCTGAAAAGAATAATGTTTTTTGTTTCGGAAGGCACGTAAAGCCCCAGTAAAGTCCCAGCCACTATCTACGGATGTATTCGTTTTAGGAGACATGTCAGAAGCGTTTGGGCGGTCAGAAGAGGCTCAATGATTCTAACACGAGGGTTTATAAGGAAGGCATTATTTTCTTCTGTGACGCAATGTAAATAAGTAGTGCGGCCCGTTTGATATTATCGACCAGCTCCGTAGACTAGTTATAGTAGGACGTTTGCCTTTAAAACACTAGGTCGCGGGTTCGAATCCCACCCAGGGGTAAATGAGCACTTGTGCTTGCCATGTTATTGGATGTTGTATATACGAGTCTTCTTCTTTGTCCATCCCATGTTCCCAGTTCATCTGGGGTCGGGTCTCCCTGTACATTTGCGCCAGAAAACTCTGTTCTGGGTTGTCTGGTTAGTTAAGGCATCCTGGTCCATCTCTTTATTTATGTTGTTCCACCAAGTGGCGAGTGGTCTGCCTCTAGCCCTTCCACTTGGTTTCCTGAACGCAGCAAGCATTGATGGATGTTGTATGCATGCATGCATGGATGTTGTATATACGAGTATATGTATATTAGCAGTCTGATACACATAGTCACGGTCAAATGACTGTGTGTTAAATGTCCCAACCAACATTATTATTTTGTTTACTATGAATTCAACCCGCCTGGCAACCCTGGCTATGGGCAAACCCTGGCAGAATCGTATTTGAAGCTTTCCCAAATATCTCTTACTTTGTCGGCTGCGATTGTTGGCACATTGTGAGATAACTTCTAGATAGTTCTAGTCCTTTCGAGAAATGACTTTTGGAGTAAAGATTTTCACGTAATAATATTTCAAGTCACCCCGAACGCGATTTAATGAATTGTGGCGAATATAGAATTAAAAAAAGGAATATAATGTTTTTCTCTAAGTTTGGTAGGTACTCTGATATTTATTTAATATGCTTACTACCTCTTTTAAATTTCCTTTTTTATTGTTCTTATTCTAAGGAACACATTATTGGTTATTACTTTTAATCATTATTTTTAAGGTATACTCTAAACCTTTCTTGCGCATAATTTCAATTTTAAAAACAGTCAAATAAAAATAATAATACATAGTTTAAAAAACGAAAATACACGCTTTCTGTCCGCCATGTTGGATTTAAGTCCGGTGACTGTTTTTTTCGTATTCCTGACAGCAAACCCTTTCATTTGATACCCATATCATGGTGGTGGAATACAAACAGTCAGTTCGCCATCTTAGGGAGGCCGCCATATTGGATTTGTAATGACGTTTCTTAGCTAGTCATGTATTGTCATCAAAACTCAGAGCGTGTGCAAAATTTCATCCTAATGAAAGACCGGGAAGTGGGTCAAATTCAGATTCCAAGATTTTTTACATACATATAATGGAGAGGCCGCCATATTGGATTTGTAATGACGTTTCTTAGCTAGTCATGTATTGTCATCAGAACTCAGAGCGTGTGCAAAGTTTCATCCTAATCGAAGACCGGGAAGTGGGTCAAATTAAAATTCCAAGATTTTCTTACATACATAGTTACTTACAAGTGAAGCTAATATAAAGCGTGTAAAAAGAAAAGAGTTTAGTTATTAAAACATATATATATTGTGCTTTGCATTAGCAATTTAGCATGTGTTTGCTTATGTAACAAAAGAAAAAGTAGAAGGTTCATGTCAATTTATTATTTTTACCAGCTGTGCTATGTCTGTTTGTGGCTAGCCATGCGAACATAATTAATTAGAAATACGGAAATAAAAAATATATATGTCGCAGGGATTTGAGGATATCAGGGATTTCACGAAATCCCTAGGGATATCACGAAACAGCGGAAGATGCCGAATTTTCTTGTTTATTACGTCTTCTTACTAAAATAATCTAGTGATATGTCGTTTCACTAGACAAAATCTAGTAAAATGTCAGAAAAGCGAATACTGCCTAATACAAATCGAGCCATGCAGCTCTTTCGCTTGCTCTAGTACCTATACATGGGCTCTAGTGGGTAAAACGGTTCTCTATTGTATTCCCTAAAATTGTTATCCTACTTTTTATTTTGATTAG
Source organism: Teleiodes luculella (assembly GCA_948473455.1). NCBI lineage: Eukaryota > Metazoa > Arthropoda > Insecta > Lepidoptera > Gelechiidae > Teleiodes > Teleiodes luculella. The sequence goes on from OX419582.1 coordinate 3,578,234, forward strand.
CATTTTAGTCCTAATTATCGAATGTCCTAATTATCCTAATCCTATTTTTTTAACCCTTATTGTTCATTGCCCTATTTTTTTCATCCTAATGATGGTAAGCCCTAATGTCCATAGTTATAATAGTTTATATTCCTAAAATGTATAGTCCTAAATAAATCAAAGTGCCTAGCCAAGCACAAAGATAAAACTTCTAGTTCAAAATTCATTCAAAATTCTAGTTGGTTGCTCAATGCTCATAATATCGGATAATATAACTATTTTATAGTGTTCAAAAAGCATTTGTTTCGCTCCCACTAGTGCCCGTGTATACTGGAGCGAGCGAGAGAGCTGCATGGCTTGGTTCGTATTCGGCAGTATTGGCTTTCCTGTCATTTTACTAGATTTAGTTTAGTGAAACGACATATCACTGAATGATAAATTGGTATTTTGTCATATCACTAGATTATTTTAGTAAGAAGACGCAATAAACAAGAGAATTCGGTATCTTCCGCTGTTTCGTGATATCCCTAGGGATTTCGTGAAATCCCTGAAATCCTCAATTCCCTGCAACATATATATTTGGATTATCAATAACATACATAATGATAATCATTTGTTGTATTATAGTTGTAACTAAGTATATGACAGTAGATTCAAATGCAGTCTTAAAATATGTACAGTAGGCAGCACATGCGACTGGATATATTGACCTTGAGAGCGCCGTTATTCCGTAGCATTAGAAGCGAGTTTCGAAGGCTACCACAGTGATACTTCCAATAAATAGATAAAAGTTCAAATTGCCAAGTTCAAATTTACAATATGGTGACGAGTCTTGCCCTTGTAAATGGCGAATGTTTACCAGTGGATCAGGCTGTTGATGAAGATGATTATGATCGATTTTAAAGTGCATCTAAACTTGGATTGGATTTCAACCCTTTTTTAGGCGAACAATTAGCCGATAGGAACTTGGTCCCCTTTTTAACAGGTATGTTTTTGGTGGGATAAATAAATAAACTGATCAAGTAGAACAAACTAAATCGTGAGTCGGGATTCAAACTCGCGTTTCCTGAATGGGAGACCGCTGTTCAAGCCGCCGCGCCGCCGACGCGATACCTGAATGATCCTGCCTGCGTCCACGGCCAACCTTCGCTATTTATACCTACCTAAGGGATGAGAATGTAATTAGGGCACGTCAGAAACAGGGAAAAGATTCCCTTTTAAGTGGATCGCCCCGGGAGTGTAACAGGAATGGATTTGCTTTTATATTTCCCTTATAAATGGATCCGAGCCACTTTATAAATTATCTTATCCTATTTACGTGAAGAAAAAAAGGAACTGCCGAACCTTTTATTTCATTTTCCTTGTATTTAAAAAATGTGTGAAACTACTTTTATTTTAATTTATGCTTTGATTTGAAATTAGTTAGGTGTTAATTACGACTACATTTTTGTCTAATCTAAACTGTGTAATAATTTATGGTTAATACAGTTTATTGAATTGATTTTGAATGTTGTTGGAACATTAACAAAAGGTATTCCTTTAACCCCCTCATACACATATACTTATTAAGATATATTTCCATAGTTATGCTTCGAACTACCGCTGATGGAGCTATAAATCTATATCTTTACTAATATTACTATAAATAAGAAAGATTTGATTGATTGTTCGTTTGCATCGAATAGGCTTCGAAACTACTGAACCGATTTCAAAAATTATTTCACTGTTAAGAAGCTACATGATTCCTGAGTAACATAGGTTATATTTTATTTTCAAAACATTAGGGATCATTACTAAAACTTTGATAATGTAACCCGAGGTGTAAAAAAAAGAATACCTAAAATATTATATACATATTGTAGTTTTTTGAGTTTATTCATTACAAACATACACACACACACACACACACACACACACACACAAATACAAATCTTTCCTCTTTATAATATTAATATAGAATTATAGATATAGATATTAGTATAGTATAGATAATTGAATAGGTTTCGAAACTACTGAACTATTTTCGACCACAGAAGCTGTGTGAGAAGTCTTCACATATTTATTTATTTGTATAGCACGGTATATTAATAGGTATATAATATATTTTATTACAGCTATGTGTAAAACGGGCTTTTCCTCTTACCTCCAGCTATGAAGTTGGGTAGTCTTATTCTGCGCCGGGCAGGCTCTGCAAACAAACAATAACTAAATGAATAACCACATCCTCTTCCTACTATCATCTTTATAATAAAAGAGGTCGAAAATCTGTACATAAAAAAAAAACTAAAAACCGAGTCAGAAAATAATATCCAAATTGTCAAAAAAAATCTCTCTCTGCTTATCTGTTTGTCTGTTTGTACCGATTACCGATTTAAATAAAATTTTGCATGGTGGTACCTTACATCCCCGGTCAATATCTTCGATAGTTATCACCCCGGCAAAATTTCTCATTCCTACGGAAAACAGCACGGAAAAGTCAAAATACAAAACGGGCGTAGCGTCGGGCGGATAGCTAAACTAATAATCTTTATTTTCTAATATCAACTAATAATATTAAAAACGCGAAAATTCTGAGGATGGATGGATGAATGTTTGTCTTCGCCAAAGATCTCCGCAACGACCGGTGCTGCGCTGCCGACATTCAGCCGCTTCCGCTGACCCACACCAGATCATCAGTCTATCTTGTCGGGGCCTGCCCACGCTACGTCTTACGGCGCGCGACCGCCATTCAAGAACCTTTTTGGCCAACCACCAAAAACCATCACCATCACCATTTGAACCATCGGCCATCGTAATTTTAAGTACGCGTACAATAATAAATACAGATTCTATATTGCAAAACGGGACGTAAATCAGAAGAGTATAATAAATTAATTTTAACTTGAACCTGGAAAAAATGTAAGCGATCAGCTTTCCGTTTTATAATGAGAAAAATAACAATTTCGAGAGGTCGTTATACCGAGGCGTCGCCGGTACCAGACGGAGTTTTAATTAATTGCTTTAGATTGGGTAATCGATAGCCTGCCGCCCCTACTTCTTAATTTATCCCTGCGAAATATTCCCTACAATTACCTACCAAGCAAAAATATAATTTTGTTGGTAGGCAAAAGATCGCGATTATCTTATATATAAAATTCTCGTGTCACAGTTTTCGTTCCCATACTCCTCCGAAACGGCTAGACCGATTCTCATGAAATTTTGTGAGCGTATTCAGTAGGTCTGAGAATCGGCCAACATCTACTTTTCATACCCTTGAGAGCGGGCGGAGCCGCGGGGCGAACAGCTAGTTGTTCTATAAAACGTGTCAGAAAATACATTGTTGCAGCCCGCTGTTTGCAGCCATCTGATATTCATTTGTTTATTTAATATTTATTGTAAACATGAAAATACAAAAATACAGACACAAAGAAGAAGAGGACACAACAGGTACTACTTATTTCCAAGGAAATGGCTTACAGCACACCTAGGAAGGATATTATGATAATTATTTGTCTAAACAATTGTATATCGCAGCAACAGACCAACCCTCACTTATGTATGAGGGTACCAGAAAGGCCGCGGTCCGATATGAACCGCGCCGCGTCACCAAATTAGTCACTCTCACTCATCGTGTTTCTGACTTATGACCACGACACGACATTACAATGACAAGAGTGCAATAACAAAGAAGAATAAATATCTGCTGAACCAATTTTCCAAAAATATCCTATATCCTATATCAATAGTGAAAAAAGCGGCCAAGTGCGAGTCGGAATCGCCCATGAAGGGTTCCATAGCAGCCAGTAACATAATATAAAAGTTTTTGTAGTTCGTTGTGACTTTGATCGATGTTTTAATAATAGTGAAAGGTAAATTGCGGTTTACGATTTATGACGTATTAAAAAAAACTACTCACTAGATCTCGTTCAAACCAATTTTCGGTGGAAGTTTTCATGGTTTTGCACATCATATATTTTTTTCAGTTTTATCATTCTCTTATTTTAGAAGTTAGAGGGGGGGGGACACACATTTTTCCACTTTGGAAGCGTCTCAAAAAAATGTTATTAGGAACCTAAATATCATTTTTGAAGACTATCCATAGATACCCCACACGTATGGGTTTGATGAAAAAATTTTTTTTGAGTTTCAGTTTTATGTATGGGGACCCCCTAAATTTATTGTTTTTTTTCTATTTTTGTAAGAAAATCTTAATGCGGTTCACAGAATACATCTACTAACCAAGTTTCAACAGTATAGCTATTATAGTTTCGGAATAAAGTGGCTGTGACATACGGACGGACGGACGGACGGACAGACAGACAGACAGACAGACAGACATGACGAATCTATAAGGGTTCCGTTTTTTGCCATTTGGCTACGGAACCCTAAAAAGTAATAAATTCGACAAAAAAATACTTAGATATACAATTTAATAAAGCTAATCTATCTGTCTCTCTCTGTATATTCAATTCTAATCTAACAACTTTTCTATGAAAATAAAAATAATTAATATTTTTGAAAAATTATTTCTAATTCGGTTAATAATGTCGATATAAATTCTAAATTATTAATTTAAAAAAAAAGCATAATATTCCCTATTGTATGTCGACTCATAGCTGTTATAACCGATGTTTTATCTCACGAGAGCATGCGATCGATACTTGTATGTGTCTTGTGTGTGCACATTGTGTTTGTGTGCGTAGCGCTCAGTTTAGTAGTACACTACAAGTATGGCTCGCCTGCACTCGTGAGATAAAATAACTCTAATACCTATACTTTTCCCGTCGCTTCAACAACTATTTTACTAGATTGAATCTAGTCATATAATTATGCGACGTAACTGCTGCTGCCTCATAGTTATTGACAGTTTGCTTATAACTATGATTTGGCATATTTACTTAGACAAATAACTATCGGACGGCTGCTGTGACACAAGAACCCGTCTTTCTGCAGACGGGTAAAAATAGATAAGCACTCATTCTAAAGAAAGTAAAAAAGGGAATCGAAGTATTCACGACTACTTACTAATGAATTAAATTTCCAAAAGGGTTACTTTAATCTGCATTTTTATTTTAATTAGTTTAAAAGAAACTTTACTTTAGTATTCCGCACGCCGCCGGAGAGTCATTTACATTTTTTCTCAGTTTATACCCTTTCAATCCTCCAATGTGTAAAAAGAAGGAAGAAGGTTCGTCGTGATTTCAGCTGGTAGGCTTATACAGGGCGTCCCACAGCTATGCCACATGGAGGGAAAGTACCTTAAATATTGTAAGTAGAACATTTTACTGAAAGAAGACTTTATTTTATTTCTAAAAACTATTAAAACTGCATTCATACATTTTTTAATAATTACATGGTTGAGCCGGGAATCGAACCCGTTATACGAGAAAAAAATATATCCTGTAGTTTTATCATACCGATCGAAAGGCTTCATCATAAGGGTTATTTTTTGCTAAATAACATAGTGTCAGAAATAAAAGGAAGACTATGTATTTTAACATTTTTAATACAAAATTTATCAATTTTATTAATACGCTGTTGAATACAAAGTCGCACTCTTTTGATTATTTCACTCCCTGTCTTTAAAACTACGCGACGGATTTTGATTTTAATAGATAGAGTGATTCAAGAGGAAGGTTTATAATGTATAATACATGCATAATATACTAAAGGATAACCCACAATAACCATTTTCCCGTGCGGAGCCGGGGCGGGTCGCTAGTAACCCCATGCATAAAAAAAATCTCGGCGACCACATCAAATGTTAAAATTCATGATCTTTCTCTTATTTCTGACACTATGTTATTTAGCAAAAAATAATCCTTATGAAGGAGCCTTTCGATTGGTATGATAAAACTACAGGGTGTTTTTTTTTCCTCATGTAGCGGGTTCGATTCCCGGTTCAACCATGTAATTATTAAAAAATGTATGAATGCAGTTTTAATAGTTTTTAGAAATAAAATAATGTCTTCTTTCAGTAAAATGTTCTACCTACAATATTTAAGGTACTTTCCCTCCATGTGGCATAGCCGTGGGACGCCCTGTATACATGTGTACTAATAAAAATATAAAAGAAATATTATTAGTAAAGTTACAAATAGGCTCAAAGATTATTGAACCGATTTAAATAATTATTTCACCAGTAAAAAGTTACATTTTCAAAAAATAACTTAGTCCCAAGGATATTTTCAGGCTTTGCTTAGACTATAAATGAATTTTCATATTTTTTAAAACAGACTCTGCCTAGTTTGGCATTAGAGAGCCTTGTGTGAGATTTCCCACTTATTAATTGATTTTATTTATATCCTATTCTTTTTTATATAATACTAGCTGTCCGCCCACGGCTACGCCCGCGTTGTTTTTTTTTTATTTGTTTTTTTTTTTTTTTTTTTTTTTGGGGATGAAAAATAGATGTTGGCCGATTCTCAGACCTACTGAATACGCTCACAAAATTTCATGAGAATCGGTCTAGCCGTTTCGGAGGAGTATGGAATCGAACACTGTGACACGAGAATTTTATATATAAGATTACGTAGATTTATTTGCTGATTCCTTCGATCCGTACCTAATGAATGTTTTCTGGCAACATTTTGAAATAAGACGCAGGATACTGAGCATTGTTTATCAACACTAACTGCGCTCCGCCATAACGGAATTGTTATTGTTAAAACAGCATAAACAACTGACTGAAATAACAACAGGGGCGAAGTAACTTCTCAGGTTTCATCATACAATTTCATGTTCATTGCGGGGCCAATTAGAGAGTTCTCATATTTCCTTCACATCGACCACGAAATGTAAGACAAAGAAGTAAATAAAGAATAATTTATAGTCACAATGCAGGTTTTATTTAAATTCGTTTTCGCACAGAAGAAAATACAAAAATATAGGTAGTAGTAGAAATGTTTCTTTTTACATAAATGTTAAAAAATACAACAGATTTGCGGGTTCGAACCCTCGGAGCAAAAACGGAAACTATCTTATTAAAAAATATTATATGTTTTCATTGAGGGTCTCAAGCCTGCTTAGTCAACCACGTTAGCCCAGCATGGTTTGATCAACTACAAACTTTAAATTACTTCTCAGGAGTGCAAGTTTCCTTACGATGTTTCCCTTCACCAAAAATATTGGTAAGTTGGTATATAAATATACCAACTATTATAATTGCATGGTATGAAAACAAGGTCTAACCGTTAGACCACGTGACTGACACGAGCCTACGTCATCTTGTGCTATACGTCCTTGTCAAATGCGTGTTAATAGACAAGGATGAACAGCGCAAAATGACGTAGGCTCGTGTCAGTCACGTGGTCTAACGGTTAGACCTTGTTTTCTTAGACCATGTATAATTGTTTCTTAAAGAAGTACCAAGGCATCAGAAAGCTAGGCTACAAGAGCATTAGTATTCCTGTACGCTGTACGGGCATGATGATCGGTGACATTAGCACGCACAACTTTGCCGTGTTCCGGTCGGAAGGTAAGGGGTGGCAAGGGTATCAATGTCTCAGGAAGGGATTGTGCGTTAGCGTATCCGTGTGCCTTGGAAGACGTGGGCGCAGATGATAAATTGTCAACAGAATGCAAATGTTACTGGCACAATTAGAGCACGCTACGCTACGCTGAACAATTTTCATTTTGCATCTTTCTTTATGTCCATTGAGCGTTTAGCGTTCACCTGGGTACGTGATCATAATATTAAACAAAGAAAAAGTGACGCTGATTTAACATTAATCAGTGGGTAATAAACAATAAGAACATACGATTTACTTTTTTAAATAAAACTACCTAGTCATGTGCAAAATTTTTATGCTAAACATTCCGATAGAATATTTTGTATGACGGTCTTCAATAATCATCTCTATTTTTACGGTAACGTAGCGGTTATTTTGTTATAATCCTAGGTTTATTAAATAACATAGGAAATTACTAAGATACACGTATACTTCCACATAAAAACCAACTAACCAACCAATAACTTTTAGAGGTAGAAAGCTTAACAAACTGAATCGAAAATCCCATGACGTCACCCGACACTTGCAAAAACTCAGAATATAAACGTGAAAATGTCCCTGCTACCCGCACTACGCCACAAAACAATTCTGATTTTATTTTTTAAAGGTTTCAAATGGCTGTCAAACTGACTGAAAATATCTGCTATCCAGTTTAATAAATAAAAATACAAAATGCTAGTTCAACTAGCGTGAAGATGGTTCCGCCATGTGATGTGAATTTGTTCCATAGCCTTATAAAATTGCGGACGTTTTGCTCCAATGACGCCTGCGTTACGGTCGTATTATCAACGTGGTCATTTTGCTCTGCAGACCACCCACTCCGAATTGGAGTCCTATAAATTCAACAACTAGCTTTCCGCCACGGTTCTGCCCGCGCTAACAGTTTTTCTAGTGAGAATGAGGCGTTTTCCCGCAATAAAAAGTAGTCTATGTTACTCAGGGTGAATGTAGCTTTCTAGTGGTGAAAGAATTTTTGGAATAGGTTTAGTAGTTTTTGAGTTTATTCATTACAAACATACACACACACACACAAATACAAATCTTTCCTCTTTGTAATATTATTATATCGTATTAATGACGTGGTTGCTGGAAAGAACCTCTGAAGCAACCCTATATTTAGGCAATGAGTACTCACAAAACGTAAAAATGCAATCTCGTATTACGAACAAACTAGTTATACAAAAATGTAATAGAAACTGTAAGACAGACGATGGGTTTTCTAGGGACCACGATATATTTTTTAATGATAGGTACATTAAATTTGAATGTTTGTTTAGATTAACGAAACCCTAAAATGCTATTCGGGCGATGTAATTTTGGATGACATAAAATTTTTTGCGCCACATTCGATGTGAATTTTGCGCTCTGTACAGTTTGTTATCAGTCATACACGAACTCCTGAATTGCCTCTTTTGTTTGTTAAAGCAAAAATTTAAACGTGCTCTATAAATTTATTTTGGTTTAACTCGGTGTTGTCATGTGTAATATATGTCGCAGCCACCTGCTTAAATTAACCAATTAATTGGACTCCTAGGCCGTTCATTGAATACCGGCATCCGATAAAACAGCTGAAGAGGAACTATGCTCCTCTTCAGCTATTTTATCGGATGCCCAAGCTGCTCAAGCTATTGAGGCAACGTTTAACCATTATGACTAAATATCGTGAAGTCATTTAGTTAAATTGGATTTGTTTAGTTTGAGATGTTTGGTTAGGGTGTTTATTTAAGATTTAGTTTTTTTTTGTTTGCAATGTGTCAAACAAGAGTGTTCAAGAGTGTTCTTAGCATTTGAATTTATTTTATATGCTCATTTCTAGTTATTGAAAGGATCGCGTAACGGTTTTGTGACGGAGGATTTCAAAAATATTTAAATTAATGTTTTGTCTTAGGGTTCATATCACACATATACATGACCGTATAGGTACTTTATATTATATTCCATTTTGTTTTCGGGCCGCCCCCGTTGCCACCCTGCCTTACATTTCCTTCGCTCCATAGATAAAGATAGATAGAAATCACAAAGCCTGTCAACTGCCGTTTCGATGTTGTTCTGTTCAACGCTGCTTTCTTTTATTTTTATTATCTATTCTATTCCCGTGGTTCTACCATGTCAGCTGTCAATTGTCATAGAATATCTATCTATATCTATACTAGGTTTTAAAAAAACTGAAGAATCGGCGCGTCTGTACATTGATTTGTTTAAAAAAAAAAACAGATTGTAGATGATAAAGGGAGTGTAGCTGAACACATAATACAAGTTTTGAAAAAATAACGTTTGTCTGTCTGTCTGTTTGTACGTACGCTAATCTCTGGAACCGTTGGACCGATTTAAATGAAATTTTGCATTGTGGTACCTTATATACCCAATCAACATCTTAGATACTTTTTTTTGCGAGACGTGGGCGAACAGCTAGTAGAATAATAAAATGAAGCAAGGTCTTATAAATAGTTGTACGTAGTACTTACGAGATCCTTGAAATAAAAATACTTTTTGTATGGTGGATGATGTTGTCATAGTAGTGTAGCTTTTTTATGTTAAAAATTGTACGGGAATTATATACCCGTGTAAATAGTATCTCACCAAAAACATTCTGTAAAAAACTAGCCAACTCTCGATGGAGCTGCTTGTTTATCTCTAAAAAGTAATGAAATCTAGACAAAGTCGTACCAAGTCTAAGGTTCATTACTGCGATTTCTTTATTATTATAGTTAATGTTGTGTGACTGGGCCGTTGATTTTCCATCGTCAATGAGTAGCGGTTCTGGCGACAGATTGGTGCAATGGAATCATGGAGCACCTGGTTTATAAAACTCCTTGTGTACCCTTCAACAGCCAAGTAACACAACATTAACTATAATAATAAAGGAAGCTCAGTAATGAACCTTAGACTTGGTACGACTTTGTCTAGATTTCATTACTTTTTAGAGATAAACAAGCAGCTCCATCGAGAGTTGGCTAGTTTTTTACAGAATGTTTTTGGTGAGATTTCACTTCTTTTTGTAGAAACGTGGGTATATTGATTTATTTTATTAGATTTTCTTATTTCACATAGTTTTTTTTCTTTTTAGAAGTTGTTTTTTTATTATTACAAATCTTTTTTTTTCTTAAGCGCGTTTTAAAATACAGTCAGCGCCATCTAACGACGTGTGCGGGTATCATCTCCACTCCTCCATCATATTTTTAGAATTAATATTTTAGTGTAATTTGTTTATTTAATTTGTATAATGTTTGAGTAGAATAAAGTTAATCGTTCGATCTTTCGACTATTTCTTCTTGTAAACTTGTAAGTATAAGTATAAAAGCCGGTCTAGTCTTTTCCATAGTTTTCCTTTAATTTTATTTATATATGTATTAAAAGCAGAAGGGGAGGCATTCGCCCAGCAGTGGGACGCTATAGGCTGGATTAAATTAGAAGATGTGTTCCACTATGCTGGATTTTTGCAATGACAGTCGATTTTTTTAAGTACCAATAGCAGAAGGGGGCGTTAGGTACCATATCTCTAATACAGCTGAAACCAGCCGAGGGTTCTTCATCAGATACTTCAGACCTTCGATTTTTGACATCAAATGAAGCGGCCCACCAAGTTGAATATTTTTTGTAAAGGCGGTATGTCTCGATCTCTAATAGTTTGGTTGGGCTCTTGTGTTTTCTAATCAGGATCACCAGGTACTCCAGATCTTCGATTATCCTAGTTTTTATAGTTTTCCCTTTATATAGCCAATAAACGCTAACTCTGTACCAAATTTCAGATCGCTGAGTTTATGGGAAGTACTAGTTCTATTTTGATGATCATGAGTGAGTGTCGAAAATGCGAAACTTTGCTTTCGCTTAACTTCGGAACTAAATGACCTACAGACTTGAAATTTCGGATTTTTAGTATGTGATCATAGCTTAGTGGATGACGAAAATTTCTGCGTTCTGGTCTTATCCAGAGGTTCTCAAATAGGGGCCTGAAAATGCGGCGAAATGGTTCCAGTAAAGATGGTACGGCAGTGTTGCTTCGCGCTCGACTTGGCGGGGGCACTAGTGTTGCTTCGCGCTCGACTTGGCGGGGGCACTCCCGTGCCCCCAGATAGGTTAAAAAAGGGTTAAACTTAGTCAGACTAAGTTACATTGTTCAAGACGTAATTTTTTTTTTTTTTAAATTTTTATGTTCTGCTTTTGGCGCTAGTGTAAATTTGCGCCCTTCGTTAACAACTCATATATGTCTCCACCGAGGGGCTCGAGTATATTTTGAAATTAGGGTGAATAAGCTACCTTTTATCGCGGGAATATGCCTCATTCCCACGGGAAAAACTGTTAAAGCAGACAGGGCCGCGGAAGAAAGCTAGAGTCTACGAATAAAGGTGCTCTCACACCGGGGTTTTTAACTGTTGCAAACAGTTGCAAACTGTTTAATTTTGCTTACAGACGTTTATCAACTATTTAGGACAGTTTTGAAATTTAGTTAATTCCATTTATTCCTGTCTTTTAACGTTTTGAACTATTTTTGAAACGTTTGGAAACATTTATATTATTGCTCCCATACCGGATATTTATGATTGATTATAAACGGTTCTAAACATAGGTGTGACATCACCTTTATTAGAGAAGTTTAACTTCGCTAAAAATATTTTATGAAACTTGTCACAGTGAAGGCGGGGCAAAAAAATTGACACGCAAACTTATGTTCTGAAACTGAATTTCGCGAAGTTTTACGGATTGTACTCGCGTGTCGAGTTTTTACCTCAGTATACTTATAATATGTAGTAAGTATTCGTTTTGTAACACGTTCTAGCGTGCCTTGTACGCTATGATTTTACACCATAAGGTGGAGGGTTCAAACCCAGAGCAAATATTCTTGTAAGTCATCGATTTGCTCGATTTGATGCTTTGCACCCTCATTTACACCTCATTTTCCATTTCTTTCTCGTCTAAATTCAAACATTCAATTTTGGAATTCCTTCGTCATTCATACGTCATCCTCGCCCATTTTCCTTCAGTTCTACCCTTGACTCCCGGTTGACGGCAGTATTTCTTTGTTGTGTATAGTAAGTTGACTGTATACTTGATTTGTTTGTGTATAAAATGAATTTATAAACCAGTTCGGCCCAATCAGTTCAGCGTTCTTATTTTACTGCTAGTGGGTAAACTTCAACCTTCAGCCGCTCCTGACGGCTCGCCAAGGTTCTGGTGAGCCGTAGGCGCGACACTACGTACGGCGCGACAATCCCGAGAAGCTGTCAAACGCAACATAATGACAGAACTACTATGGCTCTTATGTCACATGTCGGCAACTTCTTGAGTCTGTCGCTTTTTACGTAGTAAGCCTGCAGTAGGGTCCAGAGGTGGGAAAACCGCGCTTTGCTCTCGATTATTTTGAGATAGGCTGTGTTCAGACGTGCGCGTTTGCTGCGCGTACGCGGTTTTGTGGAAATGTATGAAAATAAACTTTATGTAATTAGCATAGAACCTCAAACTGCTTTAGCGTTTGGGAGAACACGCGACGCGCGCTGAATCCGCGCGCGCAGAAAACGCGCAGAAAACGCGCACGTCTGAACGCGCCGTTAGGGTCAATACGTAAAGCGCGAGGCTTGAGAAATTGACAATAAGAGTCTATCATTGTGTCGCGTTTGTCAATATTGCATTTGCATTTCTGCAGAAGCCCTGCATAGATCACTACATAGTATAAAACAAAGTCGCTTTCTCTGTCCCTATGTCCCTCCCTTTGTACGCTTAAATCTTTAAAACTACGCAACGGATTTTGATGCGGTTTTTTTAATAGATAGAGGGATTCAAGAGGAAGGTTTATATGTATAATACATGCATAATATACTTAAGAATAATCCACAATAACCATTTTCCCGTGCGGAGCCGGGGCGGGTCGCTAGTATTTAAATAAATAAGAGATACCACCATACCAGAAAGAGCGGGTTCAAGACTCAGAACGTATCAACGTGTTTTTGATTTTACGTTTATTAGACGCTCTTAAGGTTGTAACGAGGTGCATTGCGTGCTACCTCGTTCCCACTTTGTTTTCTACTTCATTTCTCATCTCATTTACCATTTTCATCTAAATTCAAATATATTTAATTTTGGAATTCATTCAAAATCGTCCGTCAATCATCCATTTTTTATTATTCATTCCATCTTCAACTTTTACCTTAGTAGCATCTGTGTTTTTACCCTTATCAAATGTGTTTGTGTTCTTGTTAATATTTATCTCAATATACCTTCTAAAAGTTTAAAAGTCTTTATTACTTATTTCTGTGGTAAACTAAGTTCGTGTGTGTGTGTGTTGACCACACTTCTACCTACTCATCATCTTAAACGTAGTTGCCCCGCAGGCTCGTTCAGGAGCTAGACGAGCCGCGGGTGTAACAAGGTGAAGGAAAACATCGTGAGGAAACCACACACCTGAGAAGTAATACAAAGGTTGTGTGTGAAGTTGGCCAAACCACACTGGGTCAGCGTGGTCGACTAAGACCTATTCAGTCTGATTTCAGTAGTAGGATCCAGCCCCTCGGTAGCTAAATAATATACGAGGTGTTATCTACATGTGTATATAATTATATCAGCTGTCTGCTACCTATAGGTGCCTATATTCTGCTTATAATGGGTCAGAGGGCTGTGTGTAAAATCCCCCCACATAATAATAATTATGATTAAAGTTTGATAGATAACTGGTAACTGCGTTATCATGTTAATATTATAAAGAGGAAAGTTTTGTATTTGTGTGTGAAACTACTGAACCGATTTCAAAAATTATTTTACCATTAGTAAGCTATATTCACCCTTAATAACATAGGCTACCTTTAACTGCAGGAAAATGCCTCATTCCCACGGGAAAAACTGTTAACGCGGGCGGAGTCGCGCCGAATAGCTAGTTTTTCTTAAAGGTCCTCGAGGACATATTTTTAAATTTCGTTTTAAGGTAAAAATGTCTTTTTTATGAATTTTAAAATCCGAAAAACATTGATTTGCGGTTAGACAAACCAGGGCCTACTGAATAAAAGAAATTACTTTCGATATTGGCTTTGTCATTATGTTTCTTATTTGATTGTATTTATTAGTTTCTTATCACTAATATCCTAATAATACCGTATTAAATCAATTGCTATTATTTTTCTTAAGAGTATGTATTTCAAATGCGAAAACATGAACGATTGTCTAACTTTCCATTATTTACCAAATAAATTTCAACTACTTAAAGGATTTTGTTGCAAGTTAGGTGGCAATGTATGGGAACAAATGTTAAGTAAATAATAAACAAAACATGCGGAGTACTACTTTACTATGGGAAACTAAATAACAATAACTGACTTTTATATTTATTTATACGTACAAGAAACACTGCTATACGATAGCAAAAATACACTAAGCAATCATAAGTATTTATTTAGTCATCATCATAGTAACAACGTAATTATCATTACACGTTATACTAACCATCTTGCCAATCCGGAAATAAAAAAATTGTCAAGTAAACAAACATAAACAATTCTTTTGTCTTACAAAATACTACTTGAAGGTAGAAATAGAAATTACCTTCAAAAATATTGCTTCCAAAACAATCTCCATTTTAAATTTAAAAATGTGCCGAATGTACCAAAAAGTTCCAAATTCAGATCGACGACGGCTTCCCGGGATAGGTAGGACGGCGTTGTTTATTCTTACGATAACAAAACGCGCGAAAATCGAGCGCGTCAAAACTGCACTCGCTGGCCGAAAACAAACGCGAAATTATGAATGAAACAAATAAAATAATTGAGATGGGAATATTTTGAATTAGGAATTCGAAGTTGACGTACCTTGTTCGGCGGCGGGAAGGCGGGAGTTCGCGGGTGTCATTCGCGCGGCCACTCTCGCGGGTGGCTCGCTCACTACTCGTACTAATGCTCGAGCGAGTTCGAGCCAACTGCTCGCGACGACGCGGCGAGGTTGACGTTAAATCGCGGGAGAACGCGATAGGGCGGCACCGCCACACGTCTTATCGACAAGTTCATCTCTGAGTCTCAACATTGCTGATGCTAATTAGCAGCAAAATCTCGAGACTGTAAGTTGTTGCGCATTTAAATTTAATTGGTATGTATTCAGTGATAATTAAGACTGCTATAATAAAATTGAAAGCGTGTTATTGCATAAAGAGTTAAGAAAATACTATTATTATTGCAACCAGCGAAATATAAAGGGGTCATGTACATAAGTAATTATGTATAAGACTTTTACTTATTTGTTTTTTAAATTGACTGTATTCTATTTATTTGAAATAAACCTGCGTTTTTTCTGTAAAAAACGAGTTTTAAATGTGTAATCAATTTCAAAAGCATAATTGAGGAATAAACTTGTAGACTGTCAAGTTGTCACATTCAAATAATTTATAAAGAAAAAAAAAAAACAAATCACCAATCGTACATGCAGCAAACGAACTAATTTATTCGTCTTGGCGCGTACCTAGCGATATTGGATATCGATAAAAGGCCCAGTAACCCTGAAGCAACCCGGAGGGTCGTCCCTAGTCACCCACGCATGCGCGACTGCTGCCCAGAGCAATTGCCTGGGACCCACGAAGCCACAATTCACAAATTAAAATCAAAATTCAATCTACACTGCGTAGTTGGTAAGCTACTATTAAGTAATCAAATACTAGGGCTACGTAATGAACGTCAAATGGTTCTTGTACGAGTAACTAGTGAATATTAGAGTACGGAAGCTGGTTCCTGGCAGACTTTTACCATGTTGATTGATTCGCGAAATTGTGCGCAGGTTACCCCAGCACGTGACTACGATACGACCACTAAAGGACAGCAACCCCACGAAGCGCTCAAAATTTTTGAAGTTCGAACGCTTAAAACCTCTCACCAAATTACAAGTGCCATAATCACAAAAAAAAAAAAAAAAAAAAAACCTCTTACCAAGAGCCGCTCACGGCCATTTTGAACGTTCGGAATTCAAATCTGTCAATGTCATTTGTGTAGTATTATCAAGGATGTTATAAGTACACGAATAGTACTAGCTGTCTGTCCGCGGCTACGCCTGCGTTGTTTTTCGACTTTTCCGTGCACAGTTTCCCGTAGGAATGAGATACTTTCCCGTGGTAAAAAGTACCCAAGATGTTGACTGGGGATATAAGTTACCACATTGTAAAATTTCATTTAAATTTAGTCCAGTAGTTTCGGGTTAATGCCCGTACAATGTACTGAGTAAGTAGTATGTAAGATTTTATCGTTTTTTAATTATACCACGAGAACTATTTAATTTCCCGGGACAAAAAGTATCTAAGATGTTTACCAGGAATATAAGATACCACCATACAAAATTTCATTTAAATTAGTCCATTAATTTCGGAGATTAGCCTGTACAAACAGACAAACAGAGAAACAAAAAAATAAAAAAAACTGGATATGTTCTATATCACTTCTTACATCCCCCTGACTCGGTTTTAAGCTTTTTTTTTTTATGTACAGATTTTCGACCTCTACAGTTTTATTATATAGATAACCATAACCATAGACGTATCACCATACTAAGTCCACGCTTATAACATCCTTGGTATTATATTTTCTGTGTCTTGAGTATTATGAATGAACTGTGAGTAGTTGACAGATGGTCGTTATGTTACCTGCCGATTGCACCTTCTTAGAATGTTTTACTTGAAAATATAATTTTTCGTCGGATAAATACTTCATTGCCACGGGTGATCAATTGTAATCAAAGTGATTGTTGAAGATTCTATCTTATAACTTCGGCCTGTAGCACAGTTGGCCATTTCGTAGACGATGGCTACGACGCGCTACGACTACGATCTAAGAATGCTACGAGCTACAAGTTGTCACACATAATAAATTGTGGGCATGATCTAAGAAAACAAGGTTTAACCGTTAGACCACGTGACTGACACGAGTGTACGTCATTTTGCGCTGTTCATCCTTGTCTATTAACACGCATTCGACTAGGACGAACAGCGCAAGATGACGTAGGTTTGTGTCAGTCACGTGGTCTAATGGTTAGACCTTGTTTTCTTAGACCATGGTTGTGGGCAAGCCTGCAAGTGCGTTCTTGAAAGCGAGGAACGGGCGAAACGTAGTAAACATAACATGCGGAACAACCACGGGAACAACCACAGGGAACAACACTGATTAATATATTGGGACAAGGTGTAGACACCAAAAAGTTATAACAAATTGTATTGTATAAAAATAATTAGAATTAACAGGAATTTAGAGAACGGCCGACACACTGAAGAGATAAACAAGAAGGGAATATAAAAAGCGGCCAAGTGCGAGTCGGAATCGCCCATGAAGGGTTCCGTAACAGCCAGTAACATAATATAAAAGTTTTTGTAGTTCGTTGTGACTTTGATCGATGTTTTAATAATAGTGAAAGGTAAATTGCGGTTTACGATTTATGACGTATTAAAAAAAAACTATTTACTAGATCTCGTTCAAACCAATTTTCGTTGGAAGTTTCCGTGGTAATGCACATCATATATTTTTTTAGTTTTATCATTCTCTTATTTTAGAAGTTAGAGGGGGGGGACACACATTTTTCCACTTTGGAAGCGTCTCTCGCGCAAACTATTCAGTTTAGAAAAAAATTATATAAGGAACCTAAATATCATTTTTGAAGACCTATCCATAGATACCCCACACGTATGGGTTTGATGAAAAATTTTTTTTGAGTTTTAGTTCTATGTATGGGGACCCCCTAAATTTATTGTTTTTTTTTCTATTTTTGTATGAAAATCTTAATGCGGTTCACAGAATACATCTACTTACCAAGTTTCAATAGTATAGGTATTATAGTTTCGGAATATAGTGGCTGTGACATACGGACGGACGGACGGACAGACAGACAGACAGACATGACGAATCTCTAAGGGTTCCGTTTTTTGCCATTTGGCTTTCACGGATGATTGACGAATAAATTCCAAAATTAAATATTCGAATTTAGACGAAAAGGAAATGGTAAATGAGATGAGAATGAGGTGGCAACGAGGTGGCATGCAAGGCACTTCGTTACAAAGTAAGGGGCAACGCAAATAGAAGACGGCGCGGCGAAGATACTGAGAACGTATCAATTAAAACTAAACCTTAAATATTTTGACATACGGTTGAAAACGGCATACCAAAATCGAAAAGCGCGCGGCGCGTCGAAGCTGCCACGAGAGCCGGCGCGAGACCGCGCGCGGCGCCGTATGTCAAAATATTTAAGGTTTAGTTTTAATTGATACGTTCTCAGTATCTTCGCCGCGCCTTCGCCGCGCCGTCTTCTATTTGCGTTGCCCCTAATGCTACGGTGATGCTACATTTTGATACCGGCAACGGATTTTTTTTTTAATTTATAGCCACCTTTTATAAAAATGTGGTTCAAAAGTAATGTATCAGCTGAAAGTTAAATAAAGTTTAAAGCTTACTTTTTTTTGTAAATATACAACAAATCATAATAGGTGGTGTATAAAAGTAGTAAGTAATAAATAATAATGGCTAGTCTTATATTCTTAGTACTTATTTCGTTTTTAAAGCCCTCAGTAGTTTGTTAGTCAGAATAGTAGACTAGCTTTCCGCTCGCGGCTTCGCCCGCGCTAACAGTTTTTCCCGTGGAAATGAGGGATTTCCCCGCGGTAATAGGCAACCTATGTGTTATTCTGGTGTATAAGCTGTATTATTGTAAAGTTTCAGTAAAAATCCACTAATTAGTTTTTGCGCGAAGGATTAACAAACATCCATATGTCAAGTCCGGTGAAGCTTGATTTGTCGTACCTTTTCGACACAAGCATAGGCCAATTCAAAAAAAAAAAAAAAAAAAAACATCCATACATCTATCCCTTTTGCTATTTTTATATAGTTTGAGCAGAGAACTGACTGACTTTTTTGGAAATTCTAGGTTCGTATTCTAATGATCTTCCTCAGTTAAGATGTCGCAGGAAAAGAAAAATGTTTTCGTGCCTCGGAAGGTACGTAAAATTATGGATCCCAGTTACTATCTACCAATTTAGTCATTAAATTAGTAATGTCAGAAACTTTTGGCGTCTGACCCTAACACCAGGATTAATGAGGTCGGTCAGTAACCCCATACGATGTGAGGGAGGAAATTAAGCATTTGTGTAATCCTCCCTTAAAGAGTTGAATACACGTAAATACCACCTCTCCCTCTTCCCTTGATTTTTGTTTGCAACAAAGAGTAAAAAACATATTTTCGCACCAGCAAGCCCATGTAGGTTTAGTATGCGCACAGGAAGTAAAGTGTACAGAAGTAGAAGGACTCCAAATAAAGCGTTTCTCTTACGCATACATTGACACGACGCAGCAAGCAGTATTATATCCTATGGCAGTACTGATTTCTGGTTATCGCGTTGCAGTGTTAGCAGGTACTATTTTTTGTACAGCCTGGTCCCAATTCGCAATTTTTTTAAGATTCTTAGTTTTTTTTAATACAGCGACACTGTTCTTTTCTGACCGGGCCTTACTTTAAATTTAGTTTAAATTTTTAGATAATTTGTAGTATTATAACTGTTTGTTTTGCTAGCCTATTACAACAATGATATATATTTTTTTTAATATTTGCTTTTCATTTAGTTAGTAAGAAGTTCACAAACGGTTTGTGTCAATACAGAATTATATTTTCTTATATAGAATGATATTAGATTCTTATTTTTTTCGGATCACAACCGACGTCGTCGTGTCACCATCTTGATTTTGATGGATATTCTAGGTATTCTCTGCCTACCCTCTATCCGGTAAGTTTAGGCTACGATTTTCAACTACAGCGCGAGTGGTTTATCTGTAACAATATTTGTTTTGTGGTATGTAGGTTACTTTTTATCCCGACAGAGCCCCGAGGGTTTTGAATTAGAGAAAAATACCGCACGAGAATTTTTTGAAACATTTCAGTGGCCATTTTTATGACGTAGAAATGTGTTTATTTTCTCATAATTTCAGAGCGCCACGAGTTGTTTTTGTAAACATTTTTTATTTCGTTTACAAACCTTCAAATTTGATGTTTTTATTCCTGACGAAATGATGATGATGTTATGTACGTTTACCATAATAATACATTTTGAGTAAATAGAATAAGACAGAAATTCGTTTGTTACGAGTAACAGCTCATTAAAACGTCAAAATTTATATGTATCCTACTAATCATATAATCGCGAAAGTTTGTGTGGATGGATGGATGTATATGTATGTATGTTAGTTACCTACTCTTTAAGGCAAAAACAGCTGAATGAAACTCTACAATAATTATACCTTATACATCAGAATAACACATAGGATACTTTTTACCGCGGGAAAATACCTAATTTGCACGGGAAAATTTGTTAGCGCGGGCGGAGCCGCGGGTGGAAAGCTAGTTAAAAATATATGTGGAATTCTCATTCCTTCTTGCCTATTTAAAACTATTTTAACAACACTTCCTCGTAAATCGCCTACATATTACACAATTTTTTATATATCATATTCATCATCATTTCAATCGAAAGACGTCCACTGTTGGACAAAGGTCTCTCCTAAAGAACTCTACAACCACTCTAATTCGCAATCAGCTTTCATAACACAATACGAGTATCCATCTCAAAAGGAGCGTCGATGGCCAAGTGGCTAGGCCGGTTGACTTCCATTCCGAAGTTCGCGGGTTCAAACCGGCGGGTACCAATGTGTTTTCTATTTTCGAATTCATATGTACGTTTATTCGACGCTCTTACGGTGAAGGAAAACATCGTGAGGAAACCTGCACACACCTGCGAAGAAATTCAAAGGTTGTGTGTGAAGTTGACCAACCCGCACTGGGCCAGCGTGGTCGACTAAGGCCTATTCACCCTGGTATCAGGGTAGGCTCGAGCCCCTCGGTGGGGACATGTGTGAGCTGTTCACGATCCATCTCAATACGTTTTGATGTGGTTTTGATATTTCAATACATAATTGGGGACAAAATAAAAAATAATAAATACCTACCTGGATGTTTCACGTCCGGTCATCAATTTCCAATTCGGTAGTCCATTTTCCTTGCAGCTTTTGAATTATGAAAACAGTTCTAGACAGAGTTATTTTCATTTCATTATAATCAGTGCACAAATTTTAGGTAGGCATTAGAGTTTAAAGTAGGTATTTAAAGTATAAAGAAAATAAAAGTACCCGTATGTTATTTTTATTTTATCACGTTTCATACAAAAAAATCGAAATATCGCCATTTTATGCATAAAATTGGTATCAAATTTTGTATGGGAAGAAATTTAATACGCGCCAATTTTCTTGATACTTCGTATAAACACTCATTGGCATAATTAATTGGACACGTATTCTGGCGTTGCGCGTTGGCGTAACGATACTGACTGTGTACCTACACAAAATATGTGCACTGAAAAAGTAACTCTGTATTGAGGTGTAGCGTAATGTGCTCTGAAAAGATTAAAAACATTAATTTCTTCTTACATCTATATACCTGCTAGAAAAATGTAGGTGCTTACCATCGAAATTGGCGATGAACGTGAAACTACCCACATACACGTGAAAAACCAAAACCATGAGTACCAAAAGGCCGAACTAGTCTGAAAGCAGGCACGAAGACTAATAGTCAATTCCCGCTTCCCCCTCCTCCCACACCCCTGCCGTCCCTTCCTATGCCCGGGCAATTAATGGAACCTCAGATACATCCACTAGCCCATATAGGTTAAGAGCCCAACGAAAAATAACTTATGTTATATACACGCTACCATCAAATATACCTTTGTGAAACTTCTCAAAAGAATATAAATTAAACTTATTTTGTAAAAAAATCAAAAAAAATCTTGTAGTCAAATGTTAGAACAATATTATGTAAGTAATTTAAATAATTTTATGAAATATCTTCTGTTATTTTTTAAAGTAAGGTGGCAATAGTTGCCCCTCTCATGTTTGCAGTGCCCTTGCAGGGCGTCACTTGTACTATTCCCTGTATTATGTAAGAGCTTTCTAACTTGTGACTTTGCAATAATGAAAGATGATGTCTTGCTTCGGAAGGCAAGTGAAGCCGTTGGTCCCGGCTACTATCTGCGATCTAGTCATTATACGAATCATGTCAAAAACCTTCAAAAACCATAGGCGGCTCAACAATTCTGACACCAAGGTTGATGAACTCATCAACCTTGGTGTCAGAATTGTTGATTTGAAAACCCACAGAATAAGCAAGAAAACGACCGATATTATTTTCATTCTTCTTCTTTTTTATCCGTCATTAACTTTTTAAGGCTTTTACGGTTGTTTTCATAAGTGTGTGCGTATGTGTGTGTTTGCAACCACCCGTAAGTTTCTTAAGTCATCCCGTGACCTTGGTACATGCAACTGCCTTGAAACATCGGGCACTCACACAAAATGAAGAATAATAGTCATTATGTTATTTACTTATTAACTATTCACGTGTCAAACGCAGTGTGAAAGTGCGTTTACTATTTCTTGTTTTTAAAAATTATTACGGATGTTCTAAGGCCTTGAAAAAATCTAACGTAAAATGTAAAAGCATTGTGTAAAAGTATTATAATAATATTGTACGAAAAATTAAATTTTATGACATAAAATAAAGTAAATAAATATAAAATTAATAATATTTTAAACATTGCAAAACGCATCAATTAAAATTCACTATAAAATGTTACTTTTGTCGAGGAAAAAGATACTTTTTATTTATAAATCCAAATTGTGTAAAGGTCAGACCGGTGCATAATTTTTCGGTGGGATCTTAGGCTATAAACATTCATATAGACTGCAGATACCCAGTGACCTACTAATAGCTTGGATCTCAATCTGAGAAAGGTAGTATAAACCTATACAATATACAAAATGAACACAATGTTCTCATTTAGAACGTAACATTCAAGTTCGTCTAACAGAGAACATCTTTCGCTTCAAATGATGATTTATTTACGTACGTATACGCCCGAGGCTACGTTCGCGTTGTTTTTTTTATATTTTCCGTGCAGTTTCCCATCTATCATCATCAAAACTATCTAAGATGTTGACTGGGAATATAAGGTAATACCATGCAAAACATAATTCAAATCGGTCCACGATTTCGGAGATTAACCCTTACAAACAGACAAACAAAAATTTTTAAAAAAGTCTGGTTTTGTTATATATTATCACTTCTTACATACTCCTTACTCGGTTTATAGCATTTTGATTTTCGACCACTAATAGTTTTATTCCACGCAATCTGGCGTCAAAAAAACCTCAACTTCCGTTTATCGGTAAAACAGTATTGACATTCTGCAGCCAACTTGAAGGCCCGCGTTGCTTTAAGCACGGGATCTATAACTACTGCGTGCTACTGCTATAAATTAATATTTCTGTCGGTAGTTCCAAAATAAGAAAAAGAATTATGAAGCGGGATAATATTTTTATCGTATGGTTAGTATTAAAACAGCGTCATCGAACATTCTTAGATTTTCGCGGTTGTCAACTGCACGCTGTATGGATAATCGTGGAGAAAACCCGTGAACATGTGTGTTAGAGCGTTGTCGAAGCGTCAAGTAGTCGTATTCTTACAATTACTCGTTGCCGGGTCGCGATTCCTGTCGTAATCTGTTCCTTTTTAATAAGACTTGTAATAATAAATAATTGCAATGTTTCACAACTACCACGCGTCGCGTGACTGCTCACCTTATTTTAGGGCTAACTATTTTCTACTGAGAAAATTAAAAGGAATCCTATTTCTGGTACAGATAGGGCTTACTATTCATCTTAATAGTCTTGTGTATGAATTTTAATAATTATGAATACAGTAACCATAAGTATCAACTGTTGACAACCTGTTCCCCCTTAAGCCTTCGCATTTATTTACTAGAAGACAGCTATAAAGCCTTTAGCGACGCAGGGGATGTAGTTTAAGCAGAGGTTTCGGTTTGAGACAGCCTGAATTTACCCAGGACGTCTACTGCAGACTTGCAAAACGTTTTTATGTCGCATGGTTTAAAGTCTATAATAAGGATATACGAAAAATATTATTAAATTCGTCAGCTTCAATAATAATTATATTATAATCAAATCATATTGGACACATTTTTTTATTAATTTAATGAATAAACATTTTAGAAGTTAGCGAATATAGAATGCTTGTGACGGTATATAAATAGATATGTACCTAAATAATTAAATATCAGCGTATCAGGAGCCTAGAAAGTTTGAAGATCGGTTTACAAGACCGGTGGTAATAGTATAGTACCTACTAGCTATACGATATCATCTAAGGAAGACATTTTGTTTGGTCCGATTATTTTATGCCTTTAAATATAGGATAGTGTAGCGCTGAACCTAGCAGGGCAAACAAACAAATACGAGAGTGATCCCACGGGAATTCCTTTCATTAGAGCGCACGAAACCCAGAAAATACAAAATGCCCAATTTCCTCCAACAATTTTAGCTCCTTCACCCTGCACTTTGTACGCGTAAGAATGTAGAAAACAGTTACTCGGTCGACGTGAGTCTAACAAAGGTGTCAACATTTATTTTATTTAGTAAGAAGCTCCGTAATGGACGGTAAATCTACTGCGATTTTATTAGCAGACTGCGGTGTAAAGCGGGAAGGAGGTTAAGGGTTATAGAACACTGCGATTTACCTACGCTCGCTCCACGCGGCTAAAGACTCATAAGTGCGCTGCGGTGCAAGCATGCAATATGGCATGTCACTAAAAATATTATGTAAACACGACGCGATGTTGAAACCGCGACGAACAATGAGGGTATACTCTATAGGTACAGAAGAAAGACAGCACATGCGGCTGGACATGACATTCGCACTACGAAATTCACCCATACCGTTACGGAATACGGGCGCTGTCAAGCTCAACATGTCCTGGCTACTGTACGTTCTTAATTAGGTAGTTTGTCTACAAGCTTCAATAAAATTGTTGAACGGTTGTTTTTTCGCAAAATCTAAAATATTAACCCTAGGTCTCACTGAAAAAATGGCCATAATACAATACCGAGGTTAGATACTAGGTTTAACGACCACATACTAACGCACAAGCTACGCCATGATCTTTATTTATTTGCAGGACATCTAAAGAAAGAAGAAACATTTAAAACATCGCGGTCGGGTTTTTCACTTTAATTTAATTTTTTAGTTCAACCCAGCTTCTCGCAGTCTCATGAGGGGCCTGTGGGCACCTCCACCTACAAAGTGGCCCCCCGTCCACTAGGGGGGTCGTGCCCCCTTCTCGAGATTAAGACAAAGTGCGGTCCAGTAAGTGGAGACAGAAAAATTGCTTTCTGACTAGATTCACTAGACCACCCACAAAGAGTAGATCTTATTTCGCCGCAGCACTTCTATTCACTCGGGAATACCTTGAGGATGAACTAAGTATAAGGGATTTCGTTCGGTATTCTGTGGTACCTATATAAAAGGACTACAGTTTTACGAAAACGAGGCAAGAATATTTTTATATGTGGTAAATATGTGGTGCCAATTACCTACTAAGTACTCGTAATGAATAAATACCTACTTGATATCGATGTCACAATTCTTGAAGTGCATTAATTTTATTCGGCTGATACCCGTGTTTCATTTTTAACTCTATAACACAGAACGGTCGTCTATAAAGCCGACCAATCAGGGACAGCCTTCAATTCAATTCAATTTCTTATTGTATGGCGCTTCCTTTGTGATTTCGCCAATGTTCGGACAGTAAACAATTTGACAATTTTAAGTTTGTAATTTGACGGTTTCACTTCGATAGATTACAATCTACCGATTAATAATACGTTAAGGTTGACAATCTTTCGACAGTTCACAATCTCGCGAGATAGTTTATAACCTAACGGTATTTACAATTTTACGGTGACATATCCCCAATACCCATCCCATCCCGCCCGTCATGCGTGGGGATTATTAGTGGGGATTTTAACAACACCCGATCGAGGGATGGTTGTAGCAGTATATTATCTTACTGGACCGCACTTTGTCTTAATCTAATCAGTCTTTGGGTCTGCTGGTGTCGTCTTTCTTTTAATCGTACACTAGCTGACTGCCCGCGGCTACGCCTGCGTTTTTTTCCGACGTTTCCATAGTAGCAGTAATTTTTAACTATCCCACGGGAACTCTTTAATTTTCCGGAGTTAAAAGTATTCAAGATGTTGACCAGGCATGTAAAGAACCACCATGCAAAATTTCATTCAAATCGGTCAAGAAAATTGTTTCGGAGATTAGCCCGAAGAAAATTGTCTGGATATGTTCTATTTCAACTCTTACATCCTCGGATTTCATCTTTTTTTTTCTATGTACAGACATTTGACCTCTACAGTTTTATTATATAGATATTGATATTTTGTGTTTTTTTACTTTGTACAATAAATTGGTAAATTTTATAATATTCGCTAATTTTAAGTACCTATTCGAGTTTCCTTTTGTAGTATTTTATGACCGTCCATATTTTTATCCTTGAGACACATGAGAACGCCGTTTTTATACTTAAGTAATACTTAGTAAATAAAAGAAAAGGGATTCCATTATTCAATTTGTATCTTGCCAGCTTTTTACTTATTATTTATAGAAAACTTATTGTTTTTTCTGCTTCTACCTACCCTTAAACGGATTAAAGGATTTGGATGTTTGGTAGAAAGATCAGGCATTATAATAATTTTTTGACATGGAAAAATAATCTTATTGGAAAATAACAACGAGGGCTTAGCAACGCCCTGCTAGTCCTAAAATAAATACTCGCGTTATATTTTATTCAACATTTATTTATGATGATGACCACTCGATTGTGGATTTTTCGGATTGCTTGTTGGTGGATCGCACGGTTTAATGTCCTCTGACAAGTTAACAGTAACTTCACCGGGCTCATCGGGAGCTTGTTCCACACAACAGTCGCCGCCGACAACGCAGGCATCTCCAAGTTTATTTGGTCCCATGTAGTTGATCGGTAGACTTCTTTCATTTGGGTCTGACGGACTGCCTTCGCTCCTATGCGCGATGACGGTCAAAATTCCGCAATCCGAGAGTCTTGACTCCACTTTGCACGGCTTACAATCCTCGGGCAACTTAAACTTTCTGACGAACTGCCGGATAACGCAGGCGTTTTTGTACCTCCGTTCTTGCTTACCCTCGATGACTATGCATTCCGGCCTCGCTCTGATGTTAATTTCGTCCTTGCAGAAGCCTCTTACGTCGATGGAGAGTTGGAATCTGTCCTTGGCTATGTGAACGGTGGGTCTCAAGTACCTTGCCTGGTTGATCCATTTGAGATGTGGCCGCACTCGACTTATCAGTGATCTGTGCATGATGCAAGCGCCTGTCATCAAATAAATATCGTTTTATGTTGCTGCCAAATGGCATGTGATAGAATGCAATTCTAGCCTATTACGCCTCTGATTAGTACTGTTGAGGAGCAGACCTTGAAAACCATTAAACTGTGAAAACTGCTCTGTGCGTTTAAACTGTTGAAGCTACAAGTCTATATGTTGAATTTTGTTGGGATAGGAGCTAAGAGTTTAAATATTTATACAAAACAATAAAACTGTACAACATTTTTAAAATTACTCGTAGCAAAACTGTATACAGTTTTTAAAATTACTTGTAGTAAGAATCCAAAATGACCAAGGATCTAGAAGCAACAGGTTTCCACTTTTAAAAGTTCGGTGACGCTTAGATATCTACAAAACTTTCCACGTCAACAATGCGACAGAAACATCAAGTTGTGAATAATTGTGTCGGTCATAATCCAAGCCAGTTGCAGCCCAATCGCATCTTCGATCAAGTAAGGGCGACTCGAAGAAGACCTGCGTTGGTCGCTGCACGGCATGCGTCGTTTTTACTAAATTTATTTTAGCGATCTAGTGAGAGCGTCGGTGGCCAAATGGCTAGGGCCGTTGACTTTCATTCAGTTTCCGGGTTCAAGCATCGGCACGTACCAATGTGTTATCAAGTTTTACGTAAGTTTATTCGACGCTCTTATGGTGAAGAAAAACGTACACACGTACGTACACACACTTGCGAAGTAGGTCAAATGTTGTGTGTGAAGTTGACCAACCCGCACTAGCCAGCGTGGTCGACTAAGGGCTATTCGACCAGATTTCAGGGTAGGTTCGAGCCCCTCGGTGGGGACATAATATACGAGCTGTTAACAATTAGTGATTTCTGGATTTGTAGGTAGGTAATGTATGAACACTTACCTACTTAAGTTTGATTTTGTCCGATATTTATCGGAATATTCTCCGTCTGATTGTAAATTTTAGACATTTCAAAGATGTTATTTTATTCAAAATATATTATAGTAGTAGCGCTCATTTCGATTTGTGGATCTAAATTGTTGCGAATTTTTAGTAAATATTGATTTGACAGGGATCAAACGGACAGGAATTAGACAGGTTGATTTATCAAAAAAATTCCACGGGGAAAGGCAATGATACTAAGCCATTATATAAACAGGTATTCATATTCATATTCATACTCTTTATTTTGTAATAATACAATGTCAATATGTAGGTATACATATAACATTTTAACAGTAGATTATATTTATTAGTTAACATTCTTCTTCATATTTAAGAGCCTCGCTCTTGTCGGTGGAGTCTTAATATTACTTATGCTATTAATAATGTCAAACGGAATAGTTAAATAAATTAATATAAATGTATATAAATTAAAATAAAATTATTATAAAGTATTATTATCAACAACCAAGAACTCTTGAAACGAATAGAATGCTTTTTGGATAAGCCAAGTTTTTAATTTTCCTAGGAAAATAGGTTCGGATACAGAATCTTATATATAAAAATGGATTGCTGTTCGTTAGTCTCGCTAAAACTCGAGAACGGCTGAACCGATTAGGCTAATTTTGGTCTTGAAATATTCGTGGAAGTCCAGGGAAGGTTTAAAAGGTAAAAAAAAATGAAAAAAAAAACAACGCGGGCGTATACCTGCGGGCGGACAACTAGTCTCTAATAAAGACAGGTATATTATTGTAAATAAGGGAACCTATGACGTGCACCGATCTGTTGCTCTTTTGCAGTCGTTGGGGAACTGTGTCTAGCGGTCGATCGCGCCGTTTACATGCTCTTGGTCCAAGCCCTTAAACTTTAACTGGAAATTCGCTATGGTGATGACGCTTCACATATTTATCAACTTCAAAAATATATAGACAATAGACAGTCAAAATCCGCAAGTATATGAAGTGTTGCCTGGCAGGCTCATCATCCGGGACCCTTGCGATTTTCCGAATCGCCTTCTTTTGAAGAAGGAATATCGGCGATCTCTGTCAGCGGACCAGCCCCAGAGGTCTATACCATGGAGTGGAAATATCCAAAATAGGTTTTGAGCAGATTCTCCCTCGACAGCGTCGCAGTAAGACTAAGAAGAAGAGACACAGCATAATATCCTTCCACTGCAGACCACTGTCGAAATTGAATCCTACGAAACGAGTTTGGCTCACCCTTGTATTCATAAACTATACCACCGTGATAAACACAAATGCTGTCAAAGAGCTTGGAATAGAATTTAAAAAAAAAAAAGAGTTTTTTACTTTCGCCTTATTAAGGGAAACATTTTAAACTATAATTATCATTTTTAGTTTTTTCTGACCTGGATCCAAGTCCTTTCAGCCGTATTCAGATTAGTGATCTCAGAGCAACGCGGGCCTTCCGAAGGCCCGCGTTGCTCTAAGTTAGTAATGAAAGAGACTCGAGTCCTTTAGTCGTTTATAATACGACGACTCGCCTCTTTTTACAAGACTGTAGCTGTTAGTCTTAACTAATACGACTCAGTCGGTTAACGTATAAGACTAGAGACTAAAACGACTTGAACGACTTAAAAGCTTAAGCGAAGCGACTGCAGTTCTTTAGTCCTTTAAAAAAGAACTGGCGCTGCATGTTAATCATAATTATAAATAAATATAATTGTAATTATAAAAAAAAAAAAAATAAAGCAAGCAAGCAAGTACCTACTAGTTTCATCAACACACGCCTTACGACTCACGACTTCCCAAGCAATGAGTCGTCAGTCTTTTAAGTCCTTTAAGCTGTTTAAGTAACGACTCAGTCGTTTAAGTGACTCGATTAAAAAGGCTAGTCTTATGACTAAAGGTTGGGGACTAAAAGACTGAGTCAGTCGTGAGGCGTCAAATATAAGGCGAGTCTTTATTAAAAGCCTTAAAAGACTGAGTCTCTTTCATCACTAATTCAGATCAAACTATTAATACAAATAAATATAAGTATAAAATGTAAATATAACTAATAATACAAATAAATATATTTCAGCAAAGCGCAGCTTTTTCCTACCTCTCTGACTACTACTGATTTCAGGGTAGGCTCGAGCCCCTCGGTGGGAACATGTTGGGTTTAAGATTTGTTAACGAACACTATTGGCACAGAAGAAAATAATAGTACTAACATTGGTGTCTGTGTTACTAAACTAAACACTATCTAACTTTTATAACTAAATTAAGTGCTGCTTCGTTGCGGTTTATTGCCGAACTAAATAGCGACAATTTATACTTTACCACTAGCAAGCGGTATGGTGTTTTTATAGTAAAATAGGATACCAACAGATGGCGTTGTCAAAGGTTTTAAAAAACATACCTATATCTTGGCAAGTTTTGAATGGGTGCTTATCAAGGATGTCATAATCATAAGTACTATCGTACAAATACTACTTCTTCTTTCTTTAGCGTGTGGGTAACCGGGACCAACGGCTTTACGTGCCTTCCGAAGCACGGAATCATCATCAATCATCCTTTTTGGACAATCAGGTGAATCAGCCTGCAGTTTCCTAACCAAACTGGGGAAAGTGATATTTGTTCGACGAATCCCCACCGGGGTTCGAACCGGAACCTCCGTAACGGCAGGCGAACTTCTGACCATTCGACGGAGGATGTTGGGCTAATATGGTGCTAATATTAAGAGAGAAGGAGATGCAGATTTGCGTCTTGCGATTGCTCCAGATCAATTATAGGTATCTAATATACTTTTATTTAAAAATTAATATGTTTAGTAATTTGCTTAATGTTAGTATCTATATTAATAAAGGTTTGATTGTTTGTTTGCATCGAATAGGCTCCGAAACTACTGAACCGATTTCAAAAAATATTTCACTGTTTAGAACCTTCACGATCACTGAGTAACATAGACTATATTTTATTTTCAATAAAAGTAGGGACTCAATGTGTAAAAAAAATACGTAAAATATTTCTAATTATTGAATAGGCTCCGAAACTACCGCACCGATTTTGGTGCAACTTAGCACAAAGTTAGAATAGACCTTGGAAAAGAATATAGACAAATTTTTACTGCGGGAAAATATCTCATTCCCACGGGAAAAACTGTTAACGCGGGCGGAGCCGCGGCGGAAAGCTAGTTTATATTTTATAATATATATTAAAACATACCATTTTTAAATATGATGATTAACTTTAAATAATTATTATAATTTTCTTAATAATGTTTGACATACAATATTGCGTTTGTCCTGCGTTTATGAGCTATTTATCAGATTGTAATGAAGTTTTAATAGAGTGTTTGAGGACGCCCAGAAGGCTTCTCAAACTTCGTCTTGAAGTAGATTTTATCTTAAATCAAATATTAATGTATTAATTTTATAAATGAGAGACAAATTCCACATATAAGAAAAATTTATTAATATAAAATGCAATATGCTAGGTACAATAACGCGGCACGAATGCCTTCACACACATCACATCGGAGAAACAAACAAACAGAATCACCATGTACCTATATCATTTTGTAAATATAATTATGATTAGTTATTAACTATTACTATACGGGGTGCTTTGTTGTATAAGTTCGATAGTGTATGATTTTTAGTAAAATTTTAATTATTACTTGTAATTGAAAAAAAAGTGATAGTTTCATTTATGCTTACGTCATATTTTTAAAAGTATTTTTTCAAGATTACTTATAAAGATATTTAGTCCAAAGCTCTTCCAACTTTACAGAATCCATACCAATATTTTAAAGAGTAAATATTCGTTTGTTTGTTTGCATTGAAAAGGCTTCGAAACTACTGAACCAATTTTAATGAAATCGTGAAATCTTACTTCGAATCAAAATCTTTTTTCTTTGACGTCATCCTTTTATTTCTTGCTATGATAACAAATTTTCCGTAAAAACTTTTTACTTAATTAAAGCTCAGAACTCAAGAAGCGGGAAAGTGCGGGATGCGGCACGGTTTAGGAGTTTATTGTAACCTGTTATACAGATTGCCTTCTCTTACTATGAGGTTGTTTAAAAATAAACTTCCATACAGCTTCTCGAACCTGAGGGTTTTAATGTAAAAAATTTTTCGGTTCCCATTATTTCGTTCGTAGATTTTTTTTATAGGTCGGTTTTGAGTTTTACTGGTTATTCATGTTTCACATTATTAGTAAACCGTTTTGCCTTTAAACATACTTTTTTATTAATTCTGTCTGAGAATGTGAATTTTATTAAAATTAAATACCTTTTGAAGTGTTCGTGGGCGAAATTATAGCTTGATATCTGTTACCACTATCGATTGTTTACAAAACACCCCGTTACACCTATTTACAGTCACACGGCGTGGAAGAATAAGAGCCGTGGCTTTAAACATTAATTAGGAGAATACGATAATGGGTCGACCAATTTTAATATAGTTCATACATGTACACTGCGTTCCAAATAACTAACAAATGATTACAAATTTATTTGCTGCTTCATTTTGTACATTGCGAATGTCGCCCGCCAGCAAATACAACTTTGTAATACAAAGATATACATACATATTTGTTTAATTAGATAGATAATGATTCGACGATCTTGTACTTGCACTGCATATAAATTTAATAATCATTAATACGTTTATTTGGAATATTATATCTTATTATGTATAAAAAAACTGACATACATAGTTTAAATTAAGGACGATCGAATTTTTTACTGAACTAATTTATAATATTTTTTCATATAATTAACAAGCCAATTATTGTTTTAAACAAAGCTAATTTGAACAAATAATGCTTGTTTGCTTAGCCATGCTATTTCCAAGCTGAATGGAGTTTATTTACTGTAGTTATTATAAAACAACCGAATATAATAAACTAACAAACTATTTATACATTTATTTATATAGATAGAAACAATAAAGATTTTTTGCTATTTGAAAACGTTCTGTAATGTTTATAACATCAAAAATTTTATAAAATATTTATTTTTTAAGCAGATGTAATTTAATTATAATAAACAAAGTCGTATAACTATTGCACTATAAAAGGTAAAAAGCATACCTTAATATTGTATTGTATTGTATTGTATTGTATTGGTTGAGAGGTCAACGAACGACCCTACAAATATTGGTGTAAAATCCAGTCGCTTATAGTCCGGGAGCCGAGGGCCTAAACACCTACCTCATCGAGTACCCCAATAGGCTATCTCTAGGTCGTTAACCGTCACTTAAACACTGAAAAAAAAAATAGTCTGCCAGAGCCGATCCTGCCGGGTCATCGAAATTTTTGACGTATTTTTTTCGTGGAACTTACCTCATAAAGTACCCGAATGAAAGTGGTGGCATCAGTTAACCATTGATTAATAATGTATAAAAAAATTGGTCTGCCACTGCGCAACCTGCCGGAAGTACTTGGCAGACGCCCTGAAATGTGCCCATCTGACACCCTTCACTTACCTCATCGAGTACCCCAATAGGCTACCTCTAGATCGTTAACCGTCACTTAAACACTGAAAAAAAAAATAGTCTGCCAGAGCCGATCCTGCCGGGTCATCGAAATTTTTGACGTATTTTTTTCGTGGAACTTACCTCATAAAGTACCCGAATGAAAGTGGTGGCATCAGTTAACCATTGATTAATAATGTATAAAAAAATTGGTCTGCCACTGCGCAACCTGCCGGAAGTACTTGGCAGACGCCCTGAAATATGCCCATTATTGCCCATCCGACACCCTTCACCTACCTCATCGAGTACCTCGATGGGACCAACGCCAAAAAATAACCAAAATGCCTGTGATAATGGATCACAAGGTCTGCCAGGTCAAAACTTGCCGAAACTTAGTGTTTAAATCATTCGAAGTAATTTTTTTCATTTTTTTTCTATTTCTTTTCGGCGAGAATTTAACATTTGTTAAAATGTATTTACCCTTTTGGATAAACGAATAAAAAAGAAATAAAAAAAAATGAAAAAAATTACTTCAAATGATTTAAACACTAAGTTTCGGCAAGTTTTGACCTGGCAGACCTTGTGATCCATTATCACAGGCATTTTGGTTATTTTTCGGCGTTGGTCCCATCGAGGTACTCGATGAGGTAGGTGAAGGGTGTCGGATGGGCAATGATGGGCATATTTCAGGGCGTCTGCCAAGTACTTCCGGCAGGTTGCGCAGTGGCAGACCAATTTTTTTATACATTATTAATCAATGGTTAACTGATGCCACCACTTTAATTCGGGTACTTTATGAGGTAAGTTCCACGAAAAAAATACGTCAAAAATTTCGATGACCCGGCAGGATCGGCTCTGGCAGACTATTTTTTTTTTTTCAGTGTTTAAGTGACGGTTAACGATCTAGAGATAGCCTATTGGGGTACTCGATGAGGTAAGTGAAGGGTGTCAGATGGGCACATTTCAGGGCGTCTGCCAAGTACTTCCGGCAGGTTGCGCAGTGGCAGACCAATTTTTTTATACATTATTAATCAATGGTTAACTGATGCCACCACTTTCATTCGGGTACTTTATGAGGTAAGTTCCACGAAAAAAATACGTCAAAAATTTCGATGACCCGGCAGGATCGGCTCTGGCAGACTATTTTTTTTTTCAGTGTTTAAGTGACGGTTAACGACCTAGAGATAGCCTATTGGGGTACTCGATGAGGTAGGTGTTTAGGCCATCGGCTCCCGGACTATTAAAATAACAAATATAATAATAATGAATAATAATTATTGAAAATCAATGTCAATTAGTTTTAGGTCTGGTTTTGCTAGTGATTTTATAAACCTACCTATCTTTAGGTTAGGTACAGAGAACCACAAAACGGTTAGTCTAAATCCGTTGAATATTTTGCATCCAAATCAAAATAATATTTCATAATTTTAAAATGGTACCTATAGATAGATACCGTCAGATTAAGTGTAGGAAAAATAATTATGGTGTCACGGAAATTTTAAGGAATCGCATACTAAATAGATCATATTTTACCTAATATTAAAGTGTTATTTATCTAATAAAATTCTGTCTTCATATTATTTGAAATAGAGGCAAAACATTTTTATTTAACGAAAGGTAAGTTATGTAATAATATTAAATAAACAGAATTATATTTAATGTGTTATTTTACTTTTGAATTATACAAAAAAACTCCGTCCAATTAAATAATATCAACTTAAAGATAAAATGGTATTTAATAAAAAATACTTCCGTTGTGATTATTATGTCATAATTTCCATGATTTTTTTTCTCATTGGTAAACTAATTTAGTAATTTTTATAGTGCGAGTCCCTCCCTACATACTCATGTAAAATATTGGCATAAATAATAATTTATTCCAGTACCATAAAAAAAGGAATTATTTGTATATCAGTTAGGTTGTTTTTTGCGGTCGTATTCTCACAGTTTGGCAGTTTCTGTTAACTATTTCTGTTAAGGATATAATTTATAATAATTGTGTCGACCCTTGAACCAGTATAAGCCGACCGAGTTAAGATGCACTCTGGAATGTTACAATAATAACGTTAAAATAAAATTATTTCTCGTTTAATAGCTTAATAATACTTTGCGTTACATTAAAGAGTTTTGTGATACAAGTTTATAATAAACAATAATAACATATTGCACCTCAATATCTATAAAGAACAAAATAATATAAAGTCGTGTTCAATTTAATTCAGCAGGCTTATACAATTTCTATCTACAGGTTGATTCATTACAACACAGCCGCGATTTTTTTATTTCACTTTTTACTAATATTTAAGTATACAACTTATTTAGTCGTTACCTATACATTAACTGTTACGTCCATACTTCATAAAAATTATGTATATTATATTCCATCTATTCGACTACCTACTAATATGCAGTTACCAGCCATTGTGCATGATTAGTACTAACAAAATAACAGAGTTTATAAACAGCATAGATATTATAATATAGGTAATAAAGATGAACAAAATATGGCCAAATTAATTACAATTATGATTTATAATATAGTTTCATATAAAATACAACCCTTATGGTAAAATGCGGAATATATGAAATATTGTAAGTAGTTTTCATTTTAAGCATCAGTGCTCCAAACTCTCTACCCATCATTAATTTCACATTTGACTACTTTTTAGGAAGGTTACGTAAGCAATTCATAATTTCCGTTCGGAATATCAAGGGAGAGAGTTGTATGTATGAGATGGTTTCAGGTGAAAATTAGCGCTAATTTTTGTAATGAATGACAGTCAAAGCACACAAATATTTTGAGACACCTTGTACAACATTAATATACTTAAATTACCGCCCTTGCTACTGTTAGATTACTCACACATTTTCTATAAACATTCATTTATATTTCACTATGTAAGTATGCATCTATTACCAATAAACTTACTGAATCACATTTTTTTTTATATTTCTTACGATAATGATTTTCACTTTTTTTAGTACATTCATAGTTTCATACATTGATCTATAATATTGAATATTTAACTATAAAATTAATAAATATATATATTATAACATATTTTATACACATAAGCTAACTTCTAGACGACTATAAAGTGCAAATACTAGCGAATAATGATAAATATGTAAGTTCAAAATAAAATGTGAATACAACGGTACTGTTATGAAAGTTACGCTCTTAACCTTAATTTAATGTCATTTTTGCATTTTAAGGAAATGTAAACGGATATAAGATGACCACATTAGTTACGTAGTAACGTTGGACGTTGTAAAAAGTTTACTGTTTCAGAGAGACTTTATTTTGACATGCTTTTTTCCTTAGTGCTGTCTCCTGATAATATCGTACCTAAGTGGACTTAGGTACTTCTGCAACTGGGGTCCTCTATTTACACCAGGTACTACAAATATTTTAGACGTCGTACTTACGTCCGTTATGTAAAATAAAATGATCGTGTTTAAGAAAAATGTAAGTGTTGACAGCGTCATAGCCATGTTCATTTAGATATAATTATGTTGGACTGTACTTAAAATTTTCGTGAATTCATTCCTGTTCTATTCAATTTCCATTCAAAAGAAAAATATTCAAATTAAGGTAAGGAGCGTGACTGGTAAGATTGCCAATAACCATTTATAATAATATCTTTAATTTAACATAAGTATCTATTATAATTCGAATAACTGGTAAAAACATCAATAGATTATTTTACGTATTTCTTCACATATGATTTCTATAAAATATATTGTTATGAATATTACGTTAATATTATCATTGTCATTAACAAAAAAGAAATGTTATATTACTTAATAAAAATATAAGTATGAGTAGCATAAAGCATACATTGTAAATGTCTAGTTATGTGGCTTTTAAACAATAGAATGTTCGGAACATAAAGTGCCAATATACATACATAGTATTATTTCTACGTGACATATCATTGGATATTAGCTTATTAAACTACCAATTTTTCTACTATTTTCGTTAAATGTTATTATTACTAGTTTCAACCGAAGGAAGCAATCGAAAATATAAATAATTAATGATGATAGTATAATTTAGTATGGTATTAATCATTGTTAAATTGGAGCACCCTGTAGTTTTTTAGTTGAAATGAATTTAAGCCCAGATGGTAATGGTTTATATAGAAAAGTATAAAAAGATGATAATTTTGTAGTGAATAGTTAACTATACTATCTGACTGAACTTGTAGGATGTGGCACATGGTAGTGTTGTTTGTGCTAACATTATTTTTTATTAGAAGCTAAATTAGATTAATAAAAATTGTGATGAATGTATTTCTTTTTATATAATCGAAAAATGGGTTGGCAGTGTTTTTTATTTAGTGAATATGGCTTCGTTTTAATCTTAATTCATGAGCTGTTCACCTAACAGCATTGTGACTAAGTAGGTACTATAGTGGACACGACATAGTACAGTATCTCGTATATAACATGACATAGGTACTGAAGTTACTTTCACTGTCTGAATGCTGGCTGGCAAGTCGAATGAGTTTAATTTTTATTATGACGTCAATGTTCTTTAAATTCCAACGAAGCGGCTCTTCAAAACTCTTTGTTAAATTCATTATTCAAAATTGATGTATAAATCTCGCATTGTTTTGATCTAGGAGCATTTCTACGCTGGACGTTTGGCGTTGAATTTAGAACAATCCGGCACCGAATGTCCAATTCCGCGAATTACCTTCCTCATCGTCCATCAGAAGTCTGGCCAAGACGATTTTTTTAAACGCACATATTTTATAAGATTTTTCAAGGTGTCGCTTGAGAAGATAATTTTTTTCCGATATTTTAGATAAAAATGATATACATCATATTTCACTTAATATTCGCCAACATCTTAATGTCAGCACTTCAGACATGCACAACCGTTTTTTTAGAATTAACGTCCTTTTTCAAACGCAACATACATTTTAAAAACTCCGGAAGACAAGATTGGCCCCGGGAGGTATTTTTTTTAATCTGAACTCAAATAATATGATGCTAATGCAGACTAACGTTGTGTCCAAATTATACAGACGGTTTATGTCAGACACCCGATGATGTTACCTTAAACTTCAAAATAAAAAAAGTAAAAGAATAAAAGCACTAAAATTAATGGTTTGGTGATATTCGAATTCTACGAAATAACAAAAGCTCTTTTCTTTCAACGCTTTTTTCTCTTTTATTTGTGGTTTCTACACTGTTTGGTAAAATAACTGTGGCAAATGGAATGTGTTTACTTTCCTTTCCGTTCCGTCATCTTGTCCAAATTAATTCAACTAAGATGAAAAAAACACAGAGCATTGAAGCAAGAATTAAAAGTCGGTCACGAGTAGAGGACTATTGCATAGTATATACGCCGACTCACAGTCACCAGTTGGGTCTTTTATAACTTTTTTGAGTCAAATAAATCACAACGAAAGTCATAACTGTATTTTATTAGATTTTAAGCACTATTCAATATAATTTTCCGCTAAGGACATCGAATAACGGCCGAATAATGTAATATTACGGATCTAATAATAAGTTACTAAAATACGTATTTGTGCGTTTGTATTTCAAATTTAAAAGAATAACAAAGAAAATATCGTGTCTCTTTACCGATTTTATTTAGCAACTGAAATATGCTATCTGTGGTTCGTTTCATCACCATAAATCATGCCACATTGTCAATAGTACCACAGATGTAGTACTACTCGAAAACAGTGAACCCAATCTAAAAGTGTTAATTAAATTAGGTTCAAAATTGGGTACTTGTCTCACACCTGTATAGGTACAACAAATATAATATTCTCTTATTAATATTGTTCTGTCAAACAGTCCAAGACGTGCAGATGAGTCCATCAAATACACAAATGTGAATAAAAAATAAAACAAAAAATACTGGCGACTGTGTCTGAATCAACGTGTTTCGTATTCTTTAAGAATAGACATTTCTTACTCCGAAATTAAAAAGAAAAAAAAAACTTCAGAAAATCTTGTTCTATCTTAAATAAATCGAATCAGCTAAATAAAATATTACATTTGCACGCCTAACGTTTTTCACATCATTATGTACTTATAACTCTATGTAGTTTTAAAAGTATATAATATCTTCACAAAATACGCTATGTGTGCAAATGTGTTAGACATAATGCTACAGGCTGGAATGGAAACCATTTGAAGAATTTTAAGTAAATTAAATAAAATTAACATGATAAAAATAAATAAAAAATGACTTTGCGGGTTTCGTATTTCGAGTGCTAATATTACCTTATTGGCTCATCCAATTATTTTTTGCAACTGATTGTTGCCATTTAATATCCCCCCAAATCCGAATTATTAGAAATAGTCATTGTAAAGTGTGTTAATATGACTTGAATCGTTTAATTTTTTTTTTCTGTATATAGGTATCTGGGTGTAGGGTGAAGGTCACCTTAAAATTGTGGCAACACACAGCATTAAAAGTAAATATCTACTTAGTATTTATTTAATTTTAATATGGTTATTTTTTATTGAGTCAATTGAAAAAAGAACTGTTTTGTTATATTCCCATAAGTGCCATACTTAGCTATTTCAGCTTAGCGTTAAATTGGTAATTTAGAAATCTAGACGTGCTAAGAAGCACAAATAATTAATTTCTATCGCTCTGCTTACCTCTTGAGGCTAACAGTTAAATTTAATATTTCAAAACATTGGTTTACGTTACAAGTCTCTAAAATATTTGACTAAATATTTGCATCAACTGACGCATATCTGTAAAATTCATAGATAAGGCATGAAAGCCTTCCTAAATAACGGAATAGGAATGAAGAAGTAAAAGCTAAGCTAACATATTATTATTAAAAAATAGTACAAAATAAACATACTTTTCCTATGTCTGCCGATTTGTCGCAATAACCACAGAATGATAAAAATAATTTTAAAATCAACAATATCGTTAAAAATCACAAAGAAAATATGCTCTTTATAATAACGATAATTTATCCATTCTTAAAATAATAAGTAATCAATAATATAAACTTTATAATAGCAAATACTTATACGTATAATAATGATTATAATAAAATTTATAATTTTGGATACTATATATGTATGTACATAGTGGTTATTTCGAGGCATCAGCTGAACTTCAGGTAACGCGACGCACATATCCAACTTAGCCTAAACAAAGATTACCTGTGCCAAAGATTCTGTTCACGCCAGCGAATTTCTAACAAGCATCCGCCATTTTGTAAAAACGGCTACTTTGGCGGGATAAGTCGAAAAATCGCTCGTGTGAATAGGCTCTGCAGGGTTACTACAGAAATGCGAGAGGCTCGAGAAGGTGACAAAAT
Source organism: Teleiodes luculella (assembly GCA_948473455.1). NCBI lineage: Eukaryota > Metazoa > Arthropoda > Insecta > Lepidoptera > Gelechiidae > Teleiodes > Teleiodes luculella. The sequence goes on from OX419582.1 coordinate 3,619,608, forward strand.
GCGACAGAGTGACAGAAATACTAGAACACGTTTTCTTTTTTTTTGCAATTTTTCGAAAGTTATCTGGGGCGACAAAAAAGAGCGTGTACCTTTCTGGAGGTAGACATTCCGTTGAGTCGCTAGCCGTTTTCAATATTGCTTTAGTCTGTTTGACATTGCGTGGTTTTAAACCTCATTCATTATGTTTTATCTCTCAATGTACATACTTGCAAGTATGGTGTCATAATATGGAAATGGATATTCTTTATTTCCTTCTATGAATCTTAATATGTTCATCTTCTCGAGATTCCCACGTGTAACTGAAATAAGACTGTGCCCGGCGTAGCGGTCGGTGGGACAGTCAGCCGATCATACAATAAATAATTATTTTTATGTCACATGAATAAATGCAGAGACGGGCGCGGCGCGGCTTGTGATTGACACGCACTATACTTTTCTCATTACCTTCTAAGAATAGAATTAAACCTAGTAATTTATTATAAAAAAAACTTACAATTATTTAAAATTTACGCCAAAGGCAACATCAAGCAACTACTTTCACATAAATTGCGAATAAAACGCCGTCTTGTATTTTTAATTCAGAATTTTTTGACCTAATCACTGGATTTATAATACTAGGTAAGTTTAAGTAGTTACATACGAAAGCCAAGCGCCTTACATTAAACACCAAGAATTCCAAGCTCACGTTCTACTCCTTAATAAATAATGGATAGATGGATGGGCAGTGAAAAATCGACCTTTTGTCTTTGTTCATTGGCACGTAATACGACGATCAGAGGCTTGGAAACAGTTTTATAATAATGTGCACTATTGACAATCGCTAGACGCTACAAATAAATACATTTCACACTACGCCGCACTTAACTTTACTCACTCGATGTTGCACATTACGCTGCGCTCACATACGTTGCACATTATTCTGTGCCCACACGCACGTTACGCTACATTCACATTCTGTCTCACATTAACCGCGTCTCCACAAGCTGCGCACGCATCCCGCCGCAACCATGGCACACACTGCTGACGCCACGCGGACGCTATGCGACCGAATGACATAAAACAAGCTCTCTATACACGACGCATACGAAAACATCAATAATTAACAACGGCAAATATAAATCGTTCTCTTATTGCAACAAAGAACCGTAACGATCAAGAGGCCGGTGCCGAAACATCCAACAGATTAAAAATTTTCAGTTCTCTTTAAAAAAATTATAGGTACAAAAATTAAAATTAACTTTAAAGCATTAGGTGCAATGAGTGTTGACTCGAGCTACTGTACGAGCAGCATTCTTTGGCTTGCAGACCATTCCGTTGTCGCGCCTCCTTTCAACGTAGAGCAAAAGCGAAACGAACTAAACAGTTCAATTCCTTGATCACAACGTATAACATAAAGGGGGAGGCGCGAACGTACGCTGCGTCGTGCGTGGCAAACGCTGACGTCACGAGCGCTCACTGCGTGGCACGTAGCTGACGCTTACGTGGCGAGCGCTCGCCGCGTGGCACGTAGCTCACGCAGCGTCGCGCGTAGCTAACGCTTGCGTCCGCGGGCGCGGGGGCGTTTCGCGGGCGCAGGGGTGGGAGCTGGCTACGCGTGGCGCTTGGCATGCAGCGCCAAGTGGTCGGAGCGAGAGAAGCATCGCTCGCAATGGCGGCAACGGAACGGCTTGGCGCCAGTGTGCTTGCGGTAATGCCGCGTCAGCTCGTCCGAGCGCGCGAACCGCCACTCGCATCCCTCCCACGAACACTTGTACGGCTTCTCGCCTGGAAATCAAATGAGATTTGTTTTAGAGAAGTGGTTAGATATGCGTAAATCAGCGCATGCCTACGTCCTATATTCTGTTTCAATACAGGCGGAATGTTTCAAACTATATACTTAAAAGAGGGTTAAATATTTAAGACTTCTTTTAAAAAACCCTGCATAATTAGTTACAAAACCTTGCAAAATTCTGATGCGATAGTACTAAAAAAAGCGTTCATCTAAAATTATTTTTAGGTACATGAAATTTTTCGACGTCCTACTTATTAATGTTGAGACGTGAGTAGGCGGTGTACACAGCGCTGCGGGTCTGTAACAGTGACGTCACAGGGTGATACTGACCGGTGGTGTGTGTCCGCTTGTGTGCTTTGAGATGCGAGCTCTTGGTGTAGACCTTGTCGCAGGCGGGAAAGTCGGAGGTGTCGGGTCTGTAACACTGACGTCACAGGGGGATACAGACCGGTGTGTGTCCGCTTGTGTGCTTTGAGGTGCGAGCTCTTGGTGTAGACCTTGTCGCAGGCGGGAGAGTTGGAGGTGTCGGGTCTGTAACACTGACGTCACAGGGGGATACAGACCGGTGTGTGTCCGCTTGTGTGCTTTGAGGTGCGAGCTCTTGGTGTAGACCTTGTCGCAGGCGGGAGAGTTGGAGGTGTCGGGTCAAAGTCAAAGTCAAAGTCAAATAGTGTTTATTCAAAGTAAGATTTCACAAATCATTTTTTGACGTCAGGGCGGGTTCACAATTTGGCTGTCTTCTGTGGAGAAGAACCCGCCGGAAGAAACTCCACAGGCGTTGCATCTTTTCAAAATATTTTTACATAGGTAATTATTATTTTATACAATTTGATTAATATAACAAAGAGTGCAGCCGAAATATGAAATTAAAGGAAGGCAACCAGTCAAAGTAGAAAAACTAAACTATACAAACAATAAAACAATCGGCAATCGACTAGAGCAGACCAGTCCCCCCAAGCAGCACCACGTTCACGGGTTTGACGTATGGGACAGCCATCGCCGGGCTCAACCATATTAGAGGGAACCCAACGACCCGGCCCACACGCCACCGCAAGTCAGGACACTTTAGTGAGCATGAATACTCAGTCAGCCAGATGTTATCACGACAATCTAATTAATGGCTTCCCAATTGCATAGTCGACCGCACTACAATGTTGCACAATTACGTAAGTTTTTACAAACAAATTTTAGTAATAATATTACCTTAGATTAAGCACAGCGTTTCTCGTGTCGAGCTGAAGTCTCTACACACCAAGCTTTCTTATCATTCAAATATTCATCCAATCCATAGTACGCATTCTTACATAGATGCCGTTTCACGTGGCATTTAAACCTTTTTTCTGGAAGATTTACAATATCATCAGGTATTTTATTATAGTAGCGTACACAGAGCCCCACGAAAGAAGTACTGACTTTAGCCAATCTATAGTTATCACGAGCTAGTTTTTTTCCATTTCTAGTATTACGTTTGTGAATATCAGAATTCTTTTTAAATTCGTGGATATTTTTCCTAACGTACATAATATTTGCATAAATATATTGGCACGGAACTGTCAAGATGTCTATTTCTTTAAACAGTTCTCTAAGTGATTCCCGACAGCGAAGTTGGTATATTGCCCTAATGGCTCTTTTCTGCAAAATAAAAACTGTGTTAATATCGGATGCCCTGCCCCACATTAAGATACCATAAGACATTATACTATGAAAGTAACTGAAATAAACTATCCTAGCTGTTGCTATGTCTGATAACTGTCTGATTTTCCTCACTGCATACGCAGCCGAGCTAAGCCTCCCCGACAGAGAAGATATATGAGGACTCCATTGTAGTTTAGCGTCAATAGTTATACCTAAGAAGACTGTACTGTCTACCAGATCAAGCCGTTCATTATTTAACACAATGTCACCCCTACAGCTGTTCACATTTGGTAAAGTAAATTTGATGCACTTAGTCTTCTTTGCGTTTAATACCAGGTTGTTAGCAGTAAACCAGTTATGAACCTGTTGAAGAGTGCTATTTATTTCATTATATTGAGGTGATCTTCGGTTTAGTTTAAAAATAAGAGAAGTGTCATCCGCAAATAATACAATGTTCGACAAATTTTGAACTACGCATGGCAAATCATTAATATATACTAAGAATAAAAAAGGTCCTAATATGGAACCTTGCGGCACACCCATTTTTACTAAAGATCCCTTGGATTTCATTTCATTTATTTGTACCTTTTGAATCCTGCCCTCTAAGTAGGACTGAACTAGTTTAAGTGCACTATTTCTGACCCCATAATGTTTTAATTTGAGCAATAGGGTTTCATGTTGAACACAATCAAATGCTTTTGAAAGGTCACAGAAGACACCTATGCAATCGTAAGAATCTTCCCATGCGTCAAAGATATGCTTTATGAGTGCAACACTTGCGTCCGTGGTAGAACGTCCCTTTGTAAATCCGAATTGCTGTTTGTGCAGTAAGCAATGTTTATTAAAATGAGACAGCAATTGGTTAAGTATGATTTTTTCAAATACTTTACTAAGGACTGGTAGAATAGATACCGGTCTAAAATTACTAGGATCGCTCTTATCACCTGTTTTGAACAAGGGTATTACTTTACTATATTTCATTAAATCTGGGAAGACCCCTTCATCTACACATGTGTTAAAGATGGAGGCAAGATAAGGCGCCAGCGTGTCAATTACTTTACTACAAGCCTTAACAGACATTCCCCATATATCTTCCGTACCCTTTACTTTAATTTCCTTAAATGCTTTAATAATAGTGTTTGCATTTACATGTTTGAATTTAAATTCATCTGTACAGGTTTTTACATGGTTTTCAAGTATTGAAGCAGAGACAAGAGGTGAAGAATTTAGCAGTTCTGTTGTTTTTATTGGAATATTAGTAAAAAAATTCTCAAATTCTTGTGCTACCTCAATGTTAGAATTAACAGGCCCTTTATCTGAATTTAAAACCAAGTCATTATCGCGTTGTTTAGTTTTTCCTGTTTCGCTGTTAATAATATTCCAAACTGTCTTTATTTTATTGTCAGAACTTTTAATCTTATTACTTATATAATTCGCTTTAGCGGTTAAACAGACTCTCTTAAAAGTTTTTGAATACATCCTAACATAATTATTTAATCTGTCACAATTTGTGTAGCTTTTCATTTCATATAGCTCAAACAATTTATCTCTACTTTTCCTAATACCAGGAGTTGCCCAATCACTAAATTTAAATGACTTGCCAACGCTTTTATTTTGAATTTGGAATATTTTGTTATATTCATCAGACACCACGGAGAAAAAATTTGCATATATCTCATTAGGATTACTAAAATCGCAATCGATATTAGGCAGTTTTTCAGTCAAAACTGAATTGAATTTTTCGACACGACCAGTAGTAATCGGTCTAGTTTTAATTTCAATTTTTACATTAGATTTAATGGCGGGAAAGTCTACTTCTTGACCTGTGTGGTCAGATGGTAATGAATTTATAATTGATTTACTAGAATATTTACAGCTACAGAAAAAATTATCGACACAGGTGGATGAAGTTGATGTCACTCTGGTCGGTTCTAGAAATACATAATCTAAATTAAAAGACCGAAATAAACTCAATATTCTATTTGTGTAATTATCCGAGATCAAAATATCTACATTAAAATCCCCACACACAATTACTTGTTTTGTACTTCGGGAAATGATTTTTAAAATGTCCTCTACCACAGATTCAAAAATATTAAAGTTTTGACTACATGGCGGCCTGTACACGCACACTACAATATGATCATCCAGCTCGACACAAGATACCTCTACCTTTCGCTCAACCGTAAGACCCACAATGTCTTTACGATCTTTAAATCTGATATTTTTACGTAATAATATTAAGGAGCCACCTCCCACAATATGATTTTTATTTGCCTTTCGGCTGAACGAACTGGCAACATAATAATTATCAAAATTAATAAACATGTTACATTCTGAGAACCAGTGCTCGGTTATACACACTACATCATATTTATGTTTTTCTAAAAATAGTTCAAAAACTAAAGACTTGCTGGAGAAACTTTGAATGTTTTGATGAAAAACCTTTAAACGACTACGCTTCCCCTTTGTCTGTTTTATTTCTAGCTCCCTGCAAGAAAATCTCTGCTCAGCTCTATTGCTAGCAATATTTACAATTAGATTTTCCTTTGTCGAATTTAACAGTTTAAAGAATCGTTATTAGTACTTGTACTAATTGTGATCAAAGATGACTGCGTCATATTTCCTACGACGGAGTTCTGTATATGAAAGGCTAACAAATTAGCTATATGTCGTTTAAATTTCCTAGACAGGTACATAGTATCCCGAGTCAAAGTAAAGTTATGTATAAATTTATTTATGTCAAACAATACAATAACATCGCTATGATGATGTGTCAGCTGATAAAGATATGAATTTATATTGTAAATGCAACTATTATGTTCACTTGATAAGTTTGAACAGTATGGGAAAGTGCTGACTATAAATTTACATTTTAAGGTTTTATTTAGATTAACCATTTGTTTTATACCAGAGTTTAACATATTTCTAGATACTCCTATATGACTTCCTACCATAATAATGACAGTTGTATTCTCATCAAAGTTTTGCTGACTTACTTTTTCTATGATGTCACTGTAACTTGCATTTGGATAGCAGATATTAACTACTTGTTCTGTTAGACAGTTATATAACAAGGGTCCTAAGCCTACTCCTACTTTATCTGAGAAAATAATAGTTTTCTTGGGAGGAGAGTTGGCCACTACACTACGACGAAGTGGAGAGGGGGAGACCTGATATTCCTGACCAGTAGTAGTAAAGGCCGGCTGGGGCAGCGGCGAGTGCGGCGGGTGCCGCGTGGGAGATGGCAGCACGGTCGCAGAGTGGGCAGGTGTTGGTGCCAGCTCCGCCGTCACAGCCGGACGAGTCATCGGAGTTCCCCTCCCACCTCTCCCCCGCCTTCCACGGCGCCCTCGCCGCGCTTTAGGGACCGGCGGCGCGCTTGCATCAGACTGGCTGGATGTGGTGGCTGGATCTGGGCGCGCGGAAGACTCAGGCGCTCCAGCTGTACTGACGTCATCTGCTAGGGTAGGAGGTGCGGGCGGCAGCGCGGGCGCGGTCGCGGTCGCCGTCGCCGTTGCGGTCGCTGGCGAGCTGTCATCTGTGTCGTCGGCCAATGAACCTTCGGGTGGCGTACAGCTGTAGAGAGGCTGCGCGTCTTCCGAAATCAAGCTATCGGTCTGTAACACTGACGTCACAGGGGGATACAGACCGGTGTGTGTCCGCTTGTGTGCTTTGAGGTGCGAGCTCTTGGTGTAGACCTTGTCGTAGGCAAGGAGTTCGCAGGCGTCGGGTCTGTAATAGTGACGACACAGGGTGATACTGACAGATGTGTGTCCGCTTTATGTGCTTTGAGGTGCGAGCTCTTGTTGTAGACCTTGTCGCAGGCGGGAAAGTCGGAGGTGTCGGGTCTGTAACAGTGACGTCACAGGGGGATACTGACCGGTGTGTGTCTGCTTGTGTGCTTTGAGATGTGAGCTCTTGGTGTAGACCTTGTCGCAGGCGGGAAAGTCGGAGGTGTCGGGTCTGTAACACTGACGTCACAGGGTGATACTGACCGGTGTGTGTCTGCTTGTGTGCTTTGAGATGTGAGCTCTTGGTGTAGACCTTGTCGCAGGCGGGAAAGTCGGAGGTGTCGGGTCTGTAACACTGACGTCACAGGGTGATACTGACCGGTGTGTGTCTGCTTGTGTGCTTTGAGATGTGAGCTCTTGGTGTGGACCTTGTCGCAGGCGGGAAAGTCGGAGGTGTCGGGTCTGTAACAGTGACGTCACAGGGGGATACTGACCAGTGTGTGTCCGCTTGTGCGCTTTAAGGTGCGAGCTCTTGGTGTAGACTTTGTCGCAGGCGGGGAACTCGCAGCGGTGCACGCGGCGCCGCGGGTCTGTGTGCGCGTGCGCATGGTGGCGAGCTGTGTGTCGCCGCACCGGCGCGACTGGGCTCGGTGGCTCCTCTGGAAAAAAAAATGCACGTCATTAGGGTCTGTTTAGAGCCGCTCTTGGTTAGAGCAAAGGATTAACTTCCGAAATTACATCATGAAGTGTTCTAAGGGATAAAATAATTTTGAATTTTGAATTTTCGCGGTAACTTCCGCTGCTAAGGAAGTATATTTTATCCAATATCTTACATTCTAACCAATTTTCATTTTATATTTGAACCTCCTTAACTGATTTAAAAATAAAAACAAGATAAAAACTAAACCTAGATTGCTACAGACGGACGTTGTATGTGGTACACTAAATATTTTCACTTAACAGACTCGAAAACGGAATGAAACTACCTATAGTAAAGTGCTAAACCGTTTCACTTTCTCTGGCCTCCCAGTGAATGGGGTACTTCTGTAACACTAACTGAATAGGATTAGGATTCGCTTCCGAGCCGGCCCAAGTCAAACACAAGCGCTTTACATACAAAACTTGTAAAACCCAAACAAGGGTTCACTGGTTCATACTAACTTTGTTAAACGTTCCGTTTCTGTGAGGATGTCCTGTATTTTAGAGAATTCATTTTAGAAAATATTATCTTTTGTTATAGACTGATATGTAGAACTCTTAGAAATTATTTGTATTTTTCCGGAAAATTTTAACTAGCTCATTGTAATTGAGCATATTATTATTGTCATGCGGTGTATGGTATTGGCACATGATTCCCCAATTACTCATCTTTTTCTGTAATTTTATTACAGAGAATACACGGCAGTAGACTGCAATAGACTACAGCATTCACCTTTTGAATCGACAACAGCTGCAACTTTCAGCCATGAAGATTGTGGCAAAACGGGTGGGGAAAGAGATTCAATTTAGCGTTTGGCTTCTTTTTCATCAGAAATTTAAGCTAGGAAGATAAGCGGTATGCGTGGAATCACATTTCATCAATGAAAAAGAGCATGTCCCATCACATCAGCGGGGATATACTACAAGCCTTTTCGCCTGCGTTAACAAGTTTTCCCGTGGAAATGAGGTATTTTCCCGCGGTAAAAAGTAGCCTATGTGTTATTCTGATGTATAAACTATATTAATTGTAAACTTTCATTAAAATCCATTCAGTAGTTTTTGAATGAAAGAGTAACAAACACCCATACATGCATCCTCACTAACTTCGCGTTTATAATGTTAGCAGGATTAGTGGCTTTTTTCCTGGCGTTTAGTTCATCTCCTAGCCCATTTCTGGTGTAAAAGCCGTCTTGAAAGGCTGTTGAAAATGAGCTTTTGTCGCTTACACTTACAGGATCAAGCTGCTTTGATATAATCATCGCTGTGATCCGTGGGAGACTAACGATAACCTAGAGAAGAAGTTACCTACAGACAGGCGTGTGTCACTCTGCAGTGTAGGTATGATCAGCTGATCCACCCCGGGAGGTTTTGAATAGGGAAATAAACGTATTGCTAGAGAAGCGAGAATGTATCTGAATTGCACTTTATTCTAACAAAGCTAGGGTTGTTGTTTATTTGAATTATTTCGAAAAATGCACCTTCTGTAGGGACTACTATTTGGTATTCTGCGCTACTGAGCAAAATTTGAGCATTAATACGAATACTGTGTGATATGCCGTAGGTATGTTCAATGGACCAACCCAATTCTTTCGTGAGTTTTTTTTTAATTGACTTATTCTTGTGCCGAAAAAGTACGACGAATCAAGCTTCACCCGACTTTCGTGAGAGACGTACGAGGCAACTAAATGTACAACCCTGGTGGTAGACAGCAGCGTATACTTGTGTACCTCAACCTGCCAGCCAAGTATAGAAATTTTGGTAAAAGGTATAATATGTCCAGAATGGACTGTAGAAGTCAGTAGGTATACTGACTTGTAAAGAAGAAATAGATTGGAAGCCCTTACCTCGAGGTTCGTCGGAATCACTCGGCGGTTCGCTTTTCACCGCGACCACGTTGAACAGTCGGGGGCTCGGCGGCGAGGGGGGGGACGGCGGGGACTGCGGGGAACGCGGGGCGGGGGGCGAGGAACTGGCTGAGCGCGCCCAATCCTCTTCGGCGTCTTCCCGCCGCCTCCCGCGCGGCTCCTCCCGAAGGTATCTCTCCATTTCGTAGCATGTCTGCGAAGAAAAAGGTCGTTTCACTTAATGACAGTTCCTGTGAAATTTGATTCGTCCATTGCGAGAACATTTTTTTTTTTCATTTCTAAAAATCTGCTAGAAAATTGTATGTACATACTACGTAATTATAATATTATATTACTAATTTATACCGTTCGTGGTAATACTTAGGTATAACTATTTTGCGACACACACAGTACTATTATTATCTTATGTAATAACTTTTTGTCCCATCGACAAACTATGCAGTTTTGTGAGACTTTGTTTTAGCTAGTAAGGTCAACTTTGTATTGCTTAAAAAATAAATAAGTAAACAGTCCATTACACCGAGGGGCTCCTTTCTTTAATGGACCTTATTCGATCATGCTACCACTTGTTACATACCGACGACGTTTAAATTCGCGCCTCCCCAAAATGGAACAAACGGCCCGGTATTTACGTTAGTTGTTTGTTTGGAGCTTCTATAAACAAATAAAGGATAGGCAAAAAATAATAATAACAAAACAAAATAATGTAAAATAATACCTAAATTGGTCAAAAATCTACTAGGCTATGTCGTCGATGCTACTATCAATGTTATAAGTACTATTGTTGGCTATCTACTACCTACCTATTTGCGCTGTGACATGGTGCAGGTGAAAGTTTCAGTAACGTTTTGTTTCACTCTTGAAAGTTGCCGCGATTTACTAATGTAGACTTAGTACCTGTTTAATTTTCAGCTGTACCCATTTGTAATATACTGACAAGTCCGGTGAAGCTTGATCCGTCGTACTTTTTCGACTCAAGCATAGGTCAATAAAAAAAAGAAGTAATATTACTGAATAATGAATTAGCCTCAAATAACTGTAGTAAATTAAATTAAACTCAACCAGAATGTTCTAGTCTAGAAATAAAATCAAATTGAAGAAAAAAATACACAAGCAAAGTGTTAAGCGTGTAACGTAATGGCATAGACGTATTTAGTGATGGGATATACTCGTACTACTACGATGGATAGTCGATGTTTTTTGTAATATTAAATGTATATTGTGCGTAGTTAAATTTTTATTGTTAAAAAGTCACAGGTATACAAGACGGCCATGCCGATGTGCCATAGAGCAAAAATGTTGTCACGTAAAAAAATATCATTAACCCGTTCGTTATTCATTATTATGTAGTCTTAAAATGTTTTATATTGACAAGTTTGTACACGTAGTATATTTACTGAACAACTGAATACAAAGTAAGTAATACACATAATAATAAAGAGAATAAGAGAACTAGATTTGATGCTGCGAGTATCGTTAGCGATAAAAATTATTAAGGATATTGACTGGCTAATCAAAAGGGCTTCCTTTTATGAAATGTCAAAAACAATATTTTACATGAAAAATTAAAGGGAATATTAGCGTTTTTGTAACGTTTTTGTATGATTTTTATTTTGATTTACAACAACGAATCATAAAATTGGCTCAAATCGCACCTACATAAGTTACAATAATTTCAGTTGTTTTATTTCCTACATAGTGCAAGATAATTTATTTTGAATACAGCCAACATACCTATTGCATAACGTCACATCCATAGTAATGTGGTACTGTCAGCTGACAGCTGTCACCCGCAATGACGGTTCGAAGCGCCAAAATCAGATAAAAAAGAAGGTTTTTTCCAGTATTTAGAAAGAGCACGTAAACAGTTTTTACTGTGGAAATGAAGAATTATCCCGATGTAAAAGGTAGCTTATATTATTTCTCAAAGTCTATTCAATTTTTGTACTAAGTTTCATCTAAATCGGTTGAGTAGTTTCGGAGGCTATTCAATTATTATGAACATTTTAGGTACTTTTTATACTTTGGGTTACTTTATTGGAGTATTAGTAAGGAAGAGATTTTTTTATTAAATAGAATTCAGTCTATTTTTCCTGGGAAAGTAGCTTTTTAACAATGACAAATTTTTTGAAATCGGTTTTGTAGTTTCTGAGCCTATTCAATGCAAATTGAAGGGAAACAAACAATCAAAATATCTTTACAATATGAGATTATAGATATATATAACTTATTACTGATTCCTCAGAATAATCAAGTATGCTTTTTCCACTACTCGATTCACTGGCTACACTCAAAGAGTTGTACGAGTATTGTATTCGAAAAAAATAAAAACCAAACGGACCACAAACACAACGCAGTCTTACGAATACAATTAGAATTTCTAGAAGACAAATGCCTTGAACTAAATCCAGAAAAAAATGAAAATGGCGCAACTGAATTGTTTAGCAAAACACAGGTATCTACAAGTTATTGATATGCCTATATTATAATTTCAGGGAAACGTAAACGTAAATAGAATAATACATCTATTTATAAGCATGTATGAGGAGATTAATGAATGTGGATGAAGCGAAAGAAGTATGTTTGGATGTAGCAAGTGAAAGGAAGTGGTCTCTACCTACCCCTCCGGGAAAGAGGCGTGAGTTTATGTATGTTTATAAAATTCACTTGATTTATATTGCCTAAGATATTGAGACTTTTAGACCGACCAACCGCAAAGCGTCTTTTGAGCCTCTGTCTCTTCGGGTAATTCCCCGAGACCAAAAAAACAAAATAATAAGAAAAAGAACAAAAATCAAAAATACGAGTAATTAGAAAATCGGTAGCCTACGGGAAGACGGGCTCGGGGAATGGTTGTTTTTTAATATTTTGTGAGCATTCCCTAAAATAATTAGCTATAGTCTACTACCATTCTACTACCAACTGTTTTCTTTTACTAGTATCATTACTCAACCAATGTTCGTGTGGTAAAACTCTCGCCTAACAAACTATGAACAAAACCAACAACCATTCAACTCATCTAACCTCAAGATATGCCTGCCGCAAGCGACACCCGTTGCACGTTGTTGCAAACAGCTTAATTAGACGCAGAGAAGTTACTTTTTAACTTGCAAGATTTGATGACAGACACACAGACACTAGGAGAGTAGAGACCTTAGAGTATAAATTTTTGTTTTGTGGTGTGCCTCCCAAAATTTTGTGAAACTAAATAGAAGCTTGTAATAAATAAGTTACAATAGTTAAAAAAACTAAAAAACACGCTTTTAGTACGCACTAAAAATTACAAAAGTCACGTGAAAATTTTTTTCGTATTCCTGACAGCACACCCTTTCATTTGATACCCATATCATGGGGGTGCATTTCAAATAGCCTGTCCGCCATCTTTTAAGTCACGTGACTATTTTTTTTTTTCGTATTACTGATAGCAAACCCTTTCATTTGATACACATTATCATGGGGGTGGATTTCAAACAGCAAGTCCGCCATCTTGGGGAGGCCGCCATTGGATTTATAATGACGTTTCTTAGCTACCCATGTATTGTCATCAGAACTCAGAGCGTGTGAAATTTTTAATCCTAATCGAACACCAGGAAGTGGGTTAAAATAAGATTCCAAGACTTTCTTACATACATAGTTAGTTACAAGTGAAGCTAATATAAAGCGTGTAAAAAAGACCAGTTCATTGTTGTTTTTACCTATCTTTTTTGAAACAAATAGCAGGATACGATTTGATACTGGCACAATTTAGCATTAAAAATAAATTGAAAGAGAAGTTCGATGCCCCAAGCAACAAAGGGCTAACGGAACGGGTTAAGCCTGGTTTACATGATCTAAGCAAGCTGCTAGCCAAAGCTGTTAGCTAGCACAAACACTTCAGACTATGCTAAAGTAGCTTTTATATTTAAGTAATAGCGATAATGACGTATTATAAGGTTAACAATTTTTCTGGTCGGGTTAGGTTTAGGTTACCAGATATAACCCGACCAGAAAAATGGTGAAGCTTATTACGATGATAATTATAGTGGTCATTTACGCAAATTCAATGAAGTAATAACGTAATACAATACAATATAAAAAAATAGATTCTTTATACATCCGTTCTACATCTAGAACTGGAGTTACTCAATATTGCAGAGATAAGGGAGAGAGAATATTTATTATCTCAAATATCACGAAGGGGACGTGGTCGTCCGTGTCGTCACCAACAGGACTCCTGGAAGACCAGCGCCGTGGCCTGCCCGGGCTGCGGCTTTCGCTGAGGGAGTCCTTTTTGTTTGGATATCACAGCACGGGGAAATATCAATGCGTTATCGTTTACTTTACGTGATTGTAGTTAATGTTCGCATGTTTGTAGTTATTTATTTGTTTTTGTATTGTGATGTCTAAATCAAATAAACTATTTCTGATTTCTGTATATTCTTCTTCTTCTTAAATTACCTGTAATATACAATACTGCACGGCAAAATAATGAGATAATGTACTTTTACTCTTTTATTAGAAATGTATAGATGTAGATGTAGTATCCAAGAAATAATTTTCATTTGCTTAAACTTGAAAACGACCCTAATTCATAATAGAATTATATTTAAGAGTATTTTTCATATAAAAAAATATATTATAGAGGTGAAAAATAAAAGTACAATACAAACATCTGATACAAAGAAATCGTAAAGACATTCGCATAAAAAACCATGTAATTTATTCTAAGCCATTGTTCTGAAAGGAGAAGATGGGCTTAGATTTGATATGTAACGTTATAAAGCACGTGAATGTGTGAATTGAGCCATTGTAAACCATGCTTTAGGTACGAGGATGGCTCGGTTGGCTGGCCATGGGCAATGAATATTTCTCACGACAACGCCGTGCAAAATCAGCTGAGTAGGCCAGTAGTCATGCAAATACTACTTTTTACCACAGAATATAATACTTTTACAGACAATTAATAATAAAAATAATAATAAAGATCATTTATGTCTCCATAATAAAGGTTTTACATAAGTAAAAGTTTGTTGTTGACTGGAGCCTGAGCTAAATTAAACCTGTATTACAGGTCTCCAGGACCCAACCAGCAAACTATGTGAGTACACCTATTTAATTACAAAAAAATAAACCGTTCTTGTATTAGTTGGGTTGGGTTAATTACAAGGTCAGTAAGCTTAGCATGAAGCACTGTGACAAGCGGTCATCTCACATTTAACTGTCAAGATGCTATGTCTGTCACACGTAAAACCTTATGCTAGCAGCAATAGTACTTATAACATCCTAGGCTAGCAGTTGTTGCCATAGATAGATATGAAAAAAAAATCTACCTTTATGGTTGTTGCAAAATTTCGACCTCTATGGTTGTTGCAAA
The DNA here is from genome assembly GCA_948473455.1 of Teleiodes luculella. NCBI lineage: Eukaryota > Metazoa > Arthropoda > Insecta > Lepidoptera > Gelechiidae > Teleiodes > Teleiodes luculella. The sequence goes on from OX419582.1 coordinate 3,634,665, forward strand.
ATTTCGATCTCTATGGTTGTTGCAAAATTTCTACCTTGTTGTTGCAAAATTTATATTCTATCTCTGTGGTTATTGCAGTCTACTTTTGGACAAAACTGGGTTGGGATGGAATGTTTTAGTAACAGCTAAGCGCGGATCTTATACCTACCTTTTTTTATAATTTGGTCTTAATTTAGATTTATTTCATCAATTTTCATTTTTGATTTTATTTTTGACTAACTGCACCAAGATCTATTCTATCCCTGTACTACATTTCATTAAAATCGATTTAGTGGTTTTGGCGTGAAAGCGTAATAAACAGACAGACAGACAGAGTTAGTTTAGCATTTATAATATTAGTAAGGAAGTAAGTATAGCGGGTTTCGCACTTTGATATTTATTAAATTTTTAAAATGAAATAGTAACTACAATGACTATTATTTAGTTCGGAAGATTTGTTTGTTTAGTGAGGTAGAATAAATGTCTTGACGAGTTTTACATGCCTGAGCGAGCACCCGTCAGTTTCAGCGGCGCCGAACATTTTGGGGTTGGTGCCTATTTATAATATTGTATAATATATTGTGCAAACACTAAGACTTATGCATATTCATAATCTTTGTTTCCACTCAGTTCACTGGTTTATTTTCTCAAGGAATTCACCACACTCCATCGCCCTTCGCGGAGTGATGAGCGCGGCGGCGGTGTCAAACGCTGCGATCGTATGGTCTGCTCAAGCGAGACAGTGACCATGCTACATGTTGAAGCAGGACAAAATAAACTTCTAATTTAATTTGTTTTCGATAGCTGTTTTGAAATACAATCATGTATTGGACTTGATACGTCTTTTAAAACACTAGCGTTTAAGTCAATGTAAAATATCAAAAAGTCTAAAGAAGTAGTTTAAAATCATAACGACTTCTAGGGTTATTTTTGACATTGAGAAATAGATATAATTGAAAGGCTAAAACGTTGGTTTAATGTAATAGGCAAGATAGAGACTTTATTCATCTGCGGATGAGTTTGCGAACCCCATAATGTTTATTAGGTTGATTTTGCGAGAAAAAAATATTGGAGTCATACAAAAAATACGAATGTCTTTCTATGAAACTAAATTAAATTAAAAGAAGATTTATTGTATTAGACTATTGTTTTTTACTTCTATCTCAAATCTATAAATTAGCTAAAAACAATGGTCATTTATGTAGTATCTTATTCGCATAGTCCGTTATCGCGAGGTTGGTGACATCGTCTGGATCGGTGTACACTTAAATTTATAAATGCGAATGCAAGTGACTAAGTTTGTTACAACTACATACATTTTTGTTGCTTTAGTACTCAAGGGACTATCAGCGCCCCATAACCTAGTTGGGATGCGGCTTTTGTTGTATCGGGCCTTTTTTATATACATGACATATGTTTTACATATTTTTTACTTTTTACGCAGTTTTAGTGTCCTAAAAGTTTTAATACCTGTTCAAAAAATATTATTTTTAGCCTCCAAGGACAGACTTTGACTAGGTGCTTAATCTACTCGGGTAAGTGTGGATTTGGGCCCCAAGTGGCCCACTGCGTTTCAATGTGATTCCGGTGATTAAAAGATAACTCAGACCCACCCATATTGGCCCAACGTGGATTGGGCACGTTAAATTACCGTTTTTTATTTCAGCTAAAATAAAAGACCGCGGGTGTAACCGCATGCTGACAGCTAGTTAAAAACTAATAAACAACAGTAATTAAGCACCACGATACTCTTTATCAGCTATTATGCCGCTTCCATACAGCAGTTATATTGTTATTTAATACGATAACATTCCGTAACGTAACACTCGCTCTCGTCGCATGCAAGGTATAATTTATTACAATCTGTCTGAATCTAATACAATAACCCGTAGTTATATTTTTATCAGGTTGTTGAAAAGAGTAGGTATATTTTCACTTTTTTTTACACAAACACCAGTTTTTTCACAATGTACGTGATTAATTTTTGTCCCAACTAACGTAAGAGCTACTTTTATCCTTGAGAAAAATATCACCATTAGTCATCACAACACAACTATCTACAAAAACAAGGCGATCGTAGCCGCTGTGCCAGTCGATGATGACATCATAATTTATTTCAACCCTTAATAAGGCAAAAGTTACTATGCTACCACATTAATTTGAACTTTGTAACTTGAAACATAAAGTTGGAAAACAATGTTTTTTTTAAATGCTATGCCGAATTAAGGGTTAATAAATAATCAAAGCCTTTGCTCGGTAAGATTGAAACGATATTTATAAATATAAAAAACCAACAATGAAAAAAAACTACCAAAACCAACAATAAAAAGCAATTAAAAGTAAAGAAAACTTTCACAACGCAATATTCATAATGAAAAACTAATCGCGACTTTCGCAAAGCTAAAAATATTGTTTAAAATTTGCAATCACTTGCACATATACAATTAACATTATTCGCCATTGCAGATTTTAACAAGTATAGAATAGATAAATTATGTAACTCCCCTAGACACATATAGCGCATATATACAAATTAATAATAATCTTACAAAAATAAAATAGAGTAAAAGTAAGAAAACAATCAACAAGCGAAACATAGATACGTTACGTCAAACGACTTTTCCTGGTCTTTAACACTGACTAGTGACCCATTCTAAATCACCTATGTGACAACTTGTTAATAAAGTATTCATTTGTTTACATCTAGACCTGGTTTTTATAAAATAAATTGCCATATCAGCACGGCGTAATTTGCGACCAAGTCATGTTTGCGGTTTTTATTTTTTTATTTTTGATCGTGGTGGAGAAATAATAATATGCATTATGCACCCTATATAAAATTTTACGGAAAACAGGCTTTAACGATCCGTTGATAAAAGATGCACCGAAAAACAAAAAGAAATACTTACTCACGTAACATTTTGGCTTAAGTATTGTAATACGCTGCTTAAGTACTGTCCGAGTCTTACCAAAAACAAACTGTCACCCTACTCATTCCGCACGACTGCCTTTCACAACCGCCTTTCATCAGTTTCTAGTATTTTTCTCAGCTACACGAGTACGGTTGCGTGTGTGTGTAGTGTGCACGTAGATAGGGTTTAGATGTGTGAGTTTTACTATCAAAGATTGTAATTGACGCTTTTCATTCATAAAACTTTTTGCCCCACACGTGCTCACTCACACTAAACCGGATACTTTTCTTTGCTCTTTTTACATAAAAATAGGGTTTTACAACAAAAAAAGATTAATATACGCTAAACGCATGTCCGTCCATAAACACACGTATGGAAAATCTTTTGTAAAAAAATATGTCCCAGACACCTACTCAAAGTGTCCTCAAGTTTTTTGTAGCTCGTACGTAATACTCGTACAGATAAAAATAGTGTTGAAGAAAAATGACGATACATTATATTTTTAATTTTACATCCTACAGAACATGACATACAAGTTAAACCGACTCTTATCATTAAAGAGTTTAAAAATTTGTTAAAACATTTTAACCGTTCTTACTGCTGGAAGTCAGCTGATTAGGAAAAAAACAAACAACAAAGACGAGCTCTTAAAAACAAAATCCCCGCTCTTAAAAAGTTTCTGAAAGAAATGGACGAGAAAATAGCAGTCTTCAAAAGGAAAGCTTAGAAGAGTTTGTTTTTTAAAAACACGTTAATGCTTACAACTCGTTTCATAAAGTTGAACACTTAAGTAGAATTATAATTTTACGGGAATCGTATGAAAAAAATATTGAAATGTTTATTTCAATGGCTTCGCGTCTTACAACAATTTCACCTGGTGGAAAATAAAAATAATGACCACCACTGCTCTATCAACGATTTTATAACCTTTCAACCTTCAGACTTCTCGAAATTTCGACCTTCGACCTAATCTTTCTTATCATGCATTTTCAACCCTACGTCGCCACTGCGAAGGGTTTCGAACCTATCTTGAATTTAGGTTAATTAGGCCCTACTTTTCACGCTAGCCCATTGCGAGTTGGGCCGATTTCGCAGACTACCTTCAAATTTCTTTGCCTGTTGTATACTGGCGTAAGTTAGAAAAACGGCAGTGGTGGATTATATATACTTCTGTGCTGGTGGACTAGTAATGATGTCTTACATAGATAAATAATTGTGATGTGATATTTATAGTAATACGAGTAATCTAACAAAAACGTGTCTATGTCAAAGACAATGAGATGTTTGTACAAACTAGTGAATACTTTCATTATTATTGTAGATTTAGTCACATCACATGTAAACTATTCAAGACAATTTTACGGATGCTGGTATTTATTATTGGTGCAGTAATGTGTCACGTAAGCGGCAATAATTTTTCTTTGGAATGCCCGATGCCCCCTAAAAGGATCGTAAACCGGTACATTTCTATATTTTATTTTATTTCATTTATTTTATCTTTGGAAGACTTACAGTTAAATGAAAACAAAATAAAACTCAATAAAAAAAATACAATGCTAATATCAATAACAAATCTCCACCAAGGAGATAACGTTTTGCTCCCATAAAGGGAATTTGCATGGAAAAAGTTCTAAAGATCTATACTTGTTAAATTAAACAAAAATTTTTTTTACTGTCTAATTAGGTGTAATCGAAAATTCTTAAATATTAAGCATTTTGGTTACGTACGTGTTACATACCTAGTAATCAAATTACTTACATATACCTACAACGTAACTAACCTTGCTATTTATTTAAAAAAAAAACAGTTACAATAATAACCATTGTAGATGTGAAACTGCCAGACCTAATGCTTATTTTAATGTTCATTTTTAGGGTTCCGTACCTCAAAAGGAAAAAACGGAACCCTTATAGGATCACTTTGTTGTCCGTCTGTCCGTCTGTCAAGACCCTTTTTCTCAGGAACGCGTGGAGGTATGAAGCTGAAATTTATATCAATTACTCAGGTCTACTGTCCCTTGAAGCTGTGAAAAAATCAAACTTCTAAGCCAACGCAATCAAAAGATACAGCCGTTTATGCCGCAAATTTTCGACACTTGCAAGGGAATCAAAACCTACAGGGTGCTTCCCGTGAACTCAGAATCTTGAAATTTGGTACGAAGCAACGTCTTATAGCATAGATAAAGGAAAAATTACGAAATCCATAAATTTTTAGTTACATCACATAATATATATTTTTTTAATAATTTTAACCTTACTACCCATTTCCTCATAAACGCGTAGAGGTATTAAATTGAAATTCATACCAAATACTCAGGTCTATAATACCTTTAAGCTGTAACAAAATCAAACTTCTATGTCAACGCAATCAAAAGAAACAGCAATTTAAGCTGCATATTTTGAAACTCGCAAGTACTCGCAAGGGAATCAAAACCTAAAGGGTACTTCCAGTCGACCTAGAATCTTGAAATTTGGCATGAAGCAACGTTTTATAGCACACATAAAGGAAAAATTCCGAAAACCTTAAATTTTTAGTTACATTACAAAATATATATTTTTTAATAAATATAAACTTATTACTTTTTTCCTCATGAACGCGTAGAGCTATCAAGTTGAAATACTTACTTAGTACTTAGTTACTTAAACGATAAAGAGATCTTTGTCTTAAATTTATGCTCCTCCATCTTTCCCCATTGTAATGTTATGAATTTCATTTTGCAATAAGATTACCATAGTTATGACTCGATTGTCGTAATGAAAGAACTTTGTAAACCTTGCAGGTTTGTACGGAACCCTCGGTGCGCGAGTCCGACTCGCACTTGGCCGGTTTTTCAATCGTAAATAACTGGCCACAAACACAAGTAAAACTTTGATTTTCGAACTAACTGCGTCGTCGGCGGCGGCGGCGGCGGCGCTAGAAAAAGGTCCATCAGTCAGTGTATGCAAAGCGCTAAATGATACGATAATTTCACTGTTTCTTGTTCGTTTTGCCCGAAAACAAATGCATTGTTATTTCATTACACACATACATAATGTGCGTACATATCCCGACTGTTTCCTGGTTTATACTTAGACCAACCCAATGTCTATGTATAATTCAAGCTGAATAAAGGTACAGAACAGAATACCAGGAAATGGACAGCAGCTTTCAAGAGTGTCAAAATCAAAATCTACTAATTATAGTTTTTTTTTTTCAAACTCGCCGTGTAGTCAACCACTGCGTTTCCCAACGAGCCTACCGACAATTATAGACTGTAGTCGTACTAATTATTAGTACTTATTGGCTGCAGCTAAATAAATTTGCTTACTAAATACTTTTTGCAGCCTGGAAAATGCTGCTTAAAGCAAATTTAAAATTAAGCAATAGGCCCCTATTGCTTAATTTTAAATTTTAATCACAATTAAAAACAGATTTCGTTTTCAAATTGTTAGGGCCTTTTTTGAATTATATTTGAACGAGTACGAGTATTGCTTTTTATTTTAAGAGCACTAAGTAGTAAGTAGACTTCGGTCTCTAGTTTATAGCTTTTTCACAAACATTTAGACGCCACATTAGCATTTTAGTCAACGTCGTACGTCGTGCATACAATCATTCGCGTCCGTCTTTTGTTTCACTCGCCCTGCTGCCTGTGATTGTATGCGTACGCTCGACGTCGACGCTGTAGGGAGTAAGAGTACTCTTTTCAATCGAAGCGTGAATGAAACAAATTAAGTTCGGGCAGGGACTCGAGCTCACATCTCCTTGGCTATCTGGGCCATACAGGCGCATTAACAATCTGTGCTACTGTAAGAGAGTCACCATAAGAGCCCAACCTAGTCATCATTTCAGCCAGTAGACGTCCACTGCTGGACAAAGGCCTCCCCCAAAGATCTCCACAACGATCGGTCCCGCGCTGCCCGCAGCGAACGGCTTCCCACGACCCTTACCAGATCGTCGGTCCACTTTGTAGGGGGCCTGCCCCTGCTACGTCTTCCGGCGCGTGGCCGCCATTCAAGAACCTTTTTTCCCCAACGGCCATCGGTTCTACGTGCAATGTGCCCTGCCCACTGCCACTTAAGTTTCGCGATTCTTCGGGCTATGTCGGTGACTCTGGTTCACCTGCGGATCTCATCATTCCTGATTCGATCACGCAAGGAAACTCCAAGCATAGCCCTCTCCATCGCTCTTTGGGTGACTCTGAGCCTTCTTATGAGACCCAACCTAGTACTATTTATTTATTCTGTGGCCCAAAAAAAATAGAGCACCCTTTTTTACACAGGAGAAGAAATATGATAGCAAACCTATACGCCGTGTTAAGGGAGATGATATTTCGTAAGTCCGTTAACATCACATGTGACAACCGAGTACTACTGGCTTAATTATGTCCCAACATTGTGGTTTTGTGTTTGCTCCGGTCTAGTTGTTAGGGTTGTCAGAGATACAGACAGAACAGACTCCAGGCACAAACCATTTCAAAGCAACAATACAACAGAAAGAGCACTATTGGCGGGTATTACCATTATTTTCTTCTGTGCTATTGGTTCCTCGTATAGCATTTAATTTAATTTTTATGTTTTCGATTTTCGAATTCATATGAACGTTTATTGGACGCTCTTAGAAGGAAAACATCGCGAGAAAACCTGCACTCATCTGCGAAGAAAATTAAACGTTTTTTGTGAAATTCACCAACCCGTGACCAAGCGTGGTTGATATTAAGAACTAGCCTCCCTGATTTTAGGGTCGGCTCGAGCCCCTCGAGCGACTTAGCAAATACTGATATGAGACAGCGATTTTTAGCAACATTCTAAAGGAAACTGCTACAATTGGTAATCGCTAACCGATTAAGGCATTAACCTCCCTTCTTAGGAAGAGTCCTAGGAAGGGAGGTTAATGCCTTAATCGGTTAGGTAGGACCTCTGTCAAGAGTCCTGAAGTGGACCGTTATTTATAAGAGGTAGTAAAACAAGTTCTCAGAAAACTGAGCTTGCATTTCTTCAGCTTCACAAACAGTTTTCAGACGAGGACTTATGTACTTACAGTCCATTCATTTAATAGAGTCCCTAAATGTAATGCGGCTGCACATGACCTTGAGAGCGCTCGTATTCCGTAGTGGTAGGGGTGAATTTCGTAGTGAGAATGTCCAACTTCGAGGTCAACACGTCCAGCTGCATGTGCTGCCTACTGTTACATACATACGCACAGTGTTCACCGAAAATAACCTTTAAGTTATTTATTTGGCATTAAATGTGTACTATAATACCACTACGATAACCGCCCTTATTTTTTGTATAATAAAGACGCTCTGTAGGTCAACATGTTACACTTGACGTGTTGCTGACTATACAGTAGGTAACACTAACCCATCGCAACCCTACTTGCAATCGAGATAACAACCGGCGCATGAGTCATCAGCAGAAATACGCTGATCGACCGTCAAGCTAGATTTACATTGCGCTAGTATATTGGCGAGTTGACTTAGCCAGTCGACCTTATTTGGGAAACAAAACCATTATCTTTAAACTAGCAGAATTTTACATAGCATAAACTAAAATAAGCCCAGGACCAATGAATACAAACCGAGACATGTTTTAAACCTTTACAAGGCAGTGTCCACTTGCTTGCTTGCTTGCGTTAATTTTAACCCTATACCCTCAACATAAAGTCGAAAACGAATGAATTTTATAAAGTTGTTTTGCCTAGTAAAGGGCGGCCATTTGAAATTTGGTTTTCATTTAAACGTTTACCGCTGAGTTTGTCTTTGAATTCAATGCTTAGTAAAAAGTATCGTACATAGAAAAGACACCCGCGAACCGCACTCATAGTAATATGCATTGGAGGTCGCGAGCTCCAACTTCTATGGCGTCGTCTTTTGGTTTTCTTCTCGTCGTGCACTCCGCCCGACTCCCGCTGCCGTAATGTTAGCCTTTATTTTTGACCTTTAAGAAGTATTATTGTTAGACTCTCTTCACCTAATTTTTCTTTGTCTTGGCGGCATTAACTTTTTTTATAGTGCTGTGCGTTCTAATTTTGAATTGTTTTTTCAACTTTTTTGCAAATTTATTATAAAAATAACATGCTAGTAGTAGTAGTAGGTAGTTCTGTTTCGATTACTGTTTAAGTGTAAACGCGTATAAGAGGACAATGTGCACTGATGCAACGCGATTTATTTTCGGCTCAACATGACACTGGAAGTAATTCCCACAGTATGTTTAGTGCTATTTTGGACTCCGGGAGTATGACCACACGGTATGAGTTCATACCAGGGGTGCTACTCCGAAACTCGATACACGAAGCAACGACAGTCGAATCGAATTGGCTTCGTTTTGGATATTAATTACCCTCGACTGAACACCTTCGATCGTTCTTCGAATTTTAGAAACGAAGTTCGTGGTTTGACAGCCCGTGATTCGCAAAACGCTACCGCGAAACTGGTCAAACTAAATCAGTTTAGATAGAGTTTGTCTCCGGTGCGATGCGCAAACTAGGCTCCACATATTGTCGTGCCCTGCATATCTTGCACACCGGAGGGGTTCATAAAGCCTCCGAAATAACGGTCAGAGTGACGGGGTAAGTATTGGGCAAGAAATTTATGACAACTAGCCATGATACGATAGAAGGAGACTATAACAATAACAATGTGTGGGAACATCTCACATACGGCTAACTGACTCCAAACTAGGAAGAGCCTGTACTAATAGGTGTCAGCTGATATAGATACAATATAAAATACAACATCCAGACACACATGCTCATCTCACGAATGTTTGGCCTGGGCGGGATTCGAACCCGTGACCCTGTGCTTCGAAAGCAGACGTACTACTAACTAGGCTACGGGGCCGTCACTAATATAGTAATTAGGAAGGCTCTTATAGTGATAGATCTTAAAAGTAAAGCAATTCAATTATTATCAGCGTAGTCACCTTTAATAGATTATGTGACCGATCAATCGAATTACCGTTAAATTACTAAATGTATGAAAATTTTTAAACATTTTGAATAGGGTAAGGTCAAAGAGTATCTAACATTATAAATAGTAATACATGCAAATCCTAAAGAAAGAAATTCTGTCAAATAGCTGTGTGCGGATGGGGTTTGGTTCGGAGTTGTGATTGCTCCAAAATGTGACTTTCTATTGATCGAAACTGATGGAAAAGAAAAATATATCAGTATCAAATAACGTAAGTGTTGACAAGATCGGGTCGCTTACCTACAGCTCAATTACTACCTAAAAAAATGTTGTCCTTACTCTATGGGTAAAATATTTAACTCATTTTTGGATTTGGTCATCATCCGTATTTTCTTGAATACCAATTTCCGGTAACGTGGCGCTCATATCAGTTCAGGAGCAGAACCTGTAGGCAAGTTTCGTGCATACATTTACCAACAGACTGACTCTAAGTTCGGCTTCTCGTCGCAGCCTCAAACGATCAAGGCTTAATTACTATGTTAATACCAGCAACCATTTGCATTTCGGTAACGAAGGATGCCTCAACGGCATTGTGTGGACACAGCTTATGTTTCTATAGTGAAAACTGAAAAGAATACGATTACCTTTGTTTAAATAAAGTGCTCGAAGAAACTTGGTAAAGGATGTTGGTGTGAAAATGTGTGACGGAGTTTAGGAAATAGTACCTAATTAAAGGAAATTTAAATGGCTAGTTTTGATGACATTATGTAAAATGTGTAAAATAATTCGTTCCTGTATGGTAGATTTAAGAATACAGATTGACAAAGATGTACTTAAATGAATGTGATGATCAGAAATGGAACAAACGCGTAAAAAACAATTTAAAGGAAACTTCGATATAGCTGGAACGGCTAGTTTTGTTATTTTCTCGTGTAGCGAGCGGGTAGCGCGTTATGGTTTGTTTCATATTAATCTGGACAAAATGTCATTGACACTAGCATACAATGCGCACATTTTTTTCAAACGATACTATAAAACTATAGAACATACATACATACATAAAGTCACGCCTCTTTCTCGGAGTGATAGGCAGAGATCACTTCCTTCCACTTGCTACGGCCAAGATCCAAACACACTTCTTTCACATTCATTAAACCAACAAACTAATAAAACTAAACTAAACTAGGCTAATTTAACTAATTAAACTATAGAAAATTATCGCAAAATACGAAATATGGCATACTGTAGTAGAGGGCGGGGTGAGCGTGTGACCTTGCCATATATTATTTTTAATAACTTGCAAGAAAAGAAAGAGGTCAATGAACTTTTGTCCGGATTTAAATGAAACAGACCATAGCTACAATTTTAAATATTGAATTACATTGAGCAGTGTATTCGTCGGGTTAATTTTGCTATGGTACGGTTTCGCTATGGCACCCTTTCAAAATACCTACCATAAAGTATCAATATGGTACGCATCTTTCGGTTTTACATCAAACAATAGCAGGTGTAAATGTCGATGCGGAATTTGGACGGGCAAAGCAAATTAACACAGAACTTTTATCGACAGGTACCTACATTTTATTTTGAAGAGAGTTTTTTCAGCTATGACATTCTTTTTATATAATCGGAGCAGCGCCATCTATTCAATTAAGGTCAAACTATTTACTTAATTGAGCTACCACGATGATCAAGGTTGTTGTTAACTGTTAGCAGTGACGTCTCATAGATGGCGTGCTAACAGCAGGTACCTCCTAAAAAATAAGCCAGCCTCTACTGACTTATTTTTTAGGAGTGCAAATAAAAAGTCGGTTTTCAATTACTAAACCAGTCTTGTATTTTTTAGTTTCTTCCTATTAATAAAAATAAACAATCAAATAATCAACAGTTCAAATGGTTTTAAAATAATATTAAAAATACATAATGAACGATTGAAAAAAGTTACAAAAATATTAAAAATTACTAAATATATTAGTAATTAGGATAAAATATGTATGTATTAAAAGTCTTGGTTTTCTATATTTACTGTTTTAAATGAGCATGTCGTGTTTTTTTTTTAATTTATGCGTAAATCCTTTCTTTTTAACAGTCCCATAAACTTTTAAGTCCCATAAGGCTTTTTGATAGGTATTTTGAGAGGGTGCCATAGCGAAACCATACCATAGCGAAACTAACCCCATTCGTCCATGTTCCTGGGCGAAATATACAATTCTCTCCTCTCCCTGTCTCTCAACTGCAATATTCTCACCAATCCCAGGGTTCTGAGCCCGCATAGCAAACAAATTGTGCTACAAAAGGGTCGTCAAATTATCTCATCAATTTGATTCAATTCCTCAATGTATTTCATTGAGAAAGGACTATTCTTTCGTAAATCATTGTATCATGCTGTAGAAACAAGTAAAGAAATGCAACTAGTCTTTAATTACTATTATGTACAATTGTATTTTGACGTGTTTCAAAAATAAAAATTAGAGCAACAAATAATATTCCAGTTCTTTGTCACCTTAAAAATTTACCATTTTATATCACGAATTAAAATGAGAGACGAAATAAATAAGATCCTTTCAATAAATGAATATTCCTACCTTATGACAGATGTTTGAGCTTACATTTGACTAATCTTATACACGTGTAAATTGTCCCAAATAAAACATTTATTTACTCAACATAATTTCTAACCCCTGGTACTTTATATAAGTACTAGCTTTCCGCCGCGGCTCCGCCCGCGTTAACAGTTTTTCCCGTGGGGATGAGGAATTTTCCCGCGGTAAAAAGTAGCTATGATACTCAGGGTGAATGTAGCTTTATAATGGTGAAAGAATTTTCGAAATCGGTTTAATAGTTTTTGAGTTTATTCGTTACAAACATACACTCACACACACACACACACACACAAATACAAATCTTTCCTCTTTATAATATTAGTATGATAAATAACTTTCCCGTGCGAATGAGGCATTTTCCTGCGGTAAAAGGTAGCCTTTATTACTGTTCTATCGTTCTACCAAGTTTCATTAAAATCGGTTCGTAGTTTCGGCATTCGGAGCCTATGCAATGCAAACAAACAATCAAATCTCTTCTTTTTATAACATTAGTAGGTACATTACATATGATTGAAGAAACAGATATCATAAATGTACTATCTATGTTTCGATTATTCACATATTTCATTGTTAGTTCTACAGCGGCCTCGATAATACTGACACGGTTAGATTTTCCGGTATCAAAATCAAGCGAGCTAAAAATATACACCCATCGGATTAATTTCTTTCATATATTACAACTAGCTTTCCGCCCTGTTATTCTGATATACATATAAGCTATATTACTGTAAAGTTTCATTAAAATCCATTCAGTAGTCTTTGCGTGAACTTACATCCAATTGAATCAAGAAATGTAACTCTTTTATGACTCCCTAAAAAGTTGACTAGTACCACAAAAGATAACACTAAATTTTAAAAATTAATAACCCCCGACACAAAACAGTTACTTGATCCTTTCAACAACTAGAAAAGAGCTGACTATCTTTAAATGGCTGAAGATTATTTCTTGGATCATAGCTAAACGCTCTCGATTGTGACACCTTGCTAACAAAAAAGAAACTAGATCAAAATCGGCGCATCCGTTTAGGAGCTATAATGCCACAGACAGACAGACACACGTCAAACTTATAACATTCCTCTTTTCAGTCGGGGGTTAAAAATAATAGTACTAAGCCGCTAGTATTACAACTCAACTTTTTAGGGTTCCGTACCTCAAAAGGAAAAAACGGAACCCTTATAGGATCACTTTGTTGTCCGTCTGTCCGTCCGTCCGTCTGTCAAGACCCTTTTTCTCAGGAACGCGTGGAGGTATGAAGCTGAAATTTATATCAATTACTCAAGTCTACTGTCCCTTGAAGCTGTGAAAAAATCAAACTTCTAAGCCAACGCAATCAAAAGATACAGCCGTTTATGCCGCAAATTTTCGACACTTGCAAGGGAATCAAAACCTACAGGGTGCTTCCCGTGAACTCAGAATCTTGAAATTTGGTACGAAGCAACGTCTTATAGCATAGATAAAGGAAAAATTACGAAATCCATAAATTTTTAGTTACATCACATAATATATATTTTTTTAATAATTTTAACCTTACTACCCATTTCCTCATAAACGCGTAGAGGTATTAAATTGAAATTCATACCAAATACTCAGGTCTATAATACCTTTAAGCTGTAACAAAATCAAACTTCTATGTCAACGCAATCAAAAGAAACAGCAATTTAAGCTGCATATTTTGAAACTCGCAAGTACTCGCAAGGGAATCAAAACCTAAAGGGTACTTCCAGTCGACCTAGAATCTTGAAATTTGGCATGAAGCAACGTTTTATAGCACACATAAAGGAAAAATTCCGAAAACCTTAAATTTTTAGTTACATTACAAAATATATATTTTTTAATAAATATAAACTTATTACTTTTTTCCTCATGAACGCGTAGAGCTATCAAGTTGAAATACTTACTTAGTACTTAGTTACTTAAACGATAAAGAGATCTTTGTCTTAAATTTATGCTCCTCCATCTTTTTTAATAAATATAAACTTATTACTTTTTTCCTCATGAACGCGTAGAGCTATCAAGTTGAAATTCATATCAAATACTTAGATCTAATTGCCTTTAACCCGTGAAAAAAAAAATTCTAAGTCAACGCAAAAAGGCAAAACGCAAAAGTACAACCATTGATACCGCATATTTTGAAACTCGCAACTACACGCAAGGGAATTAAAACCTAAAGACCACTTCCCGTTGACATAGAATCTCGAAATTTGGTAAGAAGCAATAGCTTACAGCACAGGTAACAGAAAAATTCCGAAAAGCTTAAAATTTTAAGTAGTTATACCACCAAAAAAATTGTGATTGTAAACATAATTGTAGTTACAGCAATGACCGCGAGTTATTATACTATGTATGGGGAGGGCAACATTTTTCAAACGGCAAAGACGACCTCACTTATCGTCATTCAATCCCGATGTTTTGGTGAATGTAGCTGTATAATCTAAATCAGCAGGTTCTCAGGTTTGTACGGAACCCTCGGTGCGCGAGTCCGACTCGCACTTGGCCGGTTTTTTTTTATCATTACTGAAACAGAGAAGTGAACGTTTAGTGAAGTGGACTTTCAGGGAAGTAGGAGCTAAAGGAAAAAGATTTAATGAAAGTAAACGTTTAAGTAAGTGGAAGTTTATTGAAGAAGATGTTAAAGGAAGTGGACGTTCAGGGAAATAGACTTAATGACCCGACTGGACATTCTGGTAATTAGATCTAAAGTGCCTTAAGAAAATTATGAAGTAATCGAAACGATTACAACAAGAAGCGGTCGATAACCCCTCGAAGTTCTATCCCAAGGAGTGGGTAGGTACACGATGGAAGCGTAGCGATGGATGAAAATAAAAGGTGGTTCATTAGAGTTCGCAAACATTCGCGTCTGGCAGTCCAGGCACGGCTCGCTGGCTGCGAGGCTCCATTCCATTACTCGGGGATTACGCAGGGCTGGCACTAGCAGCCAAATAAAAATAAATAAAAATCATACTATTATTATAAAGAGGAAAGATTTGTATTTTTTTGTGTGTGTGTGTGTGTGTGTGTGTGTGTGTGTGTGTGTGTGTATGTTTGTAATGAATAAACTGAAAAACTACTGAACCGATTTCAAAAATTATTTCACCATTAGAAAGTTACTTTTACCTTGAGGAACTTAAGCTACCTTTTACCGCGGAAAGCCAGTAACTAAATATATGTGACATCTTACACACGGCCATCTCGCAGATCCTGTCTCTGGGCGTTAAATAGCTGATATACATACACGTATAAATATGTAACATCCAGACACAAGGCAAACACAAGTGCTCATCACACGAATGTTTGCCCTGGGCGGGAACCCGCGACCTTGTGCTTCGTAGGCAAACGTACTACCAACTAGGCTACGGCTACGAGGCCGAATAAAAATAAAAATGGTTTATTTTAAATGTTCGGATATTTTACATCAGCTAAAGATCGTGATGTATCAAGAGGTCAAATAAAAGACGGAAAACAGAAAAATGGCGTAGACTCCACCGACAAGAGCGCGACTATTTTGTGTGAAGAAGTCATTTACATGTCGCTATCGGATTTAAAATGTCATATATTTTATTAAAATTCATAACGTAACGTATAAAACGTAATTTTAAACGGCAAGAAAAAGAGAATTATGAATTAAATAAGAATCCCTTCGTCACTAAAAATGTTTAAAAATCCCGACTTGGTAAAAATTCGGCTACGCTGAGCACCGCAGGGACTTCGATATATGCCGAAAAAAACACAATGTTTTTTGAGTGAGAGATAAAAACTATTTCATATAAAAAAAATGCTTTTTTTTTAATTGACCTATGCTTGCGTCGAAAAGGTACGACCAATCAAGCTTCCCCGGACTTGATAAGAAATGCTTTTCCAGCTGCAGACAACCCTACTATGATGGCGAGAAAGACGCACTTTTATTCCGAGAAACTTTTCCTTCATCGATTATCAAAGCTGCAAACTCTTGTTGACGCCAGTTACAATAATTCGTCGCTGATATCGCATAGAGGCGAATCTCAATTTTCTAGGAAATTGAGTTATTAACACCATCATGTTCCTTGGGCCGTGATCTAGGTCCTCACAAAGACTCGTAACTGTAAACCTTATACAGCAGGAAATAGCTAACAGCCCTATGACAAAACCGTTAAAAAAAATCTTTACAAAGAGACCTATTTGAAATACGCTTATTAGTGAAACTTTCAATTATTTAAACTCATATGACAAACAGCCCTAATTCGACTTTCGCCCTTATGCGATGATCATTCAGTCATTCTTTGTTTATTTACGCCCGCGATCTCGCGGATCAAATCTACCGGTGATAATATCATCATCATCATATCAGCCCGTAGCAGTCCACTGCTGGACATAGGCCTCCCCAAGTGTGCGCCACAATACACGAGATTAATTTGTGATCGCGATCAGACGCGGTCTCTTCTTACAAAAGGCGATTGAATATTTTTTTATCCGATTGTTAAATGCGATCATATCGCGTTTGGCGCAATCCTTAAACTGAAGCATAGGACGACCCACACTGCGCTTTGCAAAAGCTACTTGGCTCAACAAAACCTGCCTGGGCAAGCGAGCACCGTTCATGCGGTGCATATGCCCCAGCCATCAACGTTCCCTGCTTGAGAAGAGCGGTGATGCTGGGAAGCTGTGCAATTTCCAGCACTCTCTCATTCGTTACCCTGTCCTTCCATGATATATTGAGGATGCTTCGAAGATAACACATGTGAAATGCGTTTAGTCGACGTTCCTGCTTGGCGTACGACGTCCAGCGGTTTCAGCTCCGTACAAGTGTATGCTCAAAACGCATGTTTGATACATGTCCTTACTGTAAGGTGTTTATTATTCCATACTCTTGAACGTAGCCTACCGAACGTTGTGGCGGCCCTGCCGATACGGATGTCGATCTCACTATCGAGGGAGAGATTGCTCGACACTATCCTCGTGGCAGGATTTGACCAGCAGGGGGACATCCTATTTTTTCAAACGCAATGTAGAGTCCCTCCCTACTAACTGTGTCGAAGGCCTTACTAAGGTCAACGAAGGCAATCATCAAGGGGGTTCTCCGTTTCCGACACATCTCTTGAAGTTGCCGAAGGGTGAAAATTATATCCGTGGTCTAACGCTGGGAGCGAAAACGAGAGAAATTATAAATAGACTCTTAGCGCATTTTAACTGCTTCACGGCCTCGTGAAGATCTCTTACAGTGGGCAAATCATCTAGCTCAGCCATGATGGGTAAGTTCGTAATTAGATCCACGGCTGTAGGGCTGATCTCCACTGGTCGAGAATAAAGCTCAGAATAGTGCTCTGCCCAGCGGCCAAGCTGACGGTCACTGTCTGTAATGACAGAACCATCGGCTTTTTTCAATGGAGCTATATCTTGCTTTGCGAAGGGCCAAGGGCCGTTTTATTTCCCGCGTACACACCACGGAAGTTGCCTTTGGCCGCGCAGTCTTGAATGCTTTGTCACAGTTCTACCCAGTTAGTATTAGCGACTTGGCGGCAAACGCGCTGCAAGTATGATTTAGCTTATTCCGTGTGGTATCGCAGGGATTAATGCGGTAATTTAAAGCAGCTGTGCGCTTGGAATCAATGAGAGGCTGAAGTTGGTCTATATTTTCGGTTACCCAGTCCGGTGATTTCACCCTAATGTAGCCGAATACTTCACCAGCTGCATTGGTGAGTAAGGTTTTAATTGATTTCCATTCCTCCTCAACGGATGCATCCACTGCCCAAGTAACTATCTGCTGTTGCACTAGTACACGAAAAGAATCCACTAAATCAGGATTCCTAGTCTTAGGAAGATTTAGTTTCTTTCTTTCGGGAGTTTTAGAACAGTGGATTCTTTTAGGTGACAGATTTACTTTACATGCTATTAAGGAGTGGTCAGGATCGCAGTGAGCGCTGTGAAAAATCTCGAATGTCCGACTTCTTTAAATTCCTTCTTTCTTGTTAAGGCAAGGTCGAGTTGATGCCAATGACTTGATCTAGGATGTTTCCAGGAGACTTTACGCATGAATTTGCCTTTAAATAAGTATTGGTAACACACAGCTGGAATTTGGTGCAGAACTCTAGTAAGCGCTGGCCATTTTCGTTCAGCTTACCTACGCTACGGTTACCTAGGCATTCAGGCCAGGCGGTGCCTCCTGATCCTGCCCTACACGAGCGTTAAAATCTCCCAGTATGTATAGTCGATCCCCTTTGGGCACTTGGCATACAACACTGCAGATTTTATCATAGAAGTCGTCTTTTACCTCTGGTGACAAGGAAAGTCAAAGCCGCATTTGGTTTTTAGTCCTAAAGACATTATACGCTCCAAAATACCTCGTGGTGTTTCAATAGAACTGATAAGAGCATTGTGTACTGCAAAGCCCACACCATATTCGCGATATTCATTTAGATTTTTGCCTATCCAAAAGAAAGTGTAGTTCTATTCTCGCAATGAGCCCTCTTCGGGGAGTCTGGTTTCTTGAAGTGCTGCTATAGATATGTTAAGCCATGCCAGATCGAGGTCGATAACAGCTCATCATCACTTTCCGGGCAAGCCCTGCGTTCTCAACACCCAAACCCGGCATTGGGCTTAAAACACTCCAGGGGACTCAGGGGAATCTCATCTTTTTATATATACTATGGGATTGACCACAGTCTCACCTGGTGTAAAGCGACGACGTGACCGATGATGGAACACGCTCAACCAGAAAATGCCTTTCCATTATATGATTCCGGGAAAACAGATGCAGGGAGAGAATTCCATTCTCTGGCCGTACGCACCAAAAAGGAAGACGCAAAGCGTTTGGGGCGAACCTAGGGGAATTCGACCACATGTGGGTTGTATTTCCCACGGCGCCGCGTATTCCGGTAACCGAATGTGGTTGGAGGGATAATTTCGTGGAGTGCCTGAGAACATTCCCCATGATACACGTTATAAAAAAACCGAGAGGCTGGCGACTTTGCGTCGATGCTCCAAGCTTTGAAGCTTGGTCTTAGCAAGTTGGTCATCACCAATGAGTCTCCGAGCTCTACGGTCCACCGATTCAACGTCATCCAGCTGATACTTGGCAGAGCCATCCCATAGGTGACAGCAGTACTCCATGCATGAACGAACTTGTGCTTGGTATAAATAATTTGTATTTCTGCATAACTAATAGAATAAATACTAATGTTAAATTTATTTTCCAATAAAGAATTCTCTTAAAATCACCTAATTTTCATTTCATTTTGTACAATTTAATTTTAAAAACAGTCGAGTTACGCCGAAAATTATTCTGCATCAAAGTAAATACGACATTACAGATGGGCGTATATGATTTTCAGGCATGTTTTTTCAGAAATTTACGGGTTCCGGTCATTGTGAGTGACATAATCAGATAGCACGTTTCAGTAGCTACAAACACATATAAATTTTACAGCTATGCGCGTCAGCAATAAAATATTATATCCTAAAAACCGTCGGCATGTGGAAAAAAAAATCTAAATCTTGCTCTCCTGAAAAGTTGCAAAATGTGAGTTCCGCCTCTATGTTATATTAGCGACGAATTATTGTATATGAGCTAGTACAAAAACGTAAGTAAAACAGCCCACTAAGTCAATGGACTTACCAGCAATGGCTGGTCTAAGGATTCTCTTTGGCCGTCTCTAGTTGCCATTATCCGCACACTTAGCAGGCGGGTATAAGGATATAAGAATTGTCGGTTACACAGGTGAATTCTGCTTGCTTCCACAATTTATCGATTACTCATCTCCTGTCTCATGCATTTCACAGACACAAATGAGATAGACATAGTTTCTATACTTATTTAAAAGCATTACTGCATATATCGAGCCCTTGTTTACGAGAACTGGTACTCATCTGTACTACATTACTCCACTTGAAGCCCAATTAATGACGTAACTGCTCTATTTTACGTCTATTGCGTAGTATTAACTTGCTAAACCTTTCATACAATATCCACCACGCAATGTGCATCAAAATGAACTAGCTATTTTAATTTGTATTTATGGGAAATGACTAGCTGGTTACTGGTTCATTACGATTCTACACATTCGATGCTGAGTTCATTGCTCTCATAGTAGCAATTAGTCGCCACAGCGCGTCATAAACTAAGCAATGTAATTCGAATTAGGTGCTAGACACGGAGAGGTGTAGGCGGCCTTTGATAGTAGCGAATGAGTAATCCTCTGACTCACTCGCACACACTGATAGTAAAAGTAAACACCATTGGAGCAGGGTCTTTACATCTGGTACATCTATACATACATACATACATATACGTGTAATGAATCTGGATCAGGGTGATGTCTGTACTTGAGAGATGTTTTAGAAAACATTAACATTCTAAGGTAAAAAACTCTTATTTTTTACCCGACTACGGCGTAGCCAAAATAGAAGGGAGAATTTAGTAGTGTATGTTTGTATGTATGGTATTTACAACATGAATTAGGAAAAATCTATGTAATAATTTGTATTTTACTATTGCTCCTAATTAAAATGGAGATTTCTGGACGAAGCCTTTGACCAGCAGTGGGTGTCTTTCGGCTGGAATAAACATGATGAAATAAATTTTAAAACAACTGACTATTTCAAACGGATGCTGCTGATGACGTAATAACACAGAAACAACAATGAAGTTTAATAGAGCTGATACAATTTTATAATTTATAACACAGTTGATGTTGATAACAATGTTATAATAGTTATACAAAGCTATTGGACATGAACGCAACACGAAGGTTGTTTGTGAGATAAAAAATGAATCACGGACTGATAGCAGACGAAACATTACGGTGAATGTGTGTAACTATTTCAAACGGTTTACCGGAAGACCAGCGCTGGTACCCAATGAGGCTGCGGCTTTCGCTAACGGAAGCAATTTTTATATGGTGTCGCAGCACATACGGATTATGTTAAATAAGTAAATATTGTAATTTTTTTTCCATTCCATTTCCATATTGTAAATTTTTTTTCGTTCCATGTAATTTTCAGTCACACTTTTTAAATTTTGTATTCTTTGTTGCGTTGTGATGTCCCACAAATAAAATGTTTCTTATTTCTTATTTACATTTCATTTTGAGCAAACCTAGACCACTGTAGTAACAGTAATCTTACTTCTAAGTATTCCATTTGTAAATAATATAAAAACCAATAGAAAATTCTGCATGTCCTGGCACTTGTACGGCACTGGAGTTGATAAATGATACCGACAGTGCGATCAGGGTGGCAGAATATTAGGCCGACAAAATATCTAAAAAAATATCTCTGACTAGCCATCGACACGACAAGAAGAAGAATAGAAAGTGAGACAGCCATCAACTTCATCGCGCGTATCAACAAGCAACTGATAACCCAATTGCTCATCCACTAAATTTATGCGGAACCATGGATCGCATTGTAATTATCGATCAAAATCACAATGCTTGAATCCGCAAAACGGGGTTAACCGGTAAACCGAACGTTTTGCCTTCCCTAATATGCAGATTGCCGCCATGTTTGACTGACGAAACAAACGAGAAAATTAAAAGATTCTTTTTCTAAAAGAGATTTATGGAATTTCTGTACAAATTTTTTTTGTGTGTGAGTAAGCGTGTCCGTCACTCCGGACACGTCATAACACGTTACATGTCTACTCTATTTATTTTCAAACTCCTGTATATTTACTTCAAAACATTAAAGTAACCCGCCCACACCTGCGGAAATATCAAAAGCTGTGCTTGAAGTCAACCAAGCCACAATTTCAAAAAAATGCAACGTTACAAAATAATTTACCGTAGGGAAAAGGCCTTTTTTACCGAAAAAACACCAGTCCGGGTGGAGCCGCCAGGCAAACGGCTAGTCGTATAAACATAAAACGCTGACGCTACAATATGTTACTTTTCAATATTGTCTCTCCGTTCATGTCAACTGAAATTTTATTGATACAAACATAACAATACGTACTGCATGCTCAACTAAACCTGAGTTGCTAGTTGTCGTTTGGTCCCGAGGGAAAAATGGACGCAATTTCTACTGCTAGGGGAAAGCCAACTTTATGAATTATGTATAACGGACTAGATGCAGATTAATACTCTTGAAACTGTTTCCAGATTGTTTCCGATTTGCAGTTTATTCCCATAGATTGGTAGTGTACGCTTTATTTTATACAAACGTGCGTAAATTATAGCTATTCCTATGTTTATTCATTAGTCGGGTACTGGCTCAAGACACAACGGTGGAAAGAAGGAAACATCTTTGACCTGCCACCGTAACATGAAGTGCTGTGACAAAAGTTTGTCGCACATTTAACTGTCAAAAAGTTGCGAGAAACCCGCCATATCCTCCAATAGGATAAGAGAATGCGCACGACAAAATTATGTCTGTCACGCGTGGATGGGTATGTTAGAGGGTCAGGTATTTGAACTATCTCGTACATTCTGTATCAATCTTTGGTATCAAATCAATGTACTTCGACTCAGAAGTATACATGATAAGATGTTAATTGCCATCCACATGGTAGTAAAAGATATTAGGTATTTTATTGTACGGGCACAGAATATTTCAATTAGTTTTAAAACGAACAATAATAGGAGAGAAATAGAGAGAGAATAGGAGAAAGAGCGTTCTTTAATACTTCCACGGATGACGCTAGTAAAATAATGAGAACAGTGAGATTTATTGTAGACCTTTTGTTTTTTTTTGTCGGATTGTATATGGTTGATTAATTTGAATGTTTTTGTATAACCAATACTTCGGTATTTATTTTCGGTTTATTTAGGTTTTTTTTCTCTTCTCATTATCATTTGACATTTTAAATTAAACATTCATTAAAAAATAAATGTATAAACAATTATCATGTCAGTTAAAAGTAAGGCTAGTGTCGTCACCAAAAATGTCCTGCAGTGTATAAAAACATTTTCTTTTTTTATATGAATTCTCAGATCCGAAAATGTCCTTTCAGCAAGAAAAATATACTTATTTCTATATGCCTTTCAGTAATCGCTAAGCCGTGACTAAAACCGTGTATATTCGCCAATACATGATTCTTTTGCTTTTGATGCTTTTATTGTGGAATAATTTCTTTTGTACCGTATTTGCTATGTATATTTTTTCCGGCCCCGATATAAATATTTCCGTATTTACAAGGAGATATTTCTTGTGTTGTTCCCGAGAATGGATATAGGCTACTTTTCAGCCTTTGTCTATTTAACAAACCAACAATCAAGAACACTTTGGCATATCTAATATCAATTACGACTAATACTACCTACTGCATGTTTCAATTATCGGATTCTATCGGTTAACAACAATTCAATATTTAGGACTGTCTATCACTGAAGCATAATTCAATATCGATTCAAACGCCATACATGATTCGAACGCCTATGCAAATTAATTTGGAACGTATGGATAAACTAGGTATGTGGTGTTGGTTGCATGAACAACAATAATATTAGCACACCTGTAGCCATCCGTGTGTCACTGTTACCACAACACAACACGAACATATTGGATATCTGGATAAGACGGCACCTTGATAATTTTAGCGTTTTTTGACTCGATGATCCTCGTAATTTGTACAAGTAGGTATTATGATTTTCAGATATACATAACTTAATCATTATAATCTAAATACTCATATGATTGGAAACACGTTTTCCGAAAGTTTTATCTATAGAAAATCGCGCCAAAGTAACACCTTCTATTATCTTTTTTTTTACTTCTTACAGGTGAACGGCAACATTTTAGACGTTAAAAGTTAGTCACATCACAAGTATGGTATTGAACCTTAATAAAATCTAGTATAGATTTTTTTTTTCTATTTTTTAATTTATACTATAAGATTTTTATTACATAAAGACTTTATGTACTTTATGATAAAGTACTTTTTGTATAAATGGTCACACACGAACTTGGCACTTATTTACTGCATTGCAATCTGTGATCCGTTTACTTTGCCGCGCAGATAAACCACGTCTCTGCGATTTTAGGATTTTCGATTTGCCGCCTTTTAATATTCAGTTCATTGTGATGTCCTAACATCACAACCATTATAAACCTAAACGAAGCGCGTATGCTGTACATAAACAATACACAAAATATTTAAAATATAGTAATAAAAAGGGCTCTTCAGTATCTTCTTAATTTTTTTCCAAAGTCGTGCACTGCGACCAGTAAATAATTACCATACAAATAATTTAGTATTCATTTTAGGGAAGTCACTACTAAAATCGATTTGGACATGTTTGCAGCTGGTACCACAAATAGCTAGAATATCCGGATTAATTGAAGAGATTCAATGCGAGGTTTGCAGAGCAGACGGATCCGAATAGCTACAAATTGACCGCAAATAGCTGGGTCACTCGCAGACTCTAACCTAGTGTAGTAGGCCGGGAGATGATGACAGAAATTTTTAGGTCATTTGTTACAGTATGGCGGTTTTACAGGGGTCTTAGTACACAATGACAAAAAGAAAAATGATAGTCATAGCGCTGGTACTGGCGGCCCAATCGCGTGGGCGTTAGTGAACTAGTCGGATAAATTACGAAAGTCAAACGATTTGTACCTACCACAAAAATTTTAGTATTTTCCGATAGCCTGTAAAAAATAACTAGACTACAGTGTCATGCCATACTTCTCCGGTGTGACTTACAGCACGCCATACCGACGCGAAAAATAAAAATTCAACCATTTGTACCAGGGTAATTTTTGCACAGTTTGATCATCTTTGTGCAGCCATTTACGAAAATCACCATGCCATACTTTTCGGACGGCTCCAAATGGTCGCCATACTGCCGAAAATCTGCAATTTTTTTTTTCGCGATTGGGCCGCCAGTACCAGCTCTATGACCATCATTTTTTTTGTCATTGCGTACTAAGACCCCTGTAAAACCGCCATACTGTAACAAATGACCTAAAAATTTCTGTCATCATCTCCCGGCCTATAGGTATTGCACGTCGATGTATTGCACTCAAGAGCAAGCTAATCTGAACACTATACGCAATAGAATCGAGGTGCGCGTGTTCAGCTTATTTTACTTGAGTGAACAAGAGCTGAAGCTAATTCTAGTTTATAGACTCTTACGGTGGTTTTCATGCGCCTGCTAGCTAATGCTTGTTTTGTTTTGGTCTCCCTGTGGAAGTAAGGAAGTGGAAGTGGGTGGTTGTGGGTGGCGAAAAAAAAAATTGTTATTTTATTTTTATAACTCAAGAAAACTTCCAGACAGTCGTAAAAAATATTGAACGTAATACAATGTTGCAATCGATCTGGAATGTTTTATATACCTAACCTACCATTAGATACGATATCATATACCATTAAATACGGATGTATTTTAACCCAAGGAACGCCGCTTATCGCAGCTAGTATACTTGTATTTTATAAACGATCAATGAGTTCTCATATTAAAACCTTCTGGCGTAAAAACAAAAGACGAATGACCGGCTCGCGTATTTTCCTGGAAATGACCAAGTGCAAGCTGAGCCTTTGTTTGTATAACCCGACCGAGGAGAAGCGACCCTTCTCAGTGGGACCACGAAGCAACTACAAGACTTTTGCACTTAGCAGTGTTGTCGGATACACAGGAAACACTATGAAACACGTTTAGCATGAAGCGTACAACTCATCAACTTGCACGTAGAACTATCTGTATGTAAAGGCTAGATCGGTTAATGAATAAATTAGCTGTAGATAGACTTGTAAAAGCAGAGATTTTCCATTGGGAAAACGTCTATGTAGCTATTCAACACAAAATAAAGATTAGCAAAGATACTACGGGACCTGTCCCTTGTCCTATAGAGATTTTGTTTACCAATCATACAGGGTCATGCTTACCTTCCCAAGCACGGAATAATCCTTCTTTTAGGAGTACCAGGTAATTCCTGCCAGTTCTGTTCATACTGATATCGCATCGCCTCTTTTGGATTGTTTGATTTCTTTTTTATTGCTTAAACTTATACATTCTTTTGAGACTAGAGACAGTCTTGGTTTGAGCAAAGGTTTTTACCTTCTTATATTATGACGTCATTAAGTGTTTTTTAAGAAACCTATGATAAATAAAAAAAGGATTATTTTAACTTTACCTGCCAAGTCCTTACCAAACTGGGAAAGTCTCACAAATTCCGTGAAATTGGGGCCTATACCTTCGAGCAACGCGGGCCTTCCGTTTCGGTACGGAAGACCCGCGCTGTAGCGAACGAAAGAAAAGACCTTAGAGTATAAATAGAAAATTTTCTGGGAGGGATAGAGTACGCCTATCGAGTATGAACTGTAAGCACGGATATGAACAGTCCGAATATCTTCAGCGCGTTCGTTTAGTATCAAATGGTTATCGGAGCTGATTATTTTTCCCGGTGATAATAAGAAATTTAATAGGAGAACATTTTGAAATGTGCAGTGATAAGTTGCAAACATGACTGGAGGAACAAATCAAAAAAGAAAAATGTTATTGATTTCACCGCCCATACAAAATCTGCCAAAATTTGCTTACGCTTGACATAAAGGCAGCGGAGCGATGCGCGTGCTCTTATGTATATTTATTCTCTAAGGAAAAGACATTTTCAATGTCAAAACCGAAAGAGGTTGGAAAAAGCCGCGCTGTCAAAACCTATCGAAAACTTAAAACGCTAGCACGAGTCAGGTTACCGCCGCGTGTTTTCGTCGCCTCACTCATTCATGGCGTCTTTAATATTAGTTATTGCAATGACTTAACGCCCGTCTTGAGGTATGCCAGTGAATTTGAATGCAGAACGCTACACAAGGACGTGACTAACACAGCTACGGCGCTCGCGCATGTTTAGACATTCAGATTTGTAATTAGCTGTAATGCTGCATTGAGATACGCTTGCTTGTGATTGTTGATTCAACGAGAAATGGTCCTCGCAAACAGCTATTTTAATGCTAGCATTTTTCGGGCTTCAGATTTGGCCGCCAAATAATAAAAATAAAAATAAGTTGGGTACCTATCAAAAAAGGACATGATAAGTATTACAAAATATGTAACATGTTGCTGAAACCGCAAGCCATAGATAAAATAATTTTAAAAATCAATTTTCAAAGGTAGCATTTGGAACTTTTACATAGCTGAGGATATAAAAAGGACTAGATATTTTTTTTGGAAATATTTTTTATAATATTAAAAATCCTTTATACTTAGAATTGTATGATGATGATTGTATGACGCGCGGTTGTTCAATTATGTGGTGTAGTGTAGTGAGGTCGACCCTCTGGTACAAAATACGATCCAATTTTATATTAAAAAAGCATAAGCAAGTACCCACTTCAGTACATGATAATAATGAAAATCACATTGAAAAACTACAAACACCTGAACAGTTTTTCCCAAAAATGGAATTAACATTTGATTTGAAATAGCCTAAAACATTGGCCACCTCGTGAGCAATCACTTTGTTATCTAGACGGGAGATTAGCGTTTGTGAATCTGAAGCAATATGATAAACACTATATCCAACAAGGCGTTGACTGCCAATCGTGACGGATCAATTTGCCTTATTGTTGGGGCCACCGTTTCGGCTCATCTTTGGCCAGCCATACTCACAGAAATATTTTATTACATAAACGTATCGAATATTTTATTTTGTGGCCAATCTGGAAGTCTTTAAATAGACTTCGGACTCAGGTTGGCCGCAGTAAGGAAAATATGTTCAGGTGGGGATTTTCGGAGAACCCAAATTTGGAGTGTGTGTGTGGGACGGTGCAGTCTATGGCCCACCTAGTGTCCTGCCCTGCTTGCCCAGCCACCTGCTCGCAGCAGGACCTGATGGATGCCACAGATAATGCAGTTGAAGTGGCTAAGTTCTAGGCCAAAATTACCTAAGGAATTTGTCATCGACACGATAAGAAGAAGTTAAGGACTATTTATTTATATCTGGTAAGGGTCGTGGAAAACCGCTTGATGCGGGCAGAGCTACTAGCTAGCTAGGGACCGATGATCTTTGGGTAAGCCTCTGTCCAGCAGTGGATGTCTACAGGCTGAATTAGAAATAGCTATATATCTATTACTAGCGACCCGCCCCGGCTCCGCACGGGAAAATGGTTATTGTGGGTTATCCTTCAGTATATTATGTATTATACATATAAACCTTCCTCTTGAATCACTCTATCTATTAAAAAAAACCGCATCAAAATCCGTTGCGTAGTTTTAAAGATTTAAGCGTACAAAGGGAGGGACATAGGGACATAGGGACGGAGAAAGCGACTTTATTTTATACTATGTAGTGATGATACTTGTTGATTTACTGCAATGGGAGTTTGGTCTGTATATCATTCTGCCTCTGAAAGGAGGGATCCATGCCTTTCAGTGATAAAATACTTAATTTAAAAAAAAGGAAAAAAATTGTTTATCACTAAAAAGTACTCAGACATTATTTTATATTTCATTTAGACATTCAATCATTAATGCAAAAGTGTGTTTGATTGTTTGTTCTTTTTTCATACTGAAACCGAGCAATGAAAACCTGTTTTTCTGCACAGAGATAGCTGGAGGCCCTGAAAGTGATTTTTTTTACGCTATAAAACTTCTCATTTCTACGGAAAAAGTTGTAAAATTTTAAATGCGTTAGTCGATATCTCCAACATCTAATTTCCATTTAATTAAATGTTTAAAAAGTGGAAAGAGGACTTATATTTTTGAGTTAGAGCCTCGAGGTCAGGTGGAGTTGTGACCTACATCGGATTATAACTTGTACATATAGCTTTGTGAAACAAGCCCCTATGTCTGAGTGCCTTGCTGCTAGGGTTGTCACTTATCCGGATTTTTCCTAGATTTACCAGATTTTTTTGAAATTTCGTCTTCTCTGCTGAAGTGGAAAATAAAGTTAACTTTCCGATTATCCTTATTAAACAATATTGTATTATAGTTCCCCACCGTGTGGTATGGGCTACTCTCTCTAGATATAGCGGTTTTCCGAATTTTTGCAGAAAATGCCATTTCTCTACAGAATAAAATCACCTTTTATATCATCCTTATTTTACTCCTTTTTCTCTAGATAATATAAGGGTTACGGCCATACTGTAAAATGCTGTGGGGAGTATTAGAGACTAGTCAAAAATAGATTATAGGTGGCTTGGCACTTTGGCACTTTCGCTATCAGCTCCAGGTAATCTTTTGCTACATAGCCTGCTTACCTACCTCATAAACCTGGTGGGCGGAAATATTGAGCCGCCTAAGGCTTCCAACATGGCTCCTATCCTATAAATAGAAACCGGGACCAACGGCTTTACGTGCCTTCTGAAGCACGGAATCAGATGAATCAGCCTACAATGTCTTAAAATCACAAAGTGATATTAATTTGTTCAACGAGTGCCCCACCGGGTTTTGAACCTGAGACCTGCGTAACGTCTAGCGACTACTCGACCACGGAGGCTGTTAGCACTAATGGCGTTTATGTTAGTACAGAACTATTTTATTTGTTATTTTGCACAATAAAAAGTGCAAAGATGTCCTGTGACATGTATTTACGAGTGGTTTATAAGTAACGCAAAAATGTATTATCCTATTATACCAATCAGTTTCCAAATTGCTAAAAAAATATAATTTACTAGAAAACTACAATAATAATAATTAAAGGTATCTTAAAAAAAATCTAAGGTAATAACTCCTTTGTAATGAAAACAAAGCCAAAAATGAATAAATTGAAATGCAAAAGAGTGCAAAGTAAAAGTTTCATTTTTAAAGTGTTCAAAGTAAAAAAATAATGTTTTTTTTGCGCAACCCTACCGGCTGCCCCGAGCATAATTCATATAAGGTGCATTAGAAAGTAAAGTAGGGCAGCGTCCAGTTCACGCTCGGTACGCCCAAACAAGAGAGGTCATTTTGGTCTTCTGTTGCAGCGCCTTCCCTTGTGATAGCCCGAAATCACCGCAATACAATGTACATTGCGTATTTAGTATAAACAGGCCTGACGTACTCCGCGCCAGAGCTCCAGAATGTACACCAAGCAGCACATGCGGCTGGACACTCGCACTACGAAACTCGCTTCTACTGCTACCTACTGTGCTGCCTACTGTACCTACCCCGGGCGGTCCCGATTTCGCGGCCATTTAGTAGGAAAAACGCGCGCGCTTGTGAAGACGCTATTATTTAGTCTGTGGTAATACGGTCTCTCGAGGCGCGGTCTTAAGGTGCATTTCGTTTTAGTACGAGTGCAACGACAAACGGTAGGCTATTATAGGCAGGGTCACGTTCAACGCGTTCAATGTAATTTGAACGTTAGTGGCGTGGAGCTAGAATTAAATTCGCACGTTTGCTATCAGAGAGTGCGCCTTCTGTACCTAGTACTATTATATATTCTGTGGTATGAACCACAGAACATTTGTATGAACTATAGGTATATGTCCCTTGAATACCGAGCAACTCGGTTAACAAACTTTTCATTTTATTTTAATTCAGCGTCGGACTTCTTTTGGCTAAAATGTTGGTGATAATAATTAATTGAATTGAAATTAATTTAATTCAATTTCGTCTTTCATAAAATTTATTGTGAATGCGGCTACTGCAGCGTCAGCAGTACTTATATCTTTTTTTATCTACGAGTATATAGGTAACTAACAAACTTGCTCACAAAATTTCACGAGAATCGGTTGAGAAAAATCAGAGGAGAACTGATAGACAAATTGACAGAATGACAAAGTGACATACGAAATTATTTTGGTCAAGCTGAAACGGAGTTACTTTTCTCCTCTCGCTTGGACAATAAATATAAATCGAAAATATTTTTTTTTACAAAAATACATTCTATTAGCCTTACGTTATGTTTGCAAATAATAAAATTAGTACTTAGACCCTTTAGTTAGATGGATGATTAGGAAACACGGATAAAAGAGCTTCGTGATAGGAACCATTCAATTAGCTACGCGATGAACACCAAATTGTACTTGATACAAGAATTGTAGCTTCGCGCTTCGCGCTTCGGAGTCTCGAGTGTCTGTTTGTTTTTGTAACCGAATACCGCGACATCAGGGAGTGCAAGGGAATTTTCTCGTGCGTTCACTTGTTTTAGGGCTTCCGCTTAAACATGCGCGGTTACACGGAGCGGGCGCCCGCTTACGTCCGCTTACGAAGTTACGATGTTGTCAAGAAATTTTAAATACGCACCACTGTAAATTGACCAACGCCTCAGTGACCAGCATTGGTGGACGTAAGCGGGTGCCCGCCCGCTCCATGCTCTCGCACATTTTCAGCGGACGCCCTTTCGTGTTGTTGTCGAGTATAGAGCTACTACGCTAGAGAAACACTTTGTTCTTCCACCGTTGTTCAGAAAAGTCAGTGGTTGAAACTCTTTGCAATTCTCGAAAGATGAGCGCTTGGCAAAAGTGGTATGCACGAGTGGTATGCCTCTTTTCTGTGTACTGACATACATACGTCGAACTCCGCTGTATGTTATAAAATAAATACTCACCTAGGTAGGTTTACTTATATTATTATTATTATAATGTACTTTTCTGTTATTCCGTTACGCTCAAACTATCCTGACCTAAATTGCAGCAGAACAGATGTTCTTTTATAAGTGTAGGAATAAATATTTGTAAACAACATGTTTAGTGGTAATTTATATACAGTATAAGTATACATAAAAAAGTAATAATATGCTAAATATCAGTTTAGTAAAACATATTATCATTCACTAGGCTTTACTGAAACTGCCTAACTAAAGTAACATAACAAAACCTGTGAATCAGTGAGTTTTCCAACAGTATGTATGGTTTTCTATATTTAAAAAGCATTCATTAAGCAAATAACAATGCAGAACATTTCCTACTTGAGTTCTTAATTTCAAAAATATGTTTTTTACTTGCCAGTCGCAGCCAGCCAGTGCGCACGGAAGATGCAAGGGGATATATCCTTATACAGCCACAAAAAACCCTACCTGAATGACCTCTGCCTCATCTGATGATTATATTACCTGCGAAGAAAAAAACACGTCAGGTATGCAGCCAAAGTCACACGGTTTAAAAAACTCGGGTCCATATTTTTTTGTTACAGCTTTTCGATAAGCGCGTAAAGATTAAGGAGATTTTTTTCCACTGGTAATAATAATATTATAAATTTATTTTTTAGGTAGGTATACGCAGGGTATTGAAGTAATCGTACTTATTTGGATGTCAAATTGTAAATTTTTATATTATACAAGCTGGCCAAATTATACTCCTAAAACTACGAATAAGACAGATCTGTTTTTAGGCCCTCAGTTTGCTAGATGCGATCTAATTGTGTGTTTAAAATACTCTCAAAGAAATTTATTTTTAAAGTAGGTACCTACCTATTTAACAATGAAAATAAAAATTATGTATAGTCGTCGTTCACAAGTATTCACAATCCCATTCCGGTATACTTTCTTTAACAAAGTAGAGGTATAAAAAGTTTCTCTGTTTGTCTGTTTGTACGATCTAATCTCCGAAACTACTGAACCGATTTAAATGAAATTTTGCATGACGGTACCTTATAACTACAGTCAACATCTTAGATACCACCATACCATCCTAATACCACGGTAAATATCCCGTTTTAAATCTTAATAGTTATGAAAACAACCGTGAAAGTATTAAAAAGTATCTTAGATACATTTTACCACGGGAATTTATCTCATTCCTACGAGAAACTGTGCACGGAAAAGTAAAAAAAAAACGCGGGCGTAGCCGCGGGCGGACAGCTAGTATTAAATAAAAATAAAAACTCTTACAGTACAAATAAATAAAAGTGTTATATTATATTCTAAGAAAAAAACTCTTTACGGAAGTCCTGCGTTGATTTCTAGTTGTTCAGTTTCCAGGAAAAGTGAATAACAAAATATTGTAACTAAGAAATCTTCAATCTTCTTTGTTGTATAAGGTACTGGGAATTGAAAAGTAGCTAAAGGATTCGCTAAAGTCAATCATGCGTCTAGGAAATCGCTCGGATAACATTTCTTATATTTTCTAAGAACCATTCCAATCAGACTGACATAAAGTCCAAAAAATACTACACTGAGAAAAATAAAGGCTGACGAAGTCACAATAAAAGCTTTGCCATTATTTTGTTGTTCTCGACACTAAATGAGTAAACTTATTGTTATTCTTTAGAAAGAAGCAGACCTGTTGTGTCGTCTCTCTATATGTGATTGTCCTTTGTTTATTATGTGTACAATAAATTGTATTAAAGAAATAAATAAATATTTTTTATTATCCTTTACTAAACACTAATTAAAAATGTAATAGCCCGCGACACAAAATCGTTACTTGATCTTTTCAACAACTAGAAAAGAGCTGATAATCTTCAAATGGCTGAAGATATTTTCTTGGATCATAGCTAAGAAGCTCTCGATTGTGACACATTGCAAACAAAAAAAAACTAGACCTAAATCGGCGCATCCGTTTAGGAGCTACGATGCCACAGACAGACAGACAGACACGTCGAACTTATAACACCCCTCTTTTTCGTCGGGGGTTAAAATGGGTCATCACTGAACTTTGTCAAGTATTTTGCAGACTTGACAAAGTTTAATGTTGCTACGAATACTTATCTATTTTCTTCCGTTCAACCAAGAACAAGGACACTTGACTTCTTGTTATGATGCGGGTCTAGACTCTAGAGGACTAGTAACTTCTCCTTACTGATAAATTTTGATGAAACTTGGTACAGGTATATAAAACAATTTGAAGATGGATAAAGGCTACCTTTTACCACGGGAAAATACTTTATTCCCACGGGAAAATGGTAGAATGGGCGAAAAGTTTTATGAAACTTAGTACAAGGATAGAATAGACCTTGGGAAAGAATATAGGCTACATGTGACCGCGGGAAAATACCTTACCTATTCCCACGGTAAAAACTGTGAGTGTGGGCGGAGTTTAAGTTAAATGTGAAAGTAACTCTGTCTGTGTTTGTTACGCTTATTAAAGGCCAGAGGCAGAGAGTGACATAGGCTACTTTTTCAGGCTGGAAAACCTCTCATTCCCACGGGAAAAGACGAATACCAACGCTGGCGTAGCCGCGGGCGGGCAGCTAGGAATATTATAAATTTAAAATAATTCTGTCTGTGTGTCTATTTGAGCGCTCGACCACGGAGGCTGTTAGCTATTATTTTCTTCTGTGCTGTTAGCTCATCCGTGTTAACGTAAACATTATTTCATGAACACATTCAAGTAACTACACATAACTTTTTTACAAGGGTAAGGATCTTTTAAAAGTTTTATTTATTTCTACAATAGTACCTAGTTATTGGTTTCCAAGTTGGAGAGCAAACGCAATATTGTAGAGGTCACGCCACTTCGGTATTTCGCAGCAAGAATTCCAAATTAAACTCCCATTCAATATTGACTGTTGAACCAGTCCGCTGCTGTACAGTAGCCAACACATGCGGCTGGACATGTTGACCATAAGGGCGCCCGTCATTATCAATTCAGAAAAATAATAACTACATACGCGCTTTTACATAATAACTACAAAAAATAACTACCTATTTATTATCTACACTTAATTTCCATTGAATATTTAGCATACCTACCTATAAAATATTTAATTGAAAGCAAATAAAATATGTGGTATGTTTTTTGGCTGAGATGATGATTTCAAATAAAATACAATACGGAAAAAAGAACATTTATTTGTTTTTTTTAAATTTACAGTAACAGCACCTGAGACCACACAAGGTCAACTTTATTTTGGACATCTAGAGGCCATATTTGTAAATTCAGTTTCATGTTGTTTATCATGCTCTCTAATGCCGTTTTCAGGCTACTCGGTCCTTTTGTTTTCCATTCTACAACAAGTTTAGTTATGTTTTCAAGTTGATCTTCATTTTCATCGTTTAAGTCGTAATTTGTATCGATCAACTGAAATAACTCCGTCAGCAACACTGCTCCTTTCCTTAGAGACACAGGCACTAAGTGTTGCACGTTTTTTTGTGCAGTGATCACCTCATCGATATAATCTAACACATCTCTTTGAGCTGTATCATCACCGTTCACAATGTATTTGACAGTTTTTACAAATTTTTTCGTACTCTTAATCGTCAATATATGCTTGGCCAAAACATCAGGAATTATACTGAACAGTGTGTTCAAATCGTTTGGTGAGAAACCCAAAAATCGCCGCAACCACTCTGTCAAGTATTGCGTGTAAAACGCCCTGTCTTTACATACAGAAATTTTCCAACACAAATGGCTTTCGACGTGGTTTGACGCAATTTTCGTTTGCTGTCGAAGTATTTTATGCTTCTTGCTTTGTTTGTACCATTTGGTAGGTAAAAGAAGCTCGCCCCCTACATCGGCTAACGTGGACTCCAATGTTTTTTCTAAAATGAAATTCGATAAGTCTACGAAATCGATCATGAACTCAAGGCTTTTGTTGTACTGATTCTTACTAAGAATATGCTGTAGATTTTGTTTTAAAAGTTCAGAATACGTTTCGAAAGAATTTTTAAAAGCGTTTTCGACATCTGAAATGTCTTGTTGTCTAAGTTTGTAACTGATTTTAATATTTTGTTTAATAGCTTCTAACTGGAATATGGATTCATTAGTAAGAGTAGCTATGAAATCTTCCCAAGAGACGGCGACATCCTCTTCTGATGTAGCTTTTGTTGCTTGTTTAGTTTTTCTTGAACCCTTTGAATCTTTTTGTTTGGTATTATCTGCCACATATGGAATTTCATTTTCCTGAAGGGGATTCCTTATATCATTTAAGTTTTTCTCTTCGGAAGACTTGTAGCTTTGGCATGTATGTGAGACTAGAAGTAAAAATACATTTTGTTTAAACCTAAAAACTAAATTATACATACTTACAAATACGGAGAATATTATACAGGCTAACTTTACTATGGGACGTGGCGCTTTGAAATGGGAATTTCTGGAATTTATTCGAAATAGCTGTTCAGATTCTATACTGTAACAACTATTTGGTTATTAAAATACTGCGTCAATACGATGAATGTTTAAGTTAGGAAATCGACCGTAGGCATGTCCATTGAAATTGATTCATACACGGGAACAGTTAATAACATGTTTACAAATTTAAAAAGCGAACGAGATTAATACGAGTATTAAACCACGCAGTTTGATACAAATTTTCTGACCACTGCATTAGGTAAATTAATTAGCAAAATTCTGGATTATCTTATATATAAAATTTTCGTGTCACAGTTTTCGTACCCATACTCCTCCGAAACGGCTAGACCGATTCTCATGAAATTTTGTGAGCGTATTGAGTAGGTCTGAGAATCGGCTACTATCTATTTTTCATACCCTTGAGAGCGGGCGGAGCCGCGGGGTGAACAGCTAGTTAAGATATAATATTAGATAATAGATTGTAGATGCACATACTTTTCATAAGGGCCATGAAAAGTATATTGAAGTATGATGATGATGATGATCATCATCATCATACTGTAACACCAAATTAGAAAAAAAATAATGTACTTATACTCACGAAATAATAAGAATAATATGTAGAACATTGCGGGCAGTATACAGGTGACTGAAAATTTGAATCTATTAATCGAAAACTGTAAAACATAACTCAATACAAACGTTATTTCGGTTTTATTTGCAGCAAATATATTTTATTCGATTTTGTTATGAAATAGGGAAAAGCTATGAAGTAAAAATGTAGGCAAGTGTATACCCATATCAAGAGTAGAGTCAACTTGTAATTCTAAATAAAATATAGTAGAACGTATGGCTATAAGAAATCAGAACAATTTATGAACAAATTCGTTTAGAATCTTGATAAGTCACATCTTGAAGTTATATTGCTAAAGTAAGAAGTTCGTCGGTAAACTTGGGATGCAAGAAAGCCAGAAGGATTCTTATAAATGGTTTAATGTGAAAATATGAATCTAGTCTAAAGTCTAATAGCCCCAATGATGAAGAATTGAGTCAACGCAAAATTTTATAAGCAGTAGTTTTATAGACTGCTTCGACATTTTACAAACGCTCGCCATTTTGCAATATGCCGAAGGCAAATTGTAAAACAAAAAAAACTAGATGCCGAGGCCAATTGATGTAACTGCATAATCACACGTTGCTTTGTAAAATGCAGAGAGTTCGTAAAATGACCGCGCTGTTTACAATCTTCGGACATAATTATACAAATAACGTTTTTAATACTTTTTAAAACTCTTTTACGGCTTTGGTTATGTATGTATGAGAGAGGACTTTTATGAAGATTTTTCGGTTAATTTGAGTAAATAGGTGCGTGTGTAATGAACTCAGAATTTGGCTCTGATTCAATACATTTAGGAACAATAGCTTCAACATGCGGCTGGACGCTTTATCCCTAAACGTTTTTATCTTGTAGCAATAGGGTTTGTATTCGAATGTCTAGCTGCTTAATGATGCTCACTATATTTTCAAATTCTATATCGGTTGCATTCCACAGAATAATGAACGTAGCTGTTAAGATAACCATTATCGGTGATTTGTACGAAAATTTTAAACGTTCCATCAGCACGCACCTTTGTATTATTTTCGGTTTAAAAATATGTCAAGCCCAAAAAGCAAAGACATGTTTCCTATAAGTATGAATTATTGGAATTCGTCGAAAATAGAGAAAGTTTTTGGATACAGATTTTTATATGCATGCTAGAAAATTTACCCGCTGCTTTGAAGAAGTAAGTACGTCTTCGTGTATTTTGTATTGTGTTAAGTCACCTATCATCATTTCTCAAGAGGCGACAAAATAAAATCTTCCTTACCTTATGCCTGGCATCGAAATACGCGGCAATTGATTACGTCACAAGCATGATCCGGTGACACAAAATTTGTAGAGCTATTTACTTTTGTGGTCGCTCAAAACACATAAAAAAGTGGCCAAGTGCGAGTCGGACTCGCCCATGAAGGGTTTTGTAGCAGCAAGTAACATAATATAAAAGTTCTTGTAGTTCGTTGTAATTTTGATCGATGTTGAATAGTGAAAAGTAAATTGCGGTTTACGATTTATGACGTTCTCGTATTTAAAAAAATGTCTCTCGCGCAAACCATTTAGTTTACAAAAAATATATATTCGAAACCGCAATATCATTTTTGAAGACCTATATCCATAGATATCCCACAAGAATGGGTTTGAGGAAAAAAAAAATTTTGATTTTCAGTTCTAAGTATGGAGAACCCCCAAAATTTATTGTTTTTTTTTTCTATTTTTGTGTGAAAATCTTAAAGCGGTTCACAGAATACATCTATTTACCAAGTTTCAACATTATAGCTCTTATAGTTTCTTACAGTATAGGCTGTGACAAACGGACGGACAGACAGATAGACATGACGAATCTATAAGGGTTCAGTTTTTTGCCTTTTGGCTACGGAATCCTAAAAAGGCGTAGAGAGCACGTCTAAAAAAATCTTCCATGATATTTTTAATGTAAGACTCTTTAAACTGGGGTTTGAAGTGTGTTTTACAAAACAAAAAAAAAATTACCGGTAATATGTGTTTTACTTTTATAGTAGGTCTCGAAAGTAAGAAATTTAAAAAGACAACCCTTCACTTCAAACATTCACTAGGAAGCGAGGAAAAATATTGGTCAGAAGGGCAGCATAAAAAATTCACCAGAAAAAGCTGGTTGGATTTTGTCGGTCGAAAAAGGCGGTCGCAAATATCTTTATACATACGGGATAGGTTTATTTTTGCCCTGGTTGATTGGGGATGTGCGTGTAGCCGTAAGAAACGTGACGCATTAGGGACGAGTCCGTATCAAGGTTGATATAAAAGGGGCACGATAAAATGAGTTGAGTAATACCTTACATAGGGGTGGTTAACTTAGTGAAGTAAAACAGGACGCTTTGTAATGATGAGAATGTTTACCTTTAAAAAAATTTCTATTAGGTGTTTAGATATATGTTACATTATAACAAAGATAAAAATATCTTTCTTAAAATACAATGTTATGTCGACCTATCCAATACTTTTGGAGCTTAGTGGACACACACACAAAAATACTGTAGCAATTTTTTATAAACAAAGATATTAGAAATTTTGATTAAGGTGACAAATGTGACAATGCTCATTATAGTAAAATACTTCACATTTAATAAGCTTTATATTATTATTCTGGGTAGCTTGTAGTATTGTAATTTCTGACAGTAGGTTTGGCCCACCCAAAATAATACTTCCAGTAGTTGGGTCTTTATTTTAGATTTTTTTTTGGAATTTTAAACGTAAGATTAAAAAATTGAAACTAAGGATTATAGCAATACTATCAGAATATCTTCCAGAGTCACAGAAAAAGTAACAAAAAAAACGATTGGGTCAAGAATCAAGATTAATTAAGGCCTCACCCTGAGTAGGGCTCTGGACGTAGGCTATCGATTTGCAAGGACGTAAGAGGGAAATTTGGGCTGAAATACCAGGTGTAGGATATTCGAGACGCTAATCATATTATTTTACCAATACCGGTTTTCTTTATTCACCTGATTTTTATATCAAGTCAAGTCAAGGCCTGGTGCAATGTTTTACGTATTTATTTTTACTTGTTCAAATTTTCAACATATTATATTATTATTATTTAATGCGTCGTTAGTAGTAATTTTTTTAAAGAGATAAAATTATTATAAATAAACTTTAAAAGTTGTGCAAATAATATAAAAAAATAAAAACAAAATATAAAAGAACTCAGCCATAAAAGTAAAAAGAAAGAAAGGCAAACAACAATATACAATTAATTCAAATGGGAATTGGTTGTGTTTATTAAACAAATCTTATCCAAATTCTGCCAACAGCGACCTATGTAAAATTTTATCTTTTTAGGAAAGAAATATTTATTGTAAGATACCAAAAAAAACTCGGATCTAATAATTAAAACTCAAATTCTTTCCATAACCATCCAGGTAGATCGAAGTTGACTGTTTGATACTGCTACTTTAACTACAAGGCCGCCTATATCTATTACTGTCTTTGCTGTAAGTAAAGGGTGATTTTTATGCTGGTATCTTTTTGGCAACACTGTTTTTGACAGATCACGCGTGAATCGTGTCCTGTGTCATTGTCAAACTTGTTCAGTTTGGTCTATACCTAATTTAACCATGAATCGACTTACGAACGAACAACGCTTGCAAATTATAGAATCAAAATGCATGCTCGGTTAAGAGAGTGCATCGCGCACTTCTTCCAATTTATGGACAGTTTGGTCGGCCTACTGAGGCAGCTATTCGGAAGCTTGTATATAATATACTAAACGTGTTCGTGGTTTAATGTCCAATAATGTAAACTGGGTTCGAAATTTATTTGATAGTTTACAATATTAATAGGTACAATGAAAAACGAAAATTAATCAAACCGTTTAATTCATACAAAACTGAAATAATTTTACACTTACAGTGCGCACAAAATGGATTTTGGCTCAATAACTTATCGTTCACGTGCAGGCAGCTTACGGTATTCATAATAAAATATGTTTAATATCCGTAACAATGACGTGATAATCCCTTAAAATAAATAAAACTGCCATGGATGGCACGAGTAAATTATACCTAATGAAATCCTTTTCTACAGCTCGAAAAATATGTCCCCACCGAGGAGGGACTTGAGCTTACCCTGGAATCAGGGTTAAAAACGGTAATTCGCGTTACTTCAGAGTCGCCCAAAATCTTACAAGATACACCAATTTTCAGACTAAAAATTGGTTAGAATGTAAGATATTGAATGAAATATACTACCCTAGTAACGCGAGTTACCTTGAACAGACCCGAAAGTAACCAGTCCCGGCACAAGAATAGGACCTTCAAAGTATTTATTTAAACTTAAGAATATTTACATCACTTGGTTAAGTCAGTTACAAATTCTATTGCCTCCCCTCCCCATGCCTTCCCATTGGGTGTCGTAAAAGGCCACTAAAACCTTATTTACGCGGGGCGACAATGTGCGGCTTGCGGCATTGCACATATCTAAAACAAATACAGTAACTTGCTTTGAAAATTATTTTGCCACTATGTTGCCTCGTTTATAATATGCTGCCGCATGGCGCAGATGCCGCAAATATATAAGATAGGTATACCTTATTATAAAATTTTTTTAAGCATATTTAAAAAAGGAGGAAAATACAAAAGATGCGATCCTGTGTAGTTTCTTCGGCGGGTTCTTCTCCTCAGCAGCGCACACACTGCGCGAACCTGCCAGTTATGTGTACAACTGATATCGCATCGCCTCTTTTAGATTGTTTGATCTCTTTTTCATTGCTACGACTTCTACATTGTTTGAGACGAGAGCTGGTCTTCAGAAATGACGTCATTAAGTGTTCTAAGGGAGCCTATAATGAATAAATAATTATTTGATTCATTAAATTAGGTGTTGAAACTAGCGTAGTACACAGGTCTACCTGCTGCCTCCTATAGCATCTTTTTCTCACCAGGTTAGCTGGCAGAGAACTCATTATGAGTTAAGCTTACCTACTGTATAATATCAACTTTACTTTGTAATTTTCTGTATGTTTGTGTGTGTACAATAAATAAATAAAAATAATAATAATTTTTGAATTTTGAATTTAGATGCGTACCTACCGAACCGAATCTTTACCCAAATACATTGCTTTTTAAAGTGGTTTTAGTTTAGGCTCCTCATGAGCGTAGTAATTGCTGCTCACTCCGTTAATTGCTTGCTTATCGTAAGGGTTTTGTGGTTAACCTACCTCACAAACCCTGGTGTCGGAATTATAGAAACGCCTCAGGCTTCCGACATGGCTCCTATAACGGGATTCGAACCCGGAGCTTTTGTCCACTCGACCACGACGGAGGTTGTACCCCGTTAATGAAAAGAATGTGTTCTTATGTTAATATTTTAATGTGAGAGAATTAAAAATCTATTGTCCTACTAATATAAAATATTATAAACGCGAATGTTTGTAAGCATGGATGTATGGACGTTTGTTACTTTGTTACTCTTTCACGCAAGAACTTCTGACTTCGAACTTTATTATCAGGAATTTGAAGTTCATAACATGTTAGTCACTTTTTTTATAAAACATTTTGTAACAACACTTTTTTTAAGAAAGTGTTTGGCTTGTATTCAAAATTTGAAATTCAGACAGACGTCAAATTGTAATGTGTAGTTCATTGATTAACGTACTAATGACGAAACAAACAAAAAAAAAACTAAATTTATGTGCAAAACAAGCAACAAGCTAAAAACTGGAAATATAATTTTAACAATAAGGTAACGAAGAGCTTTAAAGAACCACCTGTAAAGCCTACTTCACACTTCGTCACTCGAAAGCCATTTTGGGCTCTAGAGGTGACGTCACCAAGGGCGTTGACCCGATTATGGCGGCCATGGGGCTAACAGCCCTCGTAAACGCCATGGAAAAGTAGACGGCCCAAATACTCGTAACTAGACTCACTTCGATTCATTTCCCATGTGAACGAAGCAGAAAGTATTTTTAATTTTGTCGTTGCTTTGCCTTTGTAATATTTCATTTGTGTTTTTTGTTTCTTAAACTTGGACTTTTAGATGTGAAACATCTACAAGCGAGAGGTAAAACTGATAAATTATAATTTATCACGCCAATAATTAAAATACTGTGATAATACTTTCGTAAATGAGACATGTTCGAAAGTATTATCACAGTATTATGTAAGTATGTGAAAGAAAAATGTTTGCGAAAATTGCAAACAGTTGCAAAGAAATTAAAAGTTTCTGTGGTGAGTCGACCAATACGTACTGGCCCTGGAACACTCTGTGTTCTACTAAGGCCTGTTCACCCTAAAAAGAGCTATAAAGATAATATTTACAGCGAAGTCTAGTTTTCATACCAATATTATAAAGAGGAAAAATGTTTGTAATTAATAAACTCAAAAACTACAAAACCGATTTCAAAAATTCTTTCACCATTAGAAAGCTACATTCACCCTGAGTAGCATAATAGGCTACCTTTTACTGCGGGTAAATGCCTCATTCACACGGGAAAAACTAAATGCTAGTATTAAAATATAGAAGGACGTAATTCACAGTAATTGGATTTGCAGAAATAAATCTTAAATTGTATAAAATTATTCTGAAAATCTCCTCTTTCTATTTATTTCTGCGTAACTATAATGTCGCACTGTAATAGTACCTATTATAATAAATGAAATCGGGTTTCTAAGACATAGGTTACCTTTTACCGCGGGAAAATGCCTCATTCCCACGGGAAAAACTGTTAACGCGGGCGGAGCAGCGGCGGAATGCTGAGGTAGTGATCAAATGGTATTTAGAAGGAAAACCATATTTAATTTTAGCCTGTGCGTGGGGTCACATTTGCAGTGAGTAGGCGCACCGTCGTCGAGCGGCTGATGACGCCATTTTACAAACATGCAGTTTCGGATGGCTCCGGCCTTATGGCTAATGCATCATCGGCCTTATATGGCAGGTCATTTTCGCTTCAAGACGATTTTAAATAACATTCGCGAATTCGCAGGTTTATTAGCTACAGAGTAAAATTTTTCTTGGTCGTATTCCTGTTAGAGAGGTGGGAAAGCAATATCGATATTCTGAAATTCCTTATAATATAGTCGATTCATAGAGGTAGAATTTTATGTTTATATCGAACGAGGTATTGAATGTTTCTGGAATGCTCGTTCTGTTCTTCGAAATTTAAAAAATAAAACGTTATTCTTGCGCTTTTTACACATTCTGCGTCCAGCACATAAGGATATTATAAGTACTACGGTAGTACTGATAACATCATTGGGAGTAATAGTGTTCTGTGGCCAGCAGTCAAGTTGGCCAGTCAGTTCTTCTTATAAGATCTTCTAGACAGTATATTCTCATTATCTCCAAAAAAATAATGTTTGTCTTGTAGAAAATAATAGCACTAACCTGTACAGAAAGGACACTCACCGCCCCGTGAGTTCCCCGCCCGATAGCCCCCCACGCAACGCACCCCGCATGCGCCGCGGGACTCTAACAGGGGTGTTCTGGGGTGTTTTACATAGCGCGTCAGTGTTTGACTTGTAGTTAATATTCAGTTATAATTAAAAAAGAAGTAGGTTGTCAAAACGCGTTTGCTGTATGGAGTGTCCGACCTTTCTATTGTACGAAATTGATGTTAAGAATACATTAATAAGAGGGTATATAGTTTTATTTAAATTGCAGTGTCTTGCCATCTTTACACTAACTTTACAATTCCATTCTATTCCAGTAATAAAACTGCTATAATTTATTTAAATAGAATTTTATTAAAGATACGATTCGCCAGAAGTTCATAAAGTGTTGTTGGGGTGAAGTCTAAACAAATTTGTCAAATATTCCATAATGCATAGAGTTCAAAGTTGTCCTATTGTTGTTTGAATATTCCTGGAAATGTCGACCTTGTTTGAAAGCAGAAGTGATGAAGTAACTTCGGGGTGTTCGGGTGTTTCACCTTTGGATGGCTTTGACCTAGAAATTTCCTCCAATCACGTGAGAATTCGATTATTTAAAACCATTATTGAAAAGACTTGTGTGTGTACTTTAAACGTTTATTGAAGA
The DNA here is from genome assembly GCA_948473455.1 of Teleiodes luculella. Classification (NCBI taxonomy): domain Eukaryota; kingdom Metazoa; phylum Arthropoda; class Insecta; order Lepidoptera; family Gelechiidae; genus Teleiodes; species Teleiodes luculella. Next base: position 3,679,434 of record OX419582.1, read on the forward strand.
AATAGAAATAGATCCTTCAAATACAACCGTTTTTAGGGTTCCGTAGCCAAATGGCATGTTTGGCAAATTTTGGGGTTCCCCGTACTTAGAACTGAAACACAATAAAATATTTTTTCATAAAATTCATACGTGCGGGGTACCTATGGATTCAAAAATGATATTGAGGTTTCTAATTTTTTTTTTCTAAACTGTTAAGTTTGCGCGAGACACTTTCAAAGCTGTAAAATGTGTCCCCCCGTGTAACTTCTAAAATAAGAGAATGATAAAACAAAAATATATATATGACAATGGACGAACTGTTTGCAACATAATGTAATACCCGTAATACAACAACGGCAACGATGAAAACTGATACACATAAAGAAATCAAACTTATGAAATGCAACATCCAACCAAAAATAAAGCAGACAATTTTGTAAGCAAAGCGACGAAGGCTGGGCTCTAAAGACAGTAAAAACTAGTCAACGAAACAAAACAAAATCGCTACACGTACTGCATTACTCTTGCAAAAACAAAAAATAAGTATATCACTACATAGTATAAAATAAAGTCGCTTTCTCTGTCCCTATGTCCCTATGTCCCTCCCTTTGTACGCTTAAATCTTTAAAACTACGCAACGGATTTTGATGCGGTTTTTTTTAATAGATAGAGTGATTCAAGAGGAAGGTTTAAATGTATAATACATGCATAATATACTGAAGGATAACCCACAATAACCATTTTCTCGTGCGGAGCCGGGGCGGGTCGCTAGTAATACTCTACATCCCGTTTTAAATCATTAGTAACACTAAAAACATGTTTGTTATCTGTGTTATACAAAAAAGAAAAGAAACAAAATACTACGAAAATTTAAAATCACAAAACTGACAAAAATTATAATACAACTAGCTTTCCGCCCCGCGGCTCCGCCCGCGTTGAAAATTTTTCCCGTGGGAATGAGGTATTTTTTTTTAATTTCTCTCCGTAAGAACCATCCTTGGACTTCAACGAATATTTCAAAAAAATAATTGGTAAAATTGGTCCAGGCGTTGTTGAGTTATGCGCCTACCAACACATTTTGCGATTTATTTTTATATTATAGGCTAGCTTTTCGCCCCGCGGCTCCGCCCGCGTTAAACATTTTTCCCGTGGGAATGAGTTTTTTTTTTAATTTCTCTTTGTAAAAACCATCCTTGGACTTCAACGAACATTTAAAAAAAATAATTGTTTAAATTGATCCAGGCGTTGCTGTGCTGAGTTATGCGCTTACCAACACATTTAGCGATTCATTTTTATATTATAGATAGATATACATAATAGGTAGGTGCGTACTCGTAAATAACTAGAATATTGCGGGTCGTATATAAAAATGTAGGTATAAGAAGTACCTACATACATTTATTTTCGAAGAATTGAAAAAAATATGTTTCAATCCTCCAGTAGTCTGTTATGGACTATTGTTGTAGAAATATATTTCTATTCAACTTGCTATGTTCTGTACTGCGAACCAATACTATCCGTGCTCGGTACTAAGCATGAATATTTTGTGCATGTGCGAAGAATAACAATTTTCTTTGTTGGTTTATCAAATTAACTAGTGTTGTCACTAGGACGGTCACGTTTTGTTTATAATTTACACTATTATCATTACAATAATGTTTGTCGTTCAACTTTCTCACCACAACAAATACTGATAAATAACTAATTTCAATTTTCTGATTTATTTCTATGCTCGTCTTAAGACCTTGCTTGATGCAAAATTTCGCTTCTCATATGAGCAGGAAAACTAACAGTGCCATCATCAACTCAGCTTGGTGGTACAATAATATTGCATTGTCACCGGACTTACGGCCAAAGTTCAGCTGAATTAGACGCTGGGAATTTGCTTAAAATTTACATGCAAGATTTGATGTCAGACACACAGACTCTGAAACTAAATTAAAGCTTTTATTAATATTAAAACGTGATAAAGAAAAGGATTGTCAAATACAGCTAAAAAGGTGAAAATTCTTCGTAAGAAATTGTGTGATAATCATAAATTAATAGTTTAAAAAACTCTATAGAAAAACACGCTTAAGATGCTTACTTGAAGAGTTTCACTATCTAACTTTGGGATCCTTCATCAGACCCTGGTTAAGTGGTCACCTCACCTCGCCAATATAAAGGTCTTATTTAAACAAATGAAATTAGTCTAAATTCGGTGGGTTTACTAGCAGCCGTTGAAGAGTTCCACTATCCACCTTCCGGCTCCAGCATCAGATCGATTGTTTGTGTCAAATTATTGTATTGTCATTGGAATTACGTATACATTCCATTCATTTGAAGATGGTTAAATTAGTTACCTTAGATTCCATTCCATTACATACAAAGTTACATTTTATTAGGTCCACTTGTAGGTACGAGCTACAAGTGGACTATAAAAGCGTGTTAAAAATATGGCATTCCTCAGCATCCCTATCTGAACTAAGTTCTGAAACCCCACGCTTAAAGCCAGGTTGGGGATCGTAGTTCTTTTTGGTTATACAGGTGACAGGTACAAGACAGCCACGACAGCCACCAAAAAATATGGGAATATGTTCGGAATAGCACGAAAACATTTTTTAACAAGCTGGTGAAGAACTGGTAGAGAAAAACGTAGGTCTATTTTTGTTTGTACTATCTGAATAGAGTGAACAAAATATAATAAGCAGAGACTGTTTCCAGCCAGTTCGACTGTTGTTGCGCGTTTTAAATGTAGAACAGTTATTATATGTATGGAGACACAAAGTAAATGTACCCACAAAACAACATTTTCTCGCAAGGATGTCACTACCACCGCAAACATAGGTGCGAATGGGCTCCGTGGTATGAGAAAATCGATGGCTGACCCCTTAGCCCACCCTTTTGCGGGCCTCCACAGATACACCGGATCAACCCGAACAAAATTGAAAGCCCAATAAACCATTTTTCGAGAAACATTTGTCGAATGTAAAATTATTTTAATTAAATAACTAACCGTCAAATATGTAGCTTTGTTTTTATTTCCGTCATGACATCAACTGAACATTTTATTAAGTTTTGGTAAGTATTAATATAAGACCAGAAATTTAAATACATTAAGCTGATTAAAACTCATATCATACATGGCCCGTACCTATCAGTCCACTGCTAGACATAGACCTTTCCTAATGGCACGCCACTGAGCACAATCCCCGGCTTTCCCCATCCATGGATGAGGTAGTGAGTAATGGAAAATAATTTGATAAGGATAGTTCTCATTTATTTCCGTTCGGTCAATTACAGGCACTATTGTTTATTGCAGTACAGCTGCCAAATATTATGTCGTCTATTTTGTGATTGGTAGATGGTATAATGTCCTTTTTCTGTATTCGTGGTAACGGAACTAATGATGGGATGAAATAATATTTGCTTTTGTTATGATAGGATAATATTTGTACCTACTAAAGTTAAATCAAAAGATATACATTTCTTCTTGACTGAAATACCTCTATGCAACTTAAATATTTCATTCTCAGGTTCGCTCGCGTTCATCTGGTCTGTACAACCAATTTTCCGCTGCAGTGTCACGGAATTGGAAACCCTTCCCAGCGACACATAATTCTACGTTTTACTTATTTCTTTAGAAGAATTTAAGCACAATGTTCGTATAAAGGTAACTTTAAATCAATTATTTAATTATTCTGTGTGGTTGTCTAGAAGAGATCGCTTACAGCGATAAGACCGCCTCTGCGCACATACAAGTTTTAAGGTGTATTTCATATATGTTTCTTTGTGTGTTTGCAATACCTAAAGTGTTACTTACTTAAGTACATAATTATATTGTACTACTATTTGCCAATGATGGTGTCTTGTTTTCGTTAGGTATATTATTTAGCGGCAACAATAACATGTTATTAATAATATAATAATGGACAGGGGTATGAGTGGGTTATTAGAAGCCTTCATAATGGAGCTTTTATCATAAATGAAACATCATCCTTTGTGTAACTTGAAACTTGAGTATAAGAGTCCAGGGTGAGTGCTGTCATTTATATTATAACTATAACAAAGGAAATTTGCCTTTGTTCTTTAACCAATTATTTAATTAATTACTGAACGGCACATGCAGGGCGTCAGCAGTGTTGCCATACCTACGTCCCGATTCTGGCAGGACGTCCCATATTTTATACTAAAATTTCAGTCCCGTTTTTCGGGAATAACTTTACCGTGTATGCAGCGTACCTACAGCTTACTTAACGATAGGATATATTTGATTTTAAATATCATATTTTCATTAAAATACATTTTCTATAGCTATTTTTGCTACCTTTTGTCACATGAATGTAATTACAAAACTCAGATAAATGGATAAATATTTAAAAACTTCAAAGTCCCGACTTGGTAAAAAAATCAAGCAACGCTTGGCGTCAGTCACAATAGAGAGAAGAGAGAAAGCTTTAAATATACACGGTTTTTGTAAACAACTTTATTTTGTTTTCTTTCTCTATAGAATTTAATCAAAGCAGCTCAATGAAACTTTCCTCTGAAATTTTCTGTAAATAAACCTGAGAACTGAGAATACCTTTGAAAAGGAAGCCTTTTTGTTCTTGTTAAAATCACAGAATTTAATTTGATTCGCAGAAAGAACGATTTTGATGGAACTTGGCACAAAGATAGAATAGAACTTGAGAAAGAACATAGGCTACGATTTACCGCGGGAAAATTTCTCATGGGAAAAATGTTAAAGCAGGCGGAGCTGGCGCAAAGATAGAATAGACCTTGCGGAAGAATATAGGATAACTTTTACCGCGGGAAAATACCTCTTTCCCACGGGAAAAACTATTAACGCGGGCGGAGCCGCGGCGGGAAGCTAGTTTATAATAAAAAACATTCTAATTTATTTTTATTTGCTAGGTTTACATTTTCTCATTTCAGTTGGTAAAGAAATACCTACCACAATAGAATTATATCCAGTACTCCGACCCCATACTAGCACGTATATTATTTTCTTCTGTGATGTAATACTGCTTCAAAAATTTGAAATAAGAGCGCAGCTGTCAAATTTAAGCGTAATTTTAAGTCGGATGTTGTCTTGGACGAATTACCATAGTTACACTGTAACTATGTTACAAAGTCCATAATTAAAAAAAGTTGTTTTCGCAAAAATTTTTGCCATCTTTATGACCACATTGACAATCTTCCGTCTTTTCTTTTTTTCTTAATAGCGCAAAAAGGACGTATATAGACTTTTAAATTAAGTTAGAGCGTGATAAACAAGAACCCAAGGATGTTTTAGGTATACGAACAGTGCTTATAAGAAAAATCGTTTTATGGAATTTTTATATACTTCAAAAAGCAAAAGTAGTCTGATTTCGGTCAAGTGACGAATGGTAGACCTTTATTTAACAACTCTTTACGAACATACACAACTTTTCCATCAGACACGTGTAACTTTCTTTGACGTACCTACATAGCTGAGCATTAAAACTTTTACCTATGTTAGTTATTTGTATGGAGATACATTGTACAAACTGAAACTTTTACATTTAAATTTGCGAGTTTCAGGCGGAATTAAACTGAATAATTATGTCGTACTGTGGATTAGGCTTTTACGGAATAAACATACGTATCCTTATGTACTTAAGGTATTTATTTAAAGAGTTTTTTTATTTTAATATCCATAGATTTTGCTATAGTAGATAGTAGGTGGAATAAATCATTATAGCAAAAAACAAAAAACTCGGGGGCTAAAAATATTTCATATAATAAAAACACTTTTTAAAATGTCTCAATCCAAAAAGGTCATGATATAGTTTTGTATTCCTTACTTTAACTTAATAAAACCCTTAATTTTATTGCCTTCTCAATAATCTTCGACGAAACAAATTAAGACTCATAACTTACCGCCATAATCTGGCATATTAATGTTTTCATAATTTTGTCCAGTGAAGACGAATAAAACGATACCTCTCAAGTTAATCTAGCCGTTTAAATGCTACAGAGCGTGCCAAAGAAATATGCTTACACTCGAAAAATACAGGATTACTTTTTAATCAGTGCACATTTAAACATTCATTGGCATAATTAATTGGCACGTATACTGGCGTTTTTTGAAATTCGTTCCCTAAACGGGTTAAAAATAGTGTCATAATTTGAAAATAATAATATTTTTTTTTGTCTCGTGATCTTACAACGATACTGACTGTGTACACAAAATATGTGAACTGATTAAAAAGTAACCCTCCTATGACCTCCTTTGGCAATCAGGAAAAAAAAAATCCTAGCCTTGGGCTAGCGGTAACGGTAACAGATATAATACTTTGCAGTAATTCTAACACCTGAATTTGTGAGGTAGTTTAACCTCGAAACACACACATACGCGATCCTCATATGAAACCCACGGGAAGATTATGGTTGTACCAATTCTCAGAAGCTACTCAACTTAATGCTTAAGAATAATATTATCGTTTTTTCCCGGTATCAGTGTCGGTCCCGTACTAAATGTTTCTTTATTTCCTATTTTTTGATGTTCACAAACAAACATTAAAGCGTAGTTACCTATAATAAGGTATCCGTTAACAGCTCATATATGTCCCCACCGAGGGGCTCGAGCCTACCCTGATACCAGGGTGAATAGGCCTTAGTCGACCACGCTGGCCCAGTGCGGGTTGGTCAACTTCACACACAACCTTTGAATTTCTTCGCAGGTGTGTGCAGGTTTCCTCACGATGTTTTCCTTCACCGTAAGAGCGTCGAATAAACGTACATATGAATTCGAAAATCGAAAACACATTGGTACGTGCCGAGGTTTGAACCCGCGAACTTCGGAATGGAAGTCAACGGGCCTAGCCACTAGGCCACCGACGCTCTTATAATAAGGTAAGCTTATATAAACTTATATAATTTATGAGTTTTCTGCCAGCTAACCTGGTGAGAGACAATTTTATTGAAGGCGCGAGGTAGATTTCGATTTTCGGTACAGACTACGGTAGAAATAAAATACTCATATAAATATTACTATGAGAAACTGCTTGTATTTCCGCATAGTTGTAGTACTCATGAAACTGAACAACTTTCCCTGAAGAACATATGAAATCTCAAAAATAATCTTCAGTTCTTCATATAAACTTCAGTCACGTGACCAGCCAAATTGTATGACAAGTTGAATTTTAATTTTGAGATTTCAACCTAGGTACTATGTTCCTTAGGGAAGGTTGTTCAGCTTCATGAGTACTATAAATGATATTAGAACCCTCAATGTCATTTTTGAAGACCTATCCATAGATACCCCACACGTATGGGTTTGACGAAAAATTTTTTTTGAGTTTCAGTTCTAAGTATGGGGAGGGGACCCTCAAAATTTATTGTTTTCTTTCTAATTTTTGTTAAAATCTTAATGCGGTTCACAAAATACATCTACTTACCAAGTTTCAACAGTATATCTCTTATAGTTTCGGAAAAAAGTGGCTGTGACATACGGACGGATAGACGGACAGACAGACACACAGACATGACGAATCTATAAGGGTCCCGTTTTTTGCCATTTGGCTACGGAACCCTAAAAAGTGTTGATACATAATCATTATGCAACATAAAAATACTTTCATAATATATTTTTTAATTATATTAAACAATTAAATACAAAATCCAAGTGGACCCTATTATAGTAATAAATAAAAAACGTTAAACTACATAAAACAAATAAATATAATACATCAATACAAAATGACTACATGCGACAAAATAATACTTCCATAGTAACATTTTTATTATACAATTAATTACATAATTAATAGCTTCTAACATGAAAGAAAAAAAATCTTCTAACAATACAACCAAGGGGTGCACAGGATTGCTATCATATCCTTTCACCGTGTATTTAGTAGGTGTCAATTAAACCCTGATTTAGTTTTGAGGCTAGTTAGCATGCGGTTGTCCAGATGAAACATAATATGAGCTGAAAAATTAATTACCTTCAACTCCTAGATTAATAAATATTCGCTAAACGCGATGTTATATTTAGTATGATATTTTGGCAACATTTTGTCGATAACACGATCCGACATACCCTCAAATCACATTTTCCTAAATACCTACTTAAATCACAGCCGCATTATATTTAACCTTGTATTAAACCTTCAAACCTATTTGGGTTAGATAATCCTCATGATATCCTTTATAACTTAATCACAGAGGGTGTAAGTGACAGCTTAACAAGCTGTAGTCATTAGGCCCTGGCCATAGCTTCGCGCGACGCGTAGCGCGATCTGCGAACTGCGAACTGCGAAGTGCTGCCAGTGACCCATAGTCAAAATTAACATGAGAGAACTATTTTTTTTCGTATTTAAAAACCTTATAGAGAAATGTACCACCGAAATTAAGAAATTGACTTAAAAGCGTCAAAGTTCCCAACTTAGAGTATAAATAGAAAAATTTCTGAGTTCTCAACTTTTGTAAAAAAGTTCCATTTTCATGCAAAAGTAACTTTTATCTAATTTTACTTAGAAAACATCTTCAACACTGCACACATACGATTAAAAATACGTAAGAGTAACGTTTTGAGTCATGTAACGCAGAAGTAACGCAAAGGGCTCGAAAATTAAATGTTACAATGCTAACGTTCTGGCAAGTTTCGCGCCGCAGCAGGTCGCGCTGCCGCCGCCGCCGCCGCCGCGCTAAGCTGTGGCCAGGGGGTTAATTTTTTACTTTTACTTAAATATCAGCCTTCTGGAATGTCTCATTATGATTCGTTTACTTATTTCGCGCGGTAAAAAGTAGCATTTTTGAGTTAGTTACGCAGGAGAAAACGATCAGTTATCGCATCTGCGAAGATTTGATATATTATATAGATAGACTGCAGATGAGAACAGACATTTTTGGCCAAGCTGAAACGGAGATGCATCGCGCTCGCTCGTCAATACTTTCGTCTCTAGCATGGTTGAAGCCCAATACACACGTAGCTATAATCTATATTAATATGCCCAGATCTAACTTATATTACATCTCGCCACCTCACACGGTAGCTATATTGAAATATATATTTTCACCCTTACTGCGTCCACTTACGGAATACCTATAATATGTCGAGATTTATATTAATATGCCGTGCTATATCGGTCGCTTGTTGTGACGTCACCAAAATATGTCGACCGATATAGCAAGGCATATTAATATAAATCTCGGTATATTAATATAAATCTCGACATATTATAGGTATTCCGTAAGCGGACGCAGTAAGGGTGAAAATATATATTTCAATACAGCTACCGTGTGTGGTGGCGAGATATAATATGTTAGAGCTGGGCATATTAATATAGATTATAGCTACGTGTGTATTGGGCTTTAACAAGATAAGCTTACATCGGGTCCCGACTGCCCACCTGGGTGTCTTCACCTCGCCGCAGTTCTGGCCGAAGGGGGTCGTGTTTCGTCGCTTCAGGGGGAACCTGCCGCGGAAGGACGCGATACCCTGGGCTTGCGTGTAAAGTGCTGTGTATTTAACGTTATTGTTTAGATAAAGTATAAAATATGTATGATCCGTCTGTAAGGTATTTATGATATGGGCCTCTGTTTACATATTTAACATCTATATGTAAATATTGCCTGAAAAACCCAATAGTACATGCCGAGGTTTGAACCCGCAAACTTCAGAATAGAAGTCAAAGACCCTAGCAACCAATCCACCGACGCTCAGGTCTTGTCAGAAACAATATTTAACCACATCGATCACCCTCAATAGCATCGCCCTATATTCTGTCGAAGTCTGAGTCATTGTCACCTGGCGCGACGACCTAAGTGACGACCCATCGACCCGACGACCCAACGGCCCAACGACCCAACACGCAAGCCCTGATTAAAGACGCCGAGGGAGATGTTAATTTAGTAGATTGGCTTAAATTACTTTTAGTGTTTACAGCGCCTGGACAACACTTGAAAAAAAAAACTTGCTTTCCGTCTTGTGACCGCGTTATTATTTTTATCGCGGGCATGAGGTGCTTTTCTGTGTTTTCCATGTTAGAAGGTCTTCTGAGTTAATTATAACTAGAAGTTAACTATGTACGTTTGCTTTTCGTAACTTTTTACAGTATGGGACTTTTCTGTGAGAATTAGTTTCTTTAGAATCCGCCTAAATTACAAAAGGAATATAAAAAAAAAAACAATATTTCAAAAGCATATTAAAGGCTAGTAAAGTGCATAAGCTACTCTTTATGTTTCGCGTATCTTTTTTTTTTCTCATTAATATTATTAGAGTGGCATTTTCAAGTAAACATGAGAAAAAGTATTAGTTTATCTCTAAAATAATATACGAGTACATTGTCTCATTTTCATCACGCTCCTGGAGTCTGAAAGACGGTCAAAGGTCAAAACAAATTAGGGTCGTTGACCGTAGAGATAAACAATAAGACTAATAAATAATTAGTTTATACGCAAGCCCAGGGTGTCGTGTCCTTTTTGATGCTTTAATACTGTGCTGTGTAATTCACAGATAAAATAAAAATAATCCGTGTTCTAATAGAGACGGACTCTGCTGTCAAAAGCTCACTTTGTGAGACTTTCCCCAGTTTGGTTAGGACATTACAGGCTGAATCATCTGATTGTCCGAAAAGAAACATGATTCCGTACTTTGGAAGGCCGTTGGTCTCGGCTACTATCTACGGATGTAGCATGATCCAAGAAAACAAGGTCTAACAAGAAGACCACGTGACTGACACAAGCCTACGTCATTTTGCGCTGTTCATTCTTGTCTATTACACGCATCCGACAAGGATGAATAGGCAAAATGACGTAGAAATGACGTAGGCTTGTGTCAGTCACGTGGTCTTCTTGTTAGACCTTGTTTTCTTAGACCATGGGATGTAGTTATTGGAGCCATGTCGGAAGCCAAGGCGGTTCTATAATTTCGAGACCAGGGTTTCTGCGGTAGGTTAACCTCGAAAACTCACTCGACAAACAAGCAACGATACTATAGATAGGTATACAAACATTGAAAGAAGATTTTTCTCGCTGAGTGAGCAAAAAATCCTAAGCACTTAAAAAAGCTTATGAAAGGTTCATGTTTGAAAAAGGACATAAAAATATTTGCATTAAGTTTTCAAAAGAGAACGCTCTGTGCTGCCCACGCTATGTTCAATCAAAGCAACGATGAGCTCTTCCAAAGGAAAAATTTTAATGCAAGAATATTCGTATTCAAGTTTTTTACTTCATATTTGCTTTTATCGCGCTCTCTTTTTATTTCAGTGAAAACAACCAATTATAATTTGAGCTTTATTGTAGTTCGCAAAAGTAATTAAACTCTTTAGCGAGGTTCTTTAATCAGCTTGGAAAATGTTTATTAAATATCTGAAATGTTTTGTGTATCAAATAAAAACAGCAAAGCAAATAGTCAGTTTGTCATGCAAAGACTTTTAACTAGCAGCGTTGTGTAATAAATTGTTTTTCTTTTTATTATTTTTATTACTTGTTATAAGCACTGATAATTGGCTAGCAAAGATGGCTGACTAATTATATTTATAAAGACTTCTAATTTAGGTATCAAATGAAAATAATAAGAAAAGGATAACAAGAAATAAAAAAGATATCTTGAAGGTAGGTATATTAAACAATTCTATGATGTATAATCATACATTATTGTTGACAAAGTGAAACATAAATTACAAACTAACGTCTTTGAGCAGTTGTTGTTGACAAAACAACACGTATTCTCTTTTCTCTCAAACCAAAAACTAAAAATCGGTTATTCAATAAAATCTCGTTGCTAACGAAAAAAAATTATCTGTGCCTGCGATGGCACATGGCACATTTCAATTTGTAGGCTTCCGATGGACGTCAAAAATGTGCCGCATGTTTCACTATTTCGTTAAAAATACATCATTTTCCCACCCTATCAAAAGTTTGATTGCAACGTTTGAATGTACCAATTACAGGTAACGGAAGCCTCGCAAAATACGATTAAAAGTGTCGAGAATAGCAAAATTTACCCAAATCATGTGTCGGGAAGAGACTTGGTGAAAACCTTCAGTGATGTATTAGTGCTCAATGGTTCCTCTAAGCAGAAGCAGCAGACGGACGAGGAAACGACGGATAGTCCAGAAAAGAAAGAAACGAAAGAAAATTATGTCGAGGAGACTAGTGTCGATACGGGGAGACGGCAATTGCATGTTCAGGTGGCTATCAATCACAAAATTTGATACACAGAAAACTACATTTAAACTACACGAAAACACACCACTAAGTTATTTTTATAAGTAACGTATTGTCATCTCTCTATTTGGGAAACCCCTTGCACCTAAAGCCTGGCTAGGTTTCCGGATTGACATTGAGCTTTCTAGTCCTTACTTTTCTCGTCTGAACACAGGTCTGTGTTGACAATCTCTCGATAACAATTGTGAGACCACAAATTTCTTCCTGCAGAACTATGTCTTCTCTCTTGAGTGAAGTTTCCATAATAAATCTACTCGTTTGGCAGGCGAGCCAAACACTGGTTCACGTTGCTACGGATATGCTTCACTGGACTTTTGAATTTAGGTGACTCTCAAGGCTATTTGTACACCTTTATGAGCCTAGACACAGGCTCAGACTTTGGCCTGTTATGTTACCAAGATAAAGGTCATGACAGCGATTAATCAAAAAATACGAGGAAAAACTTGTTCAACTCGAGGTCGAAATCGAGTCAAGTCAGAAGCCTTACTCAGACATGCTGACACCAGGGTTAGTTAGGTCGGTTAACGCTTTAAGGCGAAACAATTTACAAAATGAATTCGTTTTCGGCTTTGTGTTGAGGGTATAAGGTTAAAATTAAGGTGGCAATATAGTGGCCACTACCTTGTAAAGGTTTAAGCCACTTTAAGCTCGAAGCCCACATGCTAAGTAAATAATTCCGAGATAAATTTAGATGAATATCCAATTCTTCCAGATCCGTTTCCTACTGCGTGTTTGGAACACAAGAACGCCACAGGGAGATCAGAACACGGGTGGTCGATCGAGTGGTGGACAACTGGACTAGGTATAAGGACTTCATAATTGGGGATAGTTCGTACGGTTCTCACATGCATGGCGCTTCCGATTACAGGCGGCAGATGTCCAGAGATGGGGAATACGCGGGTCACGTGGAACTTCACGCCGTCAGTGAACTCTTTCCGGATTACACGTTCAAGGTTCACAGGGATGGGTGCGCGAGGACCAACGATTACGGCCGCGGGAGGAACGTCAAGCATCTCCTGTTCTCCGGGTTCTTCGATGCTGGACATTACAGTGTTTTAGAGTACTATTGATCGAATATTTTTATTAATAAAGTTTACTTTTGTTGGTGTATTTTTCGCAAGTTCTGTTTTCTTTTTGAGGGATTAGCAGGAACATCGCAAAAAGATCGCCTTATTGTTTGAATTCTCAGTAGATCCTTTATATTTTGAGATAAAAAGCTACAGCTCTCTATTGTTGAGATGGCCTTTTTTAGGATGGACAAACGAAATAAACCAGAATAATATATCGGATTTAAAGCTCTTATCCTTTGAGTATGTGTTTAATACTCGAAGCTTATAACGGTATTGAAAAAAGAGACAACAATCAAAATCGATACTGTAGTATCTTTTTTGAGGGAGGCTGTTACTGGGGCTGATTTAACCTTTTAACCGCCAAGCATACTTGCTCCCACCACCAGCCATAGAAACAAAATCTATATCAATCAGTCAAAACATAAGTCTTATTTATATTTCAGAACATGGCGGTTAAAAGGTTTCTCTTCTTCTTTTCTCTCTAGCTTCAAGCTTTTGAAAAACGAAAAGGAACAGGAGAGTGATAATTTCGTTTTATAGACGCCAAGTATCGATTTAAGGCGTCGATCGTTTATGATGTATGGGAAAACATTTTACTTAAAATACGTCCAATATGACAAACGCGCTCTTAATTTGAATGCCTATAATTCATCAATCTTCTGTCTATTCCGGTTTCCATATGAACGAAAAAGTTCGCGACGTGTTTACGAGTATAAATTGGGAAAATTACTACCATTGGTACCGTAATATTATTGTCTTACCTTTGACCAGTTTTAGAGCACATTAAGGCCGCACAAACGCAGAGAATTATCTATTGAAAGGGTCGTATTATAGTTATTAAGTTAATAAGACGGGTCGGGGAGGCCGGCTAACTTGATTGCTTCTAATTCCACTACACAACGCTTCTGACCTCCTGGTACAGTAAGCAGCGCATACGGCTGTTCACTTGCTTCTATTTTCTACGGAATAACGGCGCTCTCAAGGTCAACATGTCCGGCATGTGCTGCCTACCGTACAACAGTCAGAAAAGATAGAAACAAGACATTTATCTTTAACATTAAAATTTAGACATTTATCGTTACTTAGGGGCTCGAAGGAAATGTGAGCGTATATATTCTGGCCCAGTGCGGGTTTGTAGTCTTTACATATGACTTGAATCGCAGTTTTTTCCTTCACCATAAAAACGTCGAATAAACAAAACAAATCTATTAGAATTACTATAGATAGAATAGTAGGACACAAAGAGTACACTCATTTAATTATTCTCCTTTCTAAAGTAAATAAAATTTAGCATAAGTTCGTATTACGAATCGTTAACAGCTCAAATATGTCCCCACCGAGGGGCTCGAGCCTACCCTGATACCAGGGTGAATAGGCCTTAGTCGACCACGCTGGCCCAGTGCGGATTGGTCAACTTCACACACAACCTTTGAATTTCTTCGCAGGTGTGTGCAGGTTTCCTCACGATGTTTTCCTTCACCGTAAGAGCGTCGACGTACATATGAATTCGAAAATCGAAAACACATTGGTACGTGCCGAGGTTTGAACCCGCGAACTTCGGAATGGAAGTCAACGGGCCTAGCCACTTTGCCACCGACGCTCTCGTAACACGAATGCAGTTTCATTATTAAGCTAATTCTGCCTAGTGCATCCTAGACATTACGTCTAAGCTCGGAGATGGGAACAACTTTATTAATTAGTAAACTTCCAGTCGCGTTCCTCGGTTACTGTGGTAACTACACAAACAAAAATACTCAACTAGCTATATATTATATTAATATTACTCAAGTTACATATGTATGTACGCCGGGAACGCGATTAATATTTTACTAGCTGTCTGCCCGCAGCTACGCCCGCGTTGTTATTCGACTTTTCCGTAGTAATTGAATTTATTGAACTATCCCACAGGAACTCTTTAATTTTCCGCGATTTAAAGTATCCATGATGTTGACCAGGGATGTAAAGAATCACCATGCAAAATTTCATTCAAATCGGTTACATCGTTTTAGAGATTAGCCCGTACAAACAAGCAGAGAAACAAAAAAAAAGAAAATGGATACGTTTTACCTGACTCGGATATCATCTTTTTTTTCTATTTACAGACATTTGATCTCTACAGTTTTATAATAATAGATAGTAGTACCTATGTTTTCAATTTTCTGCTCATGATTTGTGGTAAAATTTATAATGATATATCAAATTAGAAAGAATGTTTGTTTTAGGCTTTTGCGCTTAGTACTTACACAAAAATATATATAAAAAAAACGTTTAGGCGAGTTGCTATACTGAAGAGCACTATAAAAACTGTAGACCACTTACATTTGCAACTGTTCGATACTAAATTCATTATTTCACAAGAAATTGTCACATCATCTCAATTTAATATGCGTGGAATAAGTGATAGATAACTTAGCAAAAACAAAAAAAAAACATACGTTAGTTTGTTACTTTTTCAATAGATGTCGCCTGTAAGCGTATATTAACTCGAAATCAAACTCAAAAAAATCGATGCGAAAAATGAAAATCGTTGAGCTTGGGCAGGGACTTAAACCCGCATCTCCTTGGCCATTCGGACCGTACAAGCGCACTACCAATTGTACCACCAAGTCTCCGTACAAGCTCAACGAAATTATTGGAAAGATGTAAGAACGTCTAAGACTAAGAAGTCAACGTATTTGATCAATTTTCCTAATGGAATTTTACACTAAGATAATTTATATTTTTTATTTATTTACACGTAATGGTCACTCAAAAAACAGACACAACAGGCACAGCTTATTTCTTTCGAAACATCTTACAGCTGGCCTTGGCTAAGATAAGAGAACACTTTATTATTTCGCACAAACGTCATCCATCATAAAATTGCGATACAAAAAAGCAAATGCTTTTTACCGTCGGGAAAGAACCATCATTCCCAGGCGGAGCAGAAAGCTTATTGTAATTCAATAGACTACCTAGGAAAGTTTCTTTAGGCGTGCTTGGTCAATTTCTCAGATAGTCAATTTATTCTGAATTGCCAATAAAAAAAAATCCAATAAATTTTTAATTTCCCGTCCCTTTTATGGCGTTCAATATTTTCTACCGTTTTCCTGAAGCTTAAACGAATTTACTTTCATTAAGGCACTAGGCAGCGTTTTATTAAATCGCAGCTTCGCCTGCGATAAAATAGTTTTCCCGTAAGCAAAGGTATTTTCCGCAGTCAAACGTAGCCTGTGTCACTTATAAATAATGTAGCATTTAATGTTTAAAGAATTTTAGAAATCGGTTCAGTAGTTTCGGACCCTATCCATTGCAAACAAACAAATCTATTTATAATATGAGTAGTATACCTATCGAATTAGAAATTCCGTTGAATCGTTGGCTTTCAACACTATAAAATAAACTTCTATCATCCGTATTTAAATTATTTTATCGCTACCAATTATTATTGTTGATAATGTAGTATAGCGAGTGACTAATAATAAGATATCTAGTTACTTAGTAGAGTATGACTAAAATGCTATAAAAAAATTACACATGCAGCTGAACATTTTGACCTTGTCCAGGCAAAACTAGTTAATTAAAGGGTCTAATTTGAGAAACTTTCTTTTTGACTCTATGTACACAAGCCAGTACGTGTGGTTGGACACTCGCACTACGAAATTCGTCCCTACCGTTACGGAATACGGGTCATCCGCGCGTATTGGCTACTATACACAATGCACATGCGGCTGTAATCTTGACATTGAGAATGAATATATCAACGAATCTAGCAAAACCAGTTAAGTAATAAAAAGGTCTAATTTGAGAAACTTCATATTCTAACTCTCTTTGTAATAGAAATTCAATATTGACAAGTAAACTTAAAAGAAACATTGTACCTATTGACAAGTAAACTAAAAAGAAACATTGCCATGGAATCAATGAACGAGTAATGCCTATAGCTACGCTGCGCTGGCCGTACCAGCAGCGAAATTCTCTGAATCTTACACACGAGGATAATCTATCCATATGTCTGTCTCACTCACACGTACAGTCAGCACCAGCGAAGATTATGCGCGCGTTTATAAGGAAAGCGATAGCGGTTGGCAGTAGTTTTGAGTTACGTCCCCCTCTAGCATGACCCCTGTGACAAACTGTTATGTTATCCTTTACCGAGCTGTTAAAATACCTACCATAGTGAAATATCCTCCAATACCAGTATAGCAGTATATCCTCCAATACCAATATAACAGTATATAGGTACTGATATTGTTCATTGTATTTTGTCGGATATTTTTGTATTATACATAGCACGCCCTTCATAAAAAATACGCATTAGATTAAAAAAGTAAAAATCAAAAAATCAATATATTTACGTAAAATACTTTTGGTGTGTCCTTCAAAACCCATGTTCAAAACTTACTTGTTAATAAAAAATATTGTACGGGATCTTGCTTTAATATAATAAATGAAAAAAGAGTAGCCGGCTACAAGAAGATATAATTTAATTATTTTTTTAGTCATACTAATATTATAAAGAGGAAAGATTTGTATTTGTGTGCGTGTGTGTATGTTTGTAATGAATAAACTCAAAAACTACAGTGCCGATTAAAAAAAATCACCATTATTAAACACCCTGAGTGACATACGTTACCTTTTACCGCGGGAAAATGCCTCACTCCCACGGGAAATTTTGTTGATGCGGGCGGAGCCGCGGCGGAGAGCTAGTAGTAAATAATTTTGTTTCCTTTTCAAATAACGAAGTTGTCAATACAATTAATTAAATGTACACAATTACTAGTTATTATTTGAATTGATATTTAGATAAGCGTGACAAACGTACTTTTTTTAAATATTTGCCGGTGCGAGATACGGGTCGTTGGCATCATGTCGTATAACTTTAGCCGATGTCGACTGTACTGCATAGTGGGTGATACTGGACTTGTTAATGTGACTCATACCCAAGCTATTTATTTTTAACCAACCAGTGAATCACGCAGTAAGGACATACTGGACAATAACGATTGTAACCACTTTGTAATAAATGTTTTACATTAATGTTGCTAGTTTGTCACATTTTAATTTTTAGTAGAAGACTAGAGGAGTATTTGAGAGAAAATGGATATTACGATGCAATTGAATGATGTAAAAAATTACAATGAAATTCAAAATAATAATAATACATCTCACACACGGCCATCTAACCCCAAACTAGGCAGAGCCTGTACTATGGGTGTCAGGTCAGACAGCTGACATACATATACAACATCCAGACACAAGTGCTCATCACACAAATGTTTGCCTTGGGCGGAATTCGAACCTGCGACCCTATGCTTCGAAGGCAGACGTATTACCAACTAGGCTACGGGGCCGTCGAAATATACAGGATGTAAGTGGATGCTCAGTCAAAAAAATCTTATCAACTCTTTCGAAAACAACGATTCGTCGTTCGGGTATGGGCTTTACGAGAAAACGGTTGGTGCAGGTTTCCTCACGATGTTTTCCTTCACCGTAAGAGCGTCAAATAAACGTACATTGTGAATTAGTAGATCGACAACACATTTTGGTACGTGCCGAGGTTCGAACCCGCGAATTTCTGAATGCAAGTCAACGGCCCTAGCCACTTGGCCACCGACGACGGTCTAGACGTCATCCTTTACAAAGCAGTGGCCACTATATTGCCACCTTAATTTTAACCTTATACCCCCAACATAAAGTCGAAAACGAATGCATTTTGTAAGTTGATTTGCCTTATAAATGGTAAATTTTATTAATTTCGTAGTCGAATTTACATACATAACATTATATTTGCGGTGAACGTGATTATTGTACAGATGAGTGAAAACAATAGCTATGTCTCTGGCCAGCCTTTTAAGGGCGCAGCGCGATATTAAAACAGAACAATAATGATTGTGTTCATTTCGGAACGAATGCAATCTTTTATGAAATGACGTGTGCATTCAAATATATAAATACGTTTTTAAGGAATAAAATATATAACATAAATACATATATAGATAGGGATGTATGTATGACCGACTTATCAACAGAGATCGGAAAGAAGGGGGCGATATCAAAACTATTAATATGCCGATGAATTTCCGGTATTTAATTTTCGGTTATACCGGGAGTCGTCTTTAACATTCATCATCATCATTAACAGCCTGCGGTAGTCCACTGCTGGACATAGGCCTCTCCCAAGGCGCGCCATTTGGCCCTCACTTCGGCCGCACGCATCCACCTGCTGCCAGTCACATTTCGCAGATCGTCACTCCATCTAGCCGGGGGGCGTCCTACACTTCGTTTACCTAGACGTGGTCTCCACTGCAAAACCCGCTTACTCCAGCGATTATAGGTTCTGCGACAAATGTGACCTTTATGGGAATCGTCTTTAACAATATCCATATTTTTTTATCTTTACCTTATCTTTGACTTCAGGAAAGGAAAATTAAAAGATAATATCGGTGCTTAGAATAACAGGTTAGATAATGGCCTCCTCTTTTTGGCCACTGCTTAGCAACTATGGCAGGCTAAATGAAGATCTTTCTTATTTATTCATGTTAAAAAATAAGGGCATGTAACTATTTCCTTTCTATATACACAAACCTACATATTACAAAGTACCTACATAATAGTGAGATAACTACGACTATTTACATGCAAATCTGAAATACAGATAAAACAGCTAACCTCGGCTAGGCAACGCATAATCTGTGATCACTGTACCTACATACAAGGATGTACAGACCACATTTCAAGCAAAATACAGATTTATACTAAGTGCAGAAAGAACGCATTTTGCTTGCTGGTTTGTGTCATGAAACTAGAGTGAAGATTATGAAATGAGCACGAACGATAGAAATCAAGATTTTGTATTTTGTGTGCATGTGTTGTAACACTCCCAACCCCATTAGTGCACCTGGGTGTACCAAGGGCGTTTTTTTCTTCCCATAGTTCACCTCAAAATAACTGGGTGGACCAGGGACAATATTTTTTTCCCGTGGTTCACCAAGGTTCACCTGGCTGTACCAGGGGCAATTATTTCTTCCCGCCGTCCACTTGCTATGGATATGCTTGCTTGCTATAAAATTATTTTTGAATTGATAAAGTCACAACTATCCAGTTTCAAACCAGCTGTGCTACACATCGACTATGAGAAAGCGGCTACGAGTATTAATACTGCATCAGAAGTATTTCCAGAAGTGAGGCTGCATGGTTGCTATTATCACTGGTGTAAGGCTATATGGATAACATCCAAAAAATGGCTCGAGCCCCTCGGTGGGGACATATATGAGCTGTTAACGAACGAACATAATAACATTAATAACATTAGATCTGAAAGCGTCCTTTCTATTTTCGCTAGTAGGTACGATAGTAGTTCAAATGTACCAGGTATATTTTCGGACCTAAAGAAACACAAAAAAAAATCGCTAAATAATAAGATTCGAGTAGGTAAATAAAAATTAAACAAGACACAAAATGACATCCACAGCAACGCAGCAGCGGGTAAAAAAGTAAAATTGAGGTTATCCTTATTTTACTATACAGAATAGGAAATAAGGATAAAAGGTATATAGTTAATACTTTGTTGTTATAATGTTATGTATAGGTCGGGGAAAACGATGTAAAGCTAATTCTTTTAGTACAATTTCCATTCTGATTTTGTTCTGTGGTATAACTTTCTTGGTCTGCATGGGTAATTATTAAATTTCATAATACGAAATCGATTAAATCATCGCCTAGCCTAGTTGGTAAATAGATAAGTGTTCCTAAATATGAAGCGCAGCGTTGCAATTCACCCCTACCGCTACGGAATACGGGCGCAAGTCCGGTGAAGCTTAATTGGTCGTACCTTTTCGACACAAGCATCCATAGGTCAATAAAAAAAAAAAAAGTAATACGGGCGCTCTCAAAGTCAACATATCCAGCCGCATGTGCTGGCTACTGTACACAATTACTAAAGACCAAACAAAAAAACAAAAAAGTTAATACATTGTAAATAAAAAATAATAGTTTACAATTGTGTTTCAATTCCGAATTAATACTTCTGAATTCACTTTTTGCGCTGTGTTTGATCTAGATGACAATGTGATCTAGACACGGGACCTAGATCTTGTTCGAGTGAGCGCAAAGCGTCTTCTTTTCAGTTCGGGGTGGTTGAGGCATACTGCCCTCGTAGCAAGAAGTGATATGATAAGAGTTTTATCACTCAGCTGTCAAAAAGCTGCGAGTAACGCGAGTTTCGTCCAAAATTTGACGTCAAAAAGTGATTTGTGTAATCTTCTTTCGAATATAACATTTTGATTTTGATCTTGTCTTTAATAGCAATTCTTAGCTGACATTCTCGTGAAATTTGTGACAGATCAATAAATTAAGTTTTTTTTTTCTATTCCAAATTTTGCATTCGAGGCATACTAAAACTCACATAGCCACTTTTTATAAATATAGGTAAGAAAGTATAAACATCAATCATATCAGCAATTTCGGAGCACTTGGCTTGCATTTTAGTGGTAAATAATGTTATCAGAACAGTGAGTAAACGCTATTATCAATATTATCGCGTGTTATCCGGTTATCACATGACAAGTGATAACACCGTCAGTCGTAACAACGAAGTACAATCAGCTGATTGGAACTGTTTTAGGTATGTGTAATGCATGCGCTTTTAGTATTAAGACAAATTTTATGAAACAATAATGATACGAAATAATTTTAAAGGCACCATTCTAATTCTAATAAATAACAATTATTCCAAAAATATAAACACCCGACTGCGTAAAAAGTAAGTTACAATGCCATTTTTTAAAGAAAATTCTTTTTCGAAATTTTTTTTAAACATAATATAAATATTATGTGTCTATATTTTGCAACCCTTATCGCAAAAAAATGATAATATTATAATGGTACAAACCATTTCTTTTGATAAAGCCTTGACAAGTTTTTAATGAAAAAATAAAGACTTTTTTGCCGCTAAAACCAGCAATATTGATTTTTTATAATTTTGATATACCCAATATCACGGTAGTATTTATCAAGGATGTTATATTATGTCGGAGTAAAGTAGTCGGCGTAGTGTTTTGTCGAGTAAGCGTGTGCCGAAGTACCTACCATTTTCGACTCTGTTATAAGGACTACCGTACAACTAGTACTTATAACATCCTTGGTATTTATAAGATCCTTCCTCTCACTAAAATTAACATGAATGCATAGACTAAGGAAGATTTTTTTTTAATATGAGTGACATGAGTGTCGAGTGTCTTTGAAACGATACCTCTCACTCACGCTAAAATCCATCAAGCCCTTTGGGCTACAGAACGTGCCAAATTTATACATACGTACAAACTTACCTATACATACACTTGAAAAACATAACCCAGCCCGGGCTCCTCTGTATTCTGTAACCCGAGTAAAAAATAAATAGTACCTTAAGCTCAGAATTAGGACCAACAGGTTTACTACACGTAAGACGCGACAAGATCGAGAGGCTGTCAAACGTGACATTGTGACATAAGATCCCTCATAGTAGCTTTGTCATTATGTCACGTTTGACAGCTTCTCGGGCTTGTCACGCCTTACGTAGTAAGTCTGTTGAACAATTCCGTTTTGGTAACTGTGCTGCAAAAGCCCTGAACTTGTATACGAAGCGACTAAAGGTATACAAGCTCAGGGCTTTTGCAGCACAGTTCACCTGTATAACCGACAACCATCAAAAACGGCGATCTCCAATTAATCCTCCTACCCAGCTTTAAAATACTAAGAATTCCACTAAGTAGGTATTATGGTAATAATAAAATAAAAATAACTATTTAAGGTACATTCAAAGTTCAAAAAGTTTTTATTCGAAGTAAGATTTTACAAACCACCTTTCGACGTCAAGGCGAGTTCACAATTTGGCTGTCTTCTGTGGAGAAGAACTTGCCGGAAGAAACTCCAAAGGCGTTGCATCTTTTCAAAATATTTTTACAAAATTATTTTTTTTTACAGTTTGATTCATATAACAATACAAAGAGTGCAAACGAAATATACAATTAATTATAACTAATTTCATAATACATGTAGTTGCGTGTTACGTATGTTGTCATAAATGAATAAAAGAATATAAATATTTATAGGCACCGAAACTAAAACGACATTGCGATTTTTAATAAAAAATAACAGTCCGCAACTATGTAAAAGTTTCGTGAAACTGAAAACAAATCTAATGGCAAAAGCTTTTATAAAATAATATTACTTTTTAACATGCTTTTATTTGCTTCAATTGTAACTATGTATGTAAGAAAATATTGGAATCTTAATTTGACCCACTTCCTGGTCTTCGATTAGGAAGATGCACACGTTCTGATTTCTGATGACAATACATGCCTAGCTAAGAAACGTCAATACAAACCCAAGATAAGATAAGATGGCGGACTGGCTGTTTGAAATCCACCCTCATGACATGGGTATCAAATGAAAGGGGTTTGGTTTGTCAGTAATACGAAAAAAATAGTCACGTGACTTAAATCTAATATGGCGGACGTCCAAGATGTCGGACAGGAAGCGTGTTTTTTAGTTTTTTTAACTATTAATCCTATCTCAACTCTCAAGCAATTATATTCTACCAATCCAATTGACTTTCAAAATGGAATATGCAGTGAGACCGCCAGTTATTTCACTCGAAGTGAGTTTCTCATAATAATTTATCAAAACATGTTAATTATTTTCACGCATTCCTTATAATATTCCCAGCTTGGCATGTATTTTTTTCAAATACTGTTAGAATCGTATTAAATATAATATTTTATGATTAATAAAGATGACTCATTACTTGAGTTAAACTACTAAAATTATAAATGTGAAAGTTTGTGAAGATGGATGGATGTATGGATGTTTCTTACTCTTTCACGCGAAAACGACTGAATGGATTTATTTAAAGAAAACTTTTCTGTAAAATAGCTTATACATCAGAATAAGACGTAGGCATTTTACCGCGGGAAAATGCCTTATTCTCACGGGAAATCTACGGGCGGAAAGCTAGTCTTTGTACTTATAATTCAACTTTTCCTTTTGTATTGTGAAAGTACAATACGACAATGATATAGATTATGTCAAAATTTAAATTTATACTTCCTTCATTATCATAATTTTTCCGACATGAAATCGAATAAATATTGAGGGCCAAAAGCTGTCCGTAGTAGTTGGTACTTATTTGTGTGAGAAAAAATGATGCGAGAAGATCAAATTTCAAACGAACGGAGGAAATTTGTGACGGACCCAGTATATACTTACAAGGGCAAATATTAGTTAAAACGTCAGAAGTTATTTGGATTGTGGAAATAATTCAGGATATCTTTTATATTGCTTTCCGTGACTATTCAGAGTGGCAACGCAGCCAGTTGTGTGAAGACATAATTTTATTTGTAACAAGATTTATTTCACTATCATTGATAAAAAAATGAATTGGCTATCAACTACCTTATTCCCACGGAATAACTACCTTATTCCACACTTATATATTAGTATTAGACTATTTAAGTTGTCATAATTTTGTAGCAGAAGAAAGATCAAGAAATTATGCTTTAAAATAGGGATGTTGACTGTATTCAAAATAAATTATCTTACACTATGTAGGAAATAAAACATCAGAAATTACTCTAGTATAACTTATGTAGAGGAAATTTTCGCCAATTTTATGATTTGTTATTGTAAATCAAAATAAAAACGACAATACAAGCTTGTGACGTCATAAGATAGTATTTTATTTAATTTTTCATATAAAATATTGTTTTTGACTTTCTTAAAAAGAAGCTCTTTCGACAAAACGGTAACTTATGTAGAGGAAATTTTCGCCAATTTTATGATTTGTTATTGTAAATAAATCTTAATAAAAAACGACAATACAAGCTTGTGACGCTTAGAGCAACGCCGGCCTTCCGTTCCGGTACGGAAGGCCCGCGTTGCTCTAAGTTGTGACGTCTTAAGCTAGTATTTTCTTGAATTTTTCATATAAAATATTGTTTTTGACATTTTATAAAAAGGAGCTCTTTCGACAACATCCGTATTACATAAAAACGGTTATTCCATTTTTCATTATAGAGAATTTCAGGTTTTTATAAAGTTTTAGCCCCTACATTCTTTTGTCAGTGACGTCAACAGTCACACTATATCAACATTTTGGACTTGGCTTTTTAATTAACATTTATGTTTTTGTTGGGATACAAATTTTAGTGCCTCTTTTCCTGTAAGTAATAATTTAAGATTATGTTATTTTACTCGAACTTCTCAGAAATAAGGATAACCCCCCACTTCCTGTATCTCAATATTCAGAAGAAAGGGTAAAGACGATACATTTTTAAAAGAAAATCGTGTTTTTCTCGAAACCAAATATCCTATTTTGTTTTATAGATATTATCGTATGTTTAGGATTTTTTGTCGAATAGAAATAATTCAATTCCCATTATTTCCCCCTCTTCAGCCAAGCGACAGATGTGTTAAATGATGGATAACTTTTTGATCAGTTCGATTAACAGCTAAAAGGTGTAATACGACCACCCAGTGGGAAGCTGTGACCCGAAATGTGATGACGTCACTCGGATGAGCCGCCCGCTAATTGGTTAAATTAGCCGCAACCATTCGGCAAGTTAGTTGGCTCAAATGGTACAGTTTCTATTATTTGATTTCCGTACCTATATCCATGTACAGTCAAGAATAGATCAAGCTGAACACTTGGACACCACTTTATTTCCTTTGAATAAGGAAGAGAATCGCGATGCGCGTGTTTAACTTGACCTGGTGCTTTTTGTTATCATTCTTTTCATATCTTTTATAGAAAAGTTTACACAGGTGAATACTTCTGCGTATGTACAGAAGCTAGCACATGCGGTTGGACATTCGCACTACGAATTCACCCCTACCGCTACGGAATACGGCCGCTCTCAAAGTCGAATAGCCAGCCGCATGTGCTGGCTACTGCACTGTACTAGTGAGCATAAATAAATAGTTGGATGTAGGATTGTCAACAACGGACAGTTTAAAATAAATCATCATAGCTGCTCTTAGAGCAACGCCGGCCTTCCTTCCGGTACGGAAGGCCCGCGTTGCTCTAAGTAGCTGCTATATATAGACTTAGGTATGTATTCTGAGTTCCTTTATTTTTCTTAAAAGTTACTTAAAACCAGAGTCCATTTTATTTTTAAGCCTTCACTACATTCTAAAAAAGGTGTCATTTATGGATTGCATCCTATCTAATATTTACTTGTCTAAACTAAATAGTTATATGCCGACCCATAGTTGTAAGCAAGCTGTATAATACTTCTCACGTCGTCGTCGCTTTCACAACTATTTTACTAAACTGCGAATTTAGTCATATAATTTATGTGACTTCACTGCGGCATAGTTATTAACAGCTACTTACAACTACGAGTCAGCATACAATTTAGACAAATAAATAACAGACGGTTGCAGAGATTCTTCCTGCGGCCCATCTGGAGCTCTATTTCTCAAACGTTCGTACATGACTTAGCGTAGGCGTATGCGACATCATAAGTCACACACAGTCGACTTCCAAGTCGCTGTTTTTCCGTATTTCTGAGTCACTCGTCTTCGATATGGTATTTTGTCATTTTACGCAGATAAAACAAAAACCGGTAGTTTCCGAAACTAAAACGGATCATAATCTATGGTCGCTTACTCTTCGCAGATTGTCGCTCTCGCTCACACTCCCGTGTCGATCGTATTGGCGTCTCTTTCATGTCGGGGGTGTCTGTGTGATACTAATGTCAATCGAGCGAGAACGTCATTGTTGGAATATAGACGTTATTGCTTGGCGTTTAATCTGTCACTCGCTTGCTGCAACGAGTGCTTGTGACCACTCGTTGCAATCGAACAATCCAAAAATGCCGTTTTTCGTTAGACGAGCGTAAATCAGTAGAAATCGAGTGATCTTAGCGACACGAACGTTTGAGAAATAGAGCTCCTGGGCCGCTCACCTGTGGGCCGGGCCGTACGCGGAACGAGTCGCGACGATTGGGTTGCGACAATGCATAGATACTTACTGCTAACCGGCAATTTGCCGTTAGACATAAATCATAAATATGGTAGTATTCAATAAAATATTTCATCAATAGAATATTTTTGTTTCTGGCGTTTGATATTTCAAAAACCAAGAATGATATCAATTTGAGAAAATATCCTCTGGACAATTCAGTCAACCACAATTTGAGCCCAAGATATAATTGAAGATATCTCGCATCATCTCTATGCTGACGACTCTGCGCTGACCTGCCAAGCTGGCAGTTTTGAAGAGGTTGAAACTAACCTGTCAAATGCGCTCATTTTGCTTGGGGAGGTATTTTGATGCCAACGCATTGAAGCCAAACCCCAGCAAAACACAATCGTGCGTTTTTCATCTTCGCAACAGAGAGGCGGGGCGTAAACTGCTGAATATCCTTTGGCGTGGGGAGCAAATTGAGCATAACGATTTTCCCAGATACTTAGGCTTTATCTTGGATCGCTCACTAACTTTCAGGAACGCTCAGTAACTTTCAGGAAAAAAAGCGAACATCTGAAACTGAAAGTTCACTCGCGGAACAACCTGCTTCGTCGATTAGTTTTTACAAAATGGGGGGCTTTGAAGAGTTGAGCTTTGGCGGAACAGTGTCTCCCTTTCTAATTCGTTTGTCCCGATAGCTGAGGGTCTCCCCCTGATTATAAACAGCCATGGCCTATCTGGAAATCCCTCAATAGACTCCGTAGCCGTACCCAGGTGGGTCGGACTAGAGATAACTTATACCGATGGGGTTTCATAGGGGATTCCAACTTGGAGTGTAGGTGTGGTATGGTTTCCCAGAAAATCCATCCATCCCTCACCATCTATCCATCCATCTCATTAGCTGCCCCTCTTGTCCTGTCGCCTGCACGCGAGAGGACTTGATGAACGCTACTGACGACGCTATTCGAGTGGCTGGGTTTTGGGCCGAGAATGTCTGAGTTTGCTGTCGACTCGAAAAGAAGAAGAAGCCCAAAACAAACACAATCGGGTTTAAAGTTTACAAAAATCGTCAAAAAGTCAGAACGAAATTTTCACATTACACATACAATATATACCTACGTTTCCGAAGTGCTCAATTGTCGGTGGAGGCATAAAACTGTGTTTTTTTTTTGCGGGTGTCCGACCACGACGTTTTAATACGTTGATTTAATTTCTGTAGCAATCGATGATTGGCCTTCGTCTTCTTTAAATCCATTCACTTTTTCACTCCGTATGACCCGTGTTCCAAGAAATTTGGCTGTGAGACATCGATCGGTAGTATTTGTATGATTGTTGTTGTATGACGTCGATTCAATGAATCGGTTGTCGTGTAAGCGGCAATTGCTACCGTATGGTCTGCTTCTGACTCAAGAGAGCGCACGTTTTAGTAATTCTACTAATATTATAAACAAGAAAGTATGTGAGGATGGATGTATAGATTTGTTAGTTTCTGTTTCACGCAAAAACTACTTGTAGCGTTGGAAGGGGAAGACCAAGACGAACGTTCCAAAACCAAGAGGAACGTTCCAAAACCAAATCGGGGACGTTCTGACAAAAGGTCGGGTCAAGAGTACTCTAAACCGACGAGCATGTAGGAGGAGATTAATGAGTGTGGATGAAGCGAAAGAAGTATGTTTGGATCGTAGCAAGTGGAAGGAAGTGGGATCTGCCTACCCCTCCGGGAAAGAGGCGTGAGTTTATGTATGTATGTATTTTAATGTGACTTCACATTATATACATCAGAATAACAAAAGGTAGCCTTTTACTGCGGGAAAATCCTGTAACGCGGGCGGGGCCGCGCGGCGGCGGTAAACTAGTGTTAAAGCCTATACTGGACTACAGATAACGATTTGATACGTGAAATATCTCATTCCTACGGGAAACTGCACGGGAAAGTAAAAAAACAACGCGAGCGTAGCTGCGGGCGGATAGCTAGTGTGTAATAAAATAAACTAAATAAAAAAGAGTTCAAAGAGTTCAAAGAATTTATTTTTTAACTTTTGGACATTATTACATCTCTTAGTTATGTCATTTAAATTATCTTTTCTGGCGAGTAAAAATAGAACACACTCAGATTAAATGAAGTGCTACACAGAAATTCATAAATAGCTAAATCTTTATAGAATAATATTGATTAGGAACAGGATATAGTGGATATAAATGCGCTTGGACACTGACTTTAAATGAATCGATCGAATGAACATAATTTTGATGTACTAGTAAATTGTAACTGTAACTTCCCTTAGTCATACTAATATTATAAAGAGGAAAGATGTGTATTTTTGTGTGTGTGTGTGTGTGTGTGTGTGTATGTGTATGTTTGTAATAAATAAACTCGAAAACTACTGCACCGATTTCAAAACATCTTTCACCATTAGAAAGCTACATTCACCCTGAGTAACATAGGCTACCATTTATCGCGGGAAAATGCCTCATTCCCACGGGAAAAACTGACAACGCGAACGTAGCTGCGGTGGAAGGCTAGTGGCTACTATTTGGTATTCTGTGCTAATGGTTGATCGATATAGTTAATCCGACTGACGTCCTCGTTTAAATAAAACATGTATAATTCATATTATTGGTATTTACAAATTACAATTGTATATTTAGAGCCATTATCCCTTATTGAGTCAGATCCACGCTTTTATTTACTTCTATCATTATTTCCTTGTGCGCCAACGGAATGGTCGTTTTACAAACAAAGCATCATGGATGTGGTTTATGGTTTGTATATACATACAGGTGGTACAAAACATCTTTTTTACGTTACGGATCTGAGACATGGTCCCTTACGATGGGCCTCATAAGAAGGCTCAAAGTCACCCAAAGAGCGATGGAGAGAGCTATGCTTCGAGTTTCCTTGCGTGATCGAATTAGGAAGGCTTGCTTGTACGTCATGCACATATTACCTGGTCTAAATGATAATAATAGTTTACCTAACACCCTACCACAGAAGTATAATAATGTATAATAATACTCGTAATACTACAACAAATAGCCTGTAAACTGTCGAAATACCGTCAAAATCTCGGTTTAATGACCGAATTCTGACAAGCCTCTGCTCTGACAAGACACTACTCCGACAAGTTCGGTAGGTTAGGTTAGGTTAGGTTAGGTTATATGTTTTGTCGGAGCAGAGTCTTGTCGGAATTCGGTTTTGGATTCGAAAATCTCGCTATATTCCTGGTTTTTACCCGATTACAAAACTGTAAAAAGAGGTTAAAGTAGGTAGGTATGCGCCAAATTTGTTTGCCATCAGTGTCGACTATATTATCGAGGTATCAAAATAAAGGGCTTTATGTCACAGAATACCAAATAGTAGTCCCTATTTATGTTCAGTTTTTAAATAGGTATAAATGATACTTATATGTTTTAAAGTAAGCTTTTCAACTCCCTGTGTAAAACTCAGACTAGGCAACGACTGACCAATGACTAGGCAGCTATTTAACTCGAAGCTAAAATTTACAAATACAATTTGAGTTTTATTACGTAGCCAATCAGTCTAAATTTGAACCATATTTTTTGTCAAATGATCATATTATCGACTTATTAGTAAAAATCTCGAAGTCAGAAATCAGAAAATAGATTTGCCTCAAACATGGTAGATAAGATGATACAATCACTACATAGTATAAAAGAAAGTCGCTTTCTATGTTCCTATGTCCCTATGTCCCAATGTATGCTTAAATCTTTAAAACTAAGCAACGAATTTTGATGCGGTTTTATTTAACAGATAGAGTGATTCAAGAGGAAGGTTTAAATGTATAATAGGTACATGCATAATTTACTTAAGGATAACCCACAATAACCATTTTCCCGTGCGGAGCCGGGGCGGGTCGCTAGTTTATAATACAGTCCACATGTTTCGCGAGCAGCTTGTGAGAACCTAAGTTCGAGAACTGTTCGAAACAACAATGTTTTCTTGTTTATTTGAAAAACTTCGCGGCCGGTTCCGGTATGATGTGTGAAACCAACGAAGTTACCTGCGATTTTTGTAAAAATGTGATACTTTATTCGAACCATCAGCTCTCAAAATCGAGAGGCTAGAGCCCACCTTAACACGGGGTGAACAGGTCTAAGTCAACTACGCACGCTGGCTTATTGCAGCTACACACACAACCTTTGAATTTCATACAAAGGTGAGGTGTCAAAACGTCCCCCCAAAAACAAAAAACTAATAACATCGACCAACAGATTTGAAATGTATCTCAGTATATGCGTCTTAGCTATGTGAATACTTTTTACTATGGTGACATCTTTCAAAGACTCGGGATATTCCGAGAAAAATATCGTCTTGCTATTAATATTGGTACCCAAAATAACAGATTGTAAGCACACAATTGGGCACTGGACCTATAAAGGCTAATGATAAACAATAATCCAAAAGAACCTATTGACACATACAAAAGATCTGTTGGAGGGGGGGACGGGGCTCATATAAAAATGGTCAATGGTCATCATTATCGATGTGTGGTTATTTGGAAAAACGGTCTTGGATTTAGACCATTCAGCAAGCCTGCTATCCCCAACTAAATGCATTCAGCCAATTACACAAATTGCATACCGTTCATGAGACTTTTGTACATTGGTCATTGTTACCTGATCAACCAATTTAACCCTTTTGAGTGTCAATTGGCGCAGATGCAACCAACGATACGAAGTTCAAGATCAATCAATGATTTTCCCATGATTTTCCAGTCATGATCTTTTTAACCCCCGACGAAAAAGAGGAGTGTTATAAGTTTGACGTGTGTGTCTGTCTGTCTATCTGTGGCATCGTAGCTCCTAAACGGATGCGCCGATTTTGAACTAGTTTTTTTTTGTTTGCAAGTCACAATCGAGAGTGTTCTTAGCTATGATACAAGAAAATACTCGTATCTTCAGCTAGTTGAAGATTATCAGCTCTTTTCTAGTTGTTGAA
This sequence comes from Teleiodes luculella, assembly GCA_948473455.1. Taxonomy (NCBI): domain Eukaryota; kingdom Metazoa; phylum Arthropoda; class Insecta; order Lepidoptera; family Gelechiidae; genus Teleiodes; species Teleiodes luculella. Next base: position 3,711,553 of record OX419582.1, read on the forward strand.
AGGATCAAGTGACGATTTTGTGCCTGGGGTTATTAAATTTATTACTCGTAATTAAGTGTTATTAACCTGCAGACGTCCTCTACAAAATACATGTACCTACATATTCGATAGAGTCCATATTCGTAATAATTATAAACAGGAAAGATGTCATTGTTTGTTTGCTTTCAATAGCCTTCGAAATACTAATTAACTGATGTTAATGAAACATGGTACATAGATAGAATAGACTTTGGGAAAAGACATAGGCTACCTTTTACCGAGAAAAAAATCCTTATTCCTACGTGAAAAACTGTTAAAATCGAGTTATTGTGACCATCGGATTCTGCGCCTACACTTCATCTTAAGAGTTTTGTCTCTTTCTCATTCATTACATAAATGATCTTGTGAAACTAGTAATGAAACATTAGGAAACGAATATATTATAAATTATGATATACTAGCTTTCCGCCGCGGCTCTGCCCGCGGTAACAGTTTTTCCGGTGGGAATGAGGCATTTTCCCGCGGTAAAAGGTAGTCTATTCGTATGTTACTCAGGGTGAATATAGCTTTCCAACGGTGCAAGATTTTTTAAAATCCGTTCTATAATTTCGGAGCCTATTCAATTTAAACAACAAAATATCAAACATTTCCTCTTTATAATATTGGTATCGATCGATTTAAGCTTGATCCGTCGTAATTTTTCAACCTAAGCATAGGCCAATAAAAAAACGGTATCGATTTAAATAATAAATTTCTAGTCAACAAAAACGAATACCTACGAGTATTATCACTCACTTAACCAGAAACATGACAGCTTCATGGCAGTTGAATTTTAAGAAAAATAAAAACGACAACAATAACTATTCAAACGGTGATTTTGTATGGAGGTAGGTAGGTATCTTGAGTATTTTGCCGCTGAACATTTTACCTCGGCATTTCAATAAAAGTACTAATATTTAGTAAAGAAATACGTCTTTCTTATTTATTTGTCACCCGTGAATATATCTAGCGTCAAGCTAATATTTTTTTGGTCTATTTATTGCAAATCTTATTGGAATAACGAAGTAAATAAATATGTGATAGGCTGCAGCATGTTGGAGTAAAATGTATTTTAATTTAACTGTTTATCTGCTTATGTAAACTGCATAGGCTTGACAATTTTGTAAAGTTCCTACGCACTGTTTATAAGTAGTGTAGTGTAGATAAATATGTTTTAGTCTCAATTCACAAGAATCCATATTTTTTATCTTATCAGAAACTGAACTCATACCAATTAAGTCTTTAAATAAGTATTAAAACAATGTCTTATTGTTAGTGTTATGTACTGTGATATTTCATACCAAAACAGGTTAAACAATGGCTGAATAACAAACTTATGAACTACAGGATACTAGGAAACCATAAACATTAGCAGTCGGACGCAACCGTCAATACTAATTTGTAGGAAATCATATCCCATTTCTGATTCGGGAGTCGTGTGTTACTCAGTGTTACCGACCGCAATATCTATAAACCAAACCTCTTAACATTGCGTGGATATTTTTAGTCATGGCGTAAGCCCGTTTAAATCCAACCGACGAATGTAAACTGGACGAGCTATGATGAACAGAGCAACGCACAGCGAGCGGCACGTTCAAAAATACAACTTTAGAATTATTTTGGTTAAACGAGTATAGTAGGAATCGACCGAGGACTCGGGAGCGGGGCACGCAAGCGCGCCGGCACCCTACGCCACTGACAGCAACTCGACTCTCCAAATTGTTGGGACAATATAATGCGCTCAGCACCTTCGCAGCACGCCGGCAATTCGCTCAGCTTATAGTAGCACTCACCTGCTGCCAATAGTCCTCAAGCGATAGCTTCCACTCGAAGTAGCCGGTGTCAGTCACGTCTTGCAACTCGCGGAAAAGATTACCGCTTGGCAGCACGTCCATGGTTACATGTGCCGCGGCTCGCTACCAACACAACAGACGGGCTCGCGTCGAGAAAGCACGCGCGCGACTGATTTGAGCGCGCCCCCCCCGCAACCGTTTCCCGCGCCACCCCGCGCGTATCCTCGCGCACAGACTAATGGCGAACAGAGAAAACGCATGAGCCTTTCTCTTTTTCGTCCTGAGACCCAGAATCCGTCCAGGGATCGTAGTAAGATTCTTGTAAGATTTATCGTCATTATTTTTAACTGTCAAACGCGTAAGTGATAAAGCGTTGTAAAAGGACGCGTCATGCTAGCCCGGCCCTGCTCGCGGCGGAGGATAACGAATTGACACAGTTAGGGGATCAGTCGATATTCTGTCACGGTTTATTTATTAGGTCAAGTTTCCCCGCAAAATTATTTGGGTTAACTTCCGTATAACCCCTAACCTAACAACAATCCTCGCGAGCAAGATTTATTTTCTATATCGCGTTATTGTATATTAAGTAGGTAAGTATTTTTCGAGTCAAGTAAATAGCTACCTACCTATGATAAAACTTTTAATAACATAAACACGGTAGCACATGTTTTATTTATACAAAAATTACAATTTATTTTTTATATGAAATAATGAAAAAAAATCTTTTTTTATCAATCTGCTTCGTATACATTTTTAATTGTTGTATTTATTAGCTCAATAATTCTGATACCAGGGTTAATGAGGTCGGCCAATTAACCTCACATCAAGAAGAATTCAAAATGAACCCTATTTTTATCGAGATATTGTTATAATTACTATGATTTTAGCTTATAGACTTATTATACTTTTAAAACTGTGGAAATAATAATAAAATAAATCATTTAGCATACACACCCAACAATAATAATTGTTGTAAAATATTTACATTGACATTACAAACTATATGTATTTATTGACGAACTGACGTTGTTAGTTCCGCTTTCAGACAAAAAAAAATAAACCGATTTTAATAAAATTTGCTAAAAAGCCATAGCATTGGTGAGCTAGGAAGATATAAAGTTTACGGCATAGCATTAAGAAAAGTTTAAGAATTTCTTACATGCCTAAAAGTTATAAGGTTACAGTTTAATTTAAAACAACTTAAAAGCTATCATTAAGAATTAATAATACTTATTACAGGGTCTCTACGATTTCTTCAATCGTGAAGGCTGAAGATCTCAAGCGCCAAATACACAAAATTGACGAGATTTAATGTATTTGTATCCCATATCCTGCACACAGATAGATAGGCAAGTCAAAGTTACATGTCCCTAACCAACCTGAAACTAGGTTACCTCCATTCCAAATACTGTCCAGTGAAACGTAACTTAGCGTCACTTGGGGTGCTCAGAGAATAGAGCCAAGCATGGACTTCTCTTTGAATATTCAACTAATTTGCACACAAGAGACATCAGAGGAACTGTTAGTTAAAACGTAATGCACAGTGCTGGGGCCAGACAAGGGGCGATATGCTACAGAAAATAAAGTGAGGGGTATTTGAAAAGAAGCGCATAGTCATTTCACTTGTCTTAAATTTGTAGAAAAGCTGTTATTGCAAGAACTATGTGGATATGACTGCGTGGATATGTTTTTAGTACCTACACATTCCAAATAAAATTTAAACATTTAATTTTATAAAAAATAAAAATAAAATAAAAATGCATTAATTTCATAAATCTTACATTCACATACGTAAGTAGTAAGTACCTAGTCAGAGACGTCTTGTGATGGGAATGCGACGCTCTTCCGTGTTAGGTACAGCTTAAAGATTCATTACTTTGGGCAATTGAACAATTTAGAGAAAAAAGAAATATACTTTTGTTTTGATCGACAAGTTTTTAATGAGATATATTTTTGAAGACACATTATTTGCCGACAAATATTATACGATTTAGCTATCAAGTGTCACTCTCACTATTTAGACAAATCTAAAGATACCTTTTACGTTAAAATCTATCAAGCCGTTTAGGTAACAGAGCGCGCCAAAGAATTATAAATACATAGAAACAAACATAATAATACATACTGTTACGGACGTGGGGTTCGGGATTTGTAAGAAAAGCCGAATAACTTGATTTGAGAATTTATTCGACGATAAACAGGTCGCAGGTCCAATCACAGCTGTAGCCAAATCGCAGAGTCGCTCGTAGTCCGTTGGTCTCGCTGAGTTCGCAGGTGTCTTCACTGGTCACTCCAATCACGATGTATCCAAATCGCAGGATCGCTCGTAGTCCTTAGGTATCGCTCTAGTCGCAGGTTTCTTCCTCTGATCGCTTGTAGATCGCTTGTTGAGATCGTTTCGGTAGCCCAGAAATGAACCGGCGGTGGCCGTCGTCTCGGGCGTTTATATACCCCCACGGAACAATGTGTTGTTTAAGCGATGCTTAATAAAATTTCTGGAGTAATCTCATTTTAATCGTGTAATCGGGCATTATCTAGAACATTTCCTTTGTACTCGGACAATACTTGTCATTAAACAATAGGCGCGCGATGTCATCAAATTCGAGTAAACAAGTGGCTTGCTTAGGTGATTTTGTGCCTTACAGCGTTGTCATAAAGTCCATCTTCGTTTGCATCGCGATTCCTCCAATGATGCAATTGGAATTCCCCATTCTTTAGCTGTATAGATGCACTTATATTGAATTTGAGTAGCGCTCTCTAGAACTTTCTGGCAAGTTCGTGACAATACTATGGTGTTTTGTGCACACACACGAAAAGCATAACCCTCCTTCGGCAGTCGGGTAAAAATACCCCATTGTTTTAACATTAAAATTTCAAACCATTATTTTTTTACACTGATAATGATAATAATAATAATATAGGTAATGGAGAGGTAAGGAGTTGTTTGCTCTTTAGGCGAACTTGTAATTTGTATGGCAAAGTTTTGAATGAGTTGTTAGACAGAAGTTTAAAATTGGATGCCATATAAATTGAAACGTGATGTTTCAAACAGTTCGTGTCACTGTAGAAGGTCAAGGTATTATGATTTGTTGTACACTCTATCGCATTGTTTGCGATTCTGAAGAAGATCCTCTGGTTAGGTTTTTCAGTTGTTTCAATTTACCCATGTTTATAAACACTTCTGCGAATGTTACTATTTACATAAAAAATCCTTATTATTTATGCAAGATAGAAGTTTTTAAACAAAAGTAATTGTTGAATGATTATTACTTACCTCATCAACGAATTTATACAGATTTTAACATCTTCAATACGTTGCTGATGTCGTCGGTAGCTTATTAGTCTTTTGTAGCCATAAAAATCGTTCGCCGTCTTGGGGCATCCGCCATAATTGAATTTAATGTGACAGATACAAAATATATTATAAAAAATTTAAATAATGTTATTTCTATGTGAAGTGTAAGTTAAAGAAGAACTGCTCAAGATAAAAATAAATATCTAGATAAAGAATTTATTAGGTACAAAATTGGTAGTTACCTACCTGTTACAATATTAGAATTTTTGAATCATGGCAATCTTCCTTACCGTGTTTTTTCTTTACTTTATTTTTTATTGATTTACAGGACATTTCCTGAGATGTTTTAAAGTAATGTTATAAAAATGATGGATAGTAATTTTGTAACAAATAAAACAATATAGTTATTTTACTTGCTTAGAATTTTAATAATTTCAGGAAGTTGAACTGGAAAGATGATCTATTTCCTAACTCTTGATCAAGAATGTTATAAGTACCTACTACCGTACAGTACCTAATTATAACATCCTTGCTCTTTATCTATAGAATATGTCATTATTATGTTGCTGTATGGTATTATTTTTTGGACAATATTTACCTAAAAGCATTTAAAATCGCACTTCGCTCTTATTATTGTAAAACATTCACATATTTTATCCTGGACATAAAATATTGTCTGTATTTTTTTAACTTCACCCTGCATTAGGTAGGCTCTCTGTGCGAAGATATTTATGTAATTAATTTGATCATATTTATATTTATTTGGTATTTTAATTAAAACATTATTTTCTTAAAAAGTATTTCCTTGAGTCAGGTTTATAATAAATACTTAACAAGGTAGGCGCAATGTTTTATCTATACATTAAACATTCATTTTCGTTACACAAAGCAAGCTTTAGATTTCTGAGGGCTTTGTTACACCGAACAGGAATTTTCGTGTAATGCACGCAGAGAGATCATACAGACCAAGTGAATGTAATTTAATAGAATGGAATAAAATCGAATCGAGTGGAAGTTGGAAGGGAAAATAAATAAATAGAATATAATATACTTAACACTTTTTTTTTAATTGATCTATGCTTGTGTCGAAAAGGTACGATCAATCAAGTTTTACCGAACTTGACACTACCAACATGCTATTATTATTTATTATGTGCCCCAACCGACTTTTAAACAATCCAAAAACATTGTAACATCCTAAATTAGAGTAAATAAATACGAGCTTAGCCAGAATAATATGACTTATTTTTTCATATTCATCTTCTTGTTCTTCTCCACTGCTAAACCATGGCTACGCCTTTTCATATTAAAAATATATATTTTTATTCATTTTTTATTTATCAAAGCGTTTCTTTAAAGGTATATTAATTATATAGCTGTATTCGCAGTCCAGTAAAGTAGCTGTCGAAGCGATGTCAGTGGTAGGTTTTACAGCTTGTTTACAATAAATCCGGACATAAGGTCATTGACCCCTGCATATTTTTGTTTTCAAACGATAAAACTATAGGAAATTATTGCAAATTACGTAATTTGGCAAAAAGTAGTAGAAAGCGGGGTAAGCGTGTAACCTTGCCAGACATTTTGGAATTACATTATCTTTAATAACTTTCAAGAAAAGAAAGAGGTCAATGAACTTTTGTCTGGATTTATATAAAACAGACGATATATAAGTCGGCATACAAATTGTTTACCTAGACTAATAATTATCACATTATTTTGTATATTTACGGGTCTTTACGCGAAATAATGTGTATTAAGCGCGAAATCCTCAAACAAATAATTATCAGCCGGCTGTAACCATCGGGCTGCGACAAACGAATAATAAATAATAATGTTGTATGGATCCTTCACATAGTTACTCTCTGTTGCGTTAATTAACCTGTGCCGGCGTACGCTGCGCGGACGCAGGTATGCGCGACCGTTAGCGCTCACAGGCCGTGGCGCGTCATTCATGTAGTGTAGACTGTAGTAGTATGTGTTGCCAAATCCTTTTACACACTATGATGGGCATAATATAGCTAGACGTACCTATGTAGTATTTTGAATAGAATAAATCTGGAACAGTGTGATATTGAAAACATGTGGATTAAAAAAAATTATACAGGTCTACCAGGATCTGATGGCAAAAGGGAAAAAAAATTGACGCTAGCAAGGGCGGCGATTGCGAACCGTTCAACGACACGGCCGTGTCGTTGTCAAGAGGTTTGTCGGAGGGAGAGGTCCAGTTGTGAGGTAACTGAGGGCCAGAAGAGGCTCATTGAGGATCTTATGAGGTTTACTGAGGTTTCTTTTTTGTAAACATGTCAATGTCATTTTCTGAAATATTCTTTGACACGCACCCTCTGACCAAAGCGAACATTGCTAAGGAGTATGCACTAAAAGACATGACAATATAAAATGACACAATAACACTATTACACTGAAACATTGCTTCTAGTCATATGTTGATGGGTGGTTGTGTAAAAGTTATAGCAGTTGATTCGATAATCTGTGGAGATTTAATGTTTTAAAAACTATACCTTTCAGAGATATATTGACGTCATACATTTTTCTGTCCTTATTTAACGACATTTCAGGAGGTTTCCGGTGGTCTTCTTTCTGTTTCGCGCCCAAATTTTGACCCTCTGAAGTCTCATGTCACGACCGACAAATTGATTTTGAAGTTAAATTAAAAAAAAATGGACGACAAACCCACGGCACCACAATTGGTGCCTTGGCTTTGTCGTCGGGACCGATTTCTCTTCAAATATATAATATTACCTTAAACTGATGACTGATACTAAAACGAGGTTTCTTCGATATTTTCACCACTTTTTAAAGGAAATTTGAAGCCAAACCAAAAAGAATTCCTGAAAATTTCAAGTGACAGATGACTTTTTTTCATTTTCATATGAAAATCGCTATTTTATAAACTTTTTTTTGCCATGAGATCCTGGTAGACCTATTAGTATTTTGATTTAATAGAATAAATTAGGAACAATGTGATAAGAAAAAAATGTGGAGTAAGTAAAAGAAGATGTTGTGTTGTGACGATATTTGAGAAAGGGATGCTAAAGGACAATGCCCAAAAAACTATGTAGCTTGGTCCAAAGAAAAACTTCCGCCGCCACTTCCAAAAATGTATTCCTATTCAAGAAAACTATACAGGGCGTCCCACAGCTATGCCACATGGAGGGAAAGTACCTTAAATATTGTAAGTAGAACATTTTACTGAAAGAAGACTTTATTTTATTTTTAAAAACTATTAAAACTGCATTCATACATTTTTTAATAATTACATGGTTGAACCGGGAATCGAACCCGTTATACGAGAAAAAAATATATCCTGTAGTTTTATCATACCGATCGAAAGGCTTCATCATAAGGGTTATTTTTTGCTAGATAACATAGTGTCAGAAATAAAAGGAAGACTATGTATTTTAACATTTTTAATACAAAATTTATCAATTTTATTAATACGCTGTTGAATACAAAGTCGCACTCTTTTGATTATTTCACTCCCTGTCTTTAAAACTACGCGACGGATTTTGATTTTAATAGATAGAGTGATTCAAGAGGAAGGTTTATATGTATAATACATGCATAATATACTAAAGGATAACCCACAATAACCATTTTCCCGTGCGGAGCCGGGGCGGGTCGCTAGTAACCCCATGCATAAAAAAAATCTCGGCGACCACATCAAATGTTAAAATTCATGATCTTTCTTTTATTTCTGACACTATGTTATTTAGCAAAAAATAATCCTTATGAAGGAGTTTTTCGATTGGTATGATAAAACTACAGGGTGTTTTTTTTTCCTCATGTAGCGGGTTCGATTCCCGGTTCAACCATGTAATTATTAAAAAATGTATGAATGCAGTTTTAATAGTTTTTAGAAATAAAATAATGTCTTCTTTCAGTAAAATGCTCTACCTACAATATTTAAGGTACTTTCCCTCCATGTGGCATAGCCGTGGGACGCCCTGTATAATAAACCTATGTAAGAAAACTAGGTGTGATATGATCACATTGTCATGAATGAAGAGAGATTGACTAAACAGATTTATAAGGCAAGAGTGTAAGGAAGTATTAAAAGGGAAAAACGAACGAATATGTGCGATCGACTGAAGCCTGATTTCATGGTAGGCTCGAGCCCCTCGGTAGGCACATATTATGAGCAATAGTTGCCGAGCGATTGGAGTATTCTTCTGTACGCTAAATGATTATCTATTCTATGGTCATAAATAAAATACCAAGCAAAGCGCGGCTTTCCAACCTCCTTAAAAATACCGTTGTCTGCAGCCATAGAGTAAGTAAGATTTTTTTTGGGTAGCAAATTTTTGAAATTTTAAAGAAGCAATTCTGTAAACTAGCTGAGGTGAGGGGAGGCGGGGTTTTCTCGGGGTTGTGTTGTGATTGCTCCAAATGTCATGCAGCTTTCTATTGGTCGAAACTGAAGGAAATAAATAAGTTATAATAGTTAAAGTCTACGTGACTATTTTTTTTCCTGACAGCAAACCCATTCATTTGATACCCATATCATGGGGGTGGATTTCAAACAGACAGTCCGTCATTTTTCGGAGGCCGCCATATCGGATTTGTAATGACGTTTCTTGCTAGTCAGAACTCAGAGCGCGTGCAAAATATCATCCTAATTGAAAACCGAAAAGTGGGTCAAATTAAGATTCCAAGATTTTCTTACATACATAGTTAGTTACAAGTGAAGTTTATAAAGCGTGTAACAAAAATATTTCAGTACGAAATCACGGAGGCGTTGACGTCGGTTCGCCATATATTAAGGTACGTGTCTATAATGTTAGATACTCTTTGCCTGTGGCGTTCTGACACCTCCATTGTAATGTGGTGGCGTCGCTCATTTCCTGCTCTTTCCACCCTTCACGGGATATGACGTCACATCAAACGACGTCAATTGAACTGTCTCTACGCAGCAGGTCATATTGCATGTTACTCTATTTTTATTTTATTTTTTTGAATTGACCTATGTTTGTGTCGAAAGAGTACGACCAATCAAGCTTCACCGGACTTGCGGGGGAGCGGAAGACTCTACACCAAAAAAAGTCATATACTTACCAACGCGTCTAGGGCGGCTCGATGGAGCCTCGGACCAAGGCCTAGCGCGTTGATACTGAAAAACATCGTAAAGGAGTGCATGTTACTCATTTCAAAAGATTAAAATCGATATTGAGCAATGGATAAATTTTGTCCAGACTTACTTAGCGTGTCGGTTTCCTACCTCACAAACCCTGGTGTCTGAATTATTAAGCCGCCTATGGATTCTGACATGGCCCATGTAACGACTACACCCGAAGATAGTAACCGGTGCCAACGGCTTTAAGTGCCTTCTGAAACACGGAATCATCTATCTTCTCGGACAAAAAGGTGATTCAGCCTGTAAAGTCCTAACCAAACTGGGAAAATCTTAAAAAGTGACATTTATTCGACGAGTCCCCACCGGGATTCGAACCCGGAACCTCCGTAACGCGAGGCGAGTATTTGACCACTCGACCACAGAGGCTGTTAATGATTTTGTCCAGAAATCACCACATTATAATGTAGTAGTACATCATGCGGACAATTCCGCTTGACCACCTTTATATAGGACTAGCCTTCCGCCGCGGCTCCGCCCGCGTTAACAGTTTTTCCCGTGGGAATGAGGCATTTTGCCGCGGTAAAATTTAGCCTATGTTATTCTGAGTGAATGTAGCTTTCTAATGGTGAAAGAATTTTTGAAATCGGTACATTAGTTTTTGAGTTTATTCATTACAAATACACACACACAAACACACGCTATACAAATCTTTCCTCTTTATAATATTATATGATATGATGGGAGATGAATGAATTTAATTGTAAATGAATGATATTAAAAATAAGCGGCGTAGCTGTCAAATTCAGCTTTATATTTTACTAGCGACCCGCCCCGGCTCCGCACGGGAAAATGGTTATTGTGGGTTATCCTTAAGTCTAATATGCATGTATTATACATATAAACCTTCCTCTTAAATCACTCTATCTAAAAAAAAAACCGCATCAAAATACGTTGCGTAGTTTTAATGATTTAAGCATACATAGGGACATAGGGACATAGGGACATAGGAACAGAGAAAGCGACTTTGTTTTATACTATGTAGTGATAGTGAAGTGGGAGGTTTTCGCATGCCTGCTAAACTACCTACGCGTCTAAGAAAACAAGGTCTAACAAGAAGACCTCGTGACTGACACAAGCCTACGTCATTTTGCGTTGTTCATCCTTGTCTATTACACGCATTCGACAAGGACGAATAGGCAAAATAACGTAGAAATTACCTAGGCTTGTGTCAGTCACGTGGTCTTCTTGTTAGATCTTGTTTTCTTGGACCATGTTTGACGTCTATAAATTTACGTTGACAATCACCTGTCCCTTTTCTTCTTAAGAACGTGAAAGGGACATTAATATGGTAATTTTTTTTTTAACAGACATAATATACCTACTCTCAATATTTATTTGCGTAAATTTAGTTACTCATTTATGTATGTATATCTACTAGTTATTCCTATCGTATATATTATGCTTTTTTTTAATTATGAATTAGTAAACACGCAGACTGATGTTGGTTGGGTGATAGACCGCGAAGCGTTACGACATAGCACTATCCATAGATAAGCTATCCCGAAAGACCCCGTTTTAAAAGATAATTAAATACAAAATTAAATGATACATTAATATTGATCATTATTATTTTTACGTATAATAAATCTAAATAATTTTATTTATGGATTTAAATTACATATTATTTGACCCTTAACATTTAATACCCACTCGAATATTTAATTGCACTTTATAAAAAAATAATTAAAGTGTCACGTGGTCACATTGATATAATTTTTCTTAAGTTCGTTTTTACTTTGTTTTTAGTCATGTTGTTTTTATATGTAAATTTATATCTGTCTACTTAGACTTCATTATATAAACGCAGTACGCCGTTACTTTACTAATAATCTATATAATTTTCAATGTAACTCAGTATCCACTGACTTAACAATGGGGAGTGATTACCCCAATCCCCGTAAGTATGTTAAGGTCCCTGCAGGGTCCAAGACTATAGTGTTGGGGCTTAATGCCACATCTTATCTTATTTCTGTACTAAATACTAACAGTAGATTCAAGCCATAGTCAACATATTATAATAGAATTGACGTTAAAACATTCTACGTCATTAGACCGTTCCAACGTCACGTGACTGATTTAACGGGCTCCCGTAACATGCAGTGCTATGACAAAAGTTTGTCGCACATTTAACTGTCAAAATACCCGCAACATTGAAATATCCTCCAATAGGATAAGAGAATACGCACGATAAAATTATGTGTGTCACTCGTGGACCGGGCATGTTAGACGGGCTGGCGCAGTATTTTATTCATGATTCAAGCGTAGTCCTTAAGTTGTTGTATCTGTGGATCTATTATAGGTTTAGTGGTCAGTGGTTACGAGTGGCTCGGCCCGTTGTTTTACTACGTGCGTTACTACAATTAATAAGGTTGGCAACTCACTCGTGCTGTTCGTAATATTTTGTTTAAATTTAAATAATATGTAGGTAGGTGGGTAAATTACTTCCCTTAATAAATCAGGTTTTTGATGGGTTTATGGGAGCGGGTTATGTTTAACCCAGGGAAGAAAATGATATATCCAGATAGAATTTTTGAATTATAAAGATTACAATCTTATCTTTTTAAGTAATTAAAACTTGTGTTTGTTTTTATGCTTATTTCGAACGTGTCACTATCAGATAAAACATTATTTTTTAAGTGTTTTCTATTTTTATATGGCACGTATTTAACACGGCGACAAAGTAATCTAAATTGGGGATATAACAAAAATGAAAATGGGTGCTAAGAATAAAAGGTTGGCGTCTATTATGAGCTATCATTTAAAATATAAAGTGGCTACTAAATCAATGAATTGCAAGGTAGTTTTTAAATTTAAACTGGCATCGAGCATTTTGTTTTGGCAACTTAATTTATTTTCAAGCAGAAACATATGGCAGATAAAATAAGACAAATAGGCATTTAAATTTGGCTACAATAGTATTATTACGACATTTTAAGAGCTGTAAACAAAGTTTATAATAACACTAAATTAAAAAATTTAATAACCCCCGACACAAAACCGTTACTTGACCCTTTCAACAACTAGAAAAGAGCTGATGATCTTCAAATGGCTGAAGATATTTTCTTGGATCATAGCTAAGAAAGAACACTCTCGATTGTGACACCTTGCAAACAAAAAAAAACTAGATCAAAATCTGCGCATCCGTTTAGGAGCTACGATGCCACAGACAGACAGACAGACAGACAGACACACACGTCAAACTTGTAACACCCCTCTTTTTCGTCGGGGGTTAAAAACAGGATGCACAGTTATTTTATTATCTTTTTTAAATGTATTTTACGGTTACGTAAAAATGAATACCCGAACGAGCTTTTTTAGATGGAAACTAACAGTTGACAATTGAAAGTGACACCTCACTAATATTATTAGTCGCCAAGTTATTATTTATACTACCTTGCCTATATTTTCAGTCGACTTACTTATTATTTTTGCTACCTTATAGTAGCTGCCATTATTAGACTTATAATGATGCCCCGTTTTGAGGCTTATTTATGATAATTATAGCCAAATAATTAAAATGTTGCCAAATTATTTTTTTAGTTGCTAACAGTTTGTCGCCGTTTCAGTTTTTAGTTCCCTCGAAAATAATAAGCCTTTTTATATTATAAGTAGATAAATATAAATATGTGGGGGGGGACATCACACACACGGCCACCTGACCCCAAACTAGGTAGAGCCCGTACTATGGGTATCAGGGAGCCTTAGAGTATAAATAGAAATTTTTATGGGAGGGATAGAGTACGCCTATCGAGTATGAACTGTAAGCACGGATATGAACAGTCCGAATATCTTCAGCGCGTTCGTTTAGTATCAAATGGTTATCGGAGCTGATTATTTTTCCCGGTAATAATAAGAAATTTAATAGGAGAAAATTTTGAAATGTGCAGTGATAAGTTGCAAACATGACTTGAGGAACAAATCAAAAAAGAAAAATGTTATTGATTTCACCGCCCATATAAAATCTGCCAAAATTTGCTTACGCTTGACATAAAGGCAGCGGCGCGATGCGCGTGCTCTATGTATATTTATTCTCTAAGCAGGGAGCTTTTACACGCACATAATAATGTATTTAAATATATAATATCCAGACAAAAGGCAAACATAAGTGCTTATCACACGAATGTTTGCCCTTGGCAGGATTTGAACCCGCGACCCTGTGCTTCGAAAGCAGGCGTACTACCAACTAAGCTACGGGGCCGTCAAACATTATGGGCGTCGGGTTCAAACATATCGGACGCCCAACGCACCGCGAAGTATACACCTGAAACAGCAACTTCACTTAACCGCCAAAAATTCAAACTTTACGGTTACAAATTCAAAATAACGCTTATTTACCTACAATACCGGTCACTTTGGCGAAATGTGTGATCTTGAACCGACCAAGCGAAGTTCGTTATTCAAAGAAAAAACCAAGGTCAGCGTGCCGGCTGCGCGGGCGTCATACTTGCATGGCGACTTTATTCAGAGTTCCGTAGGTCAGTACCTAAAACTCATAAGTACCTATAGAATATCTTAAAGAGTATATTGAACGCAAAAATTCTGTCAACTAGCTGACTCGGGGCTCAGAATAACGAAAATAACGAAAGCGAAGCTCAGCTTTCCAACCTCTTTGACAAGTCCGGTGAAGCTTGATTTGTCGTACCTTTTCGACACAAGCATAGGTCAATTCAAAAAAAAAAAAAAAACAACCTCTTTGGTTTCGGGGTCGTGATTCAGAGAGGTGGGAGCAAGGATGTTATAAGTACTACGCATAGTACTTAAAACAGCGGCTCCCACTTCTTATACATTTTTTTGTAGAATTGACACGTAAGTTATACATGTACAAGGTGACCCGATCTTGTCTACACTTCAGTCAGTGATTTGTTAGCGAGATATAGAAATTGTCGCAAAATACGTAATTTGGCATACTTACCGTAGTAGAAGGCGGTGTGCGAGTGAGCTTGCCGGACATTTTGGCATTACATATTTTTTCATAACTTTCGAGGAAAGAAAAAGGTCAATGCTCTTTTATCCGGATTAATATGAAATAGACCATAGTGGCAGCCAGCCTGTCGCCTATAGATGCGGCAATTACACCCTTTTCGTTTTTGCACGACTTTGTCTTTGTCGCCAGTGAAATAGGTCGCTTAGTCAGTCGCCTTCTACGACACCTAATGGAAGAGATGGAATGGGTGTTATTATCTAGTTTGTAAGGCTAAATTGTAATGAGAACAATTAAAATTTTACGACGAATAAGACGAGAAATACAAATTAAAGTAAAAAATCGATATCGTAAGATAGAGAAGTAAAAAATCACAAAAGCTAGAGCTTGTTCTCAAAGTAAAAAAATAAAAAATGTGTTAATTTTTTGTTTATTTAATTTGTACATAATATTTAGGGTACAAGTAGGCCTATGTCTCAGTGTATATAAAAGTGTACTATGAAAAATCACCTGACTCGCTCTTGACCACAGAGTTTGCCGAATAAAGGCTAATGTCACACTTAAACAGTGATGTAACGCAGGCAAGAATGTATTTTTATGCTATCTTACTAATATTATAAACGTGAAAGTTCGTGAGAATGGATGGATAGACGTTCGTTATTCTTTCACGCAAAAACTACTGAATGTATTTTGATGATCTCTCTCAATGTAGCACACCAGAATAACACATAGGCTACCTTTGATTCGGTTTTTAGCATTTTTCATACCATTTAATGCTAAATGCGAGGGCAGCCATTCACCAACAGTGCATTTATCACTTGCGCGAGAAGCTGGAGATGGTGTCAAAATGCGACAAAGTGACACAGAAGTTAGTTATATTATAGGTATAGTTCAGTCGCTGTGTTGTGTTTCGATGTCTTCTCGTTTTTACTAATAACAAACTTTACAGTCTAAAAAAGATTGCCGAATTCTGCTTCCGATACTTTCGCTTATGTATTTTTCTTTATATGCAAGTGCATACAAGTGTGTTTACAGTTGTCTAGCAGTGGATGTCTTTCGACTTAAATTCTGACGCCTTAAGGATAAGCCTGTGCGAGTTAATTTTTTCGACTCAACGTAATAAGTTTAATTGGTAGGTAATCCTCGTACCAAGGCTAAAGTCCAAAAAGTCAACGTCAAAATCACTTAATGACGTCATAAGTAAAACAGCAGCTTTGCTCAAAACAAACTGTCTCCGGTCACACATAATGAACACGTATAAAACAAAAAAAAAGCGATGCGACAGTGGATAAATCTATAAGAAATCAAGTGTATGAATAAAGTTTACTTCTATGCTTACCTTATTCTTTTGTTCAGTAAAACTGCAGACCATATCGGGAACCACTACGATAACCTGGTTTGGAAACCTTAAGTCCCCTGATACGCAACAACTCAGGCTGAAATTGTAAGAGACCCCCCCACACTAACGTCTTTAGAGTGTCGTCGTCATGCTAACGTTCTCAACATTCAATATTACGAACACTTTTTTTTTTGTTTCACTCGTCTTGTTCCTTCAGGCACTTTAGGTCTAATTACCAAAATTTCCAGTCGGGTCATTAAGTCTGTCTATTTCCTTGAACGTCTAAGTTCAAAGTTAAAAAAGATTTTATTCGAAGTAAGACTTTTACAAATGATTTTTCGACGTCGAGGCGAGTTGTGTGGAGAAGAACTCGCCGGAAGAAACTCCACAGGCGTTGCATCTTTTCAAATATTATTACTTTATTTCAAATTATATTATTTTATACAATTTGATTAATATAACAAAGAGTGCAAACGAAATATACAATTAGAGGAAGGCAACCAGTCAAAGTAGAAAAACTAAACTATGTAACCAATAAATCTATCATAAGCACAACAACCGGCAATCGACTAGAGCAGACCAACCCCCGTAACATGCAGTGCTATGACAAAAGTTTGTCACGCGAGAAACCCGCCATATTGAAATATCCTCCAATAGGATAAAAGAATACGCACGACAAAATTATGTCTGTCACGCGTGGATCGGGCATGTTATAGGGGCAGTGAAGTCTATTCTCCGAATATCCCTTTCACAATCTGCGCGACGGCCTGCGCTGCGCTGCTGGTGCGACGTTGACACACGAAAAACGCTAGTGTGGGTGGTCTCTTCGCGACTTTATCACTGATTGGGTCAGTTCTTTACAATTTTATGACCATGTTGATATACTATATTGAATTTTCTCGTTTTCTTTTGTTTCACCTACTTAGCCAGAGGCTGTTAGACTGTACAATTCTAAAGAAACTAAATTTAACATTTAATAATTATTTTACGTTAAGAAACTAAAAATAAGAATGTTTGAGATATTTCTAGCAATATTATATATTATAATGTTGTTAATAAACAATAGGTACTTAAATTTACATCATCACACTTTTCTAGTCATAATAAATCTATAAGTCATCGAAATTATGTAGGGTTGCCAATTACCAATCGCTGAAAAAAAAACCTTACTTACTTACCCCAGTGTCAGTTTTAACTTCGCGCATGTTTTAATAATAATTTTAATAATTTACGGTAGCCAGCACATGCGGCTGGACATATTGATCTTGAAAGAGACTTTATGTCGTAGTAGTAAAGGCGAAACTCGTAGTGAGATTGTCCAACCGCATGTGCTGGCAACTGTATATAGTACATAATTTATTAGTAAGTCGATTTCCTTTCTCCTGGTACGTTAGCTTTATGCTTTTACTCCGCTCATCGTGTTAATTATTTTATTTTGTTAATACAAAACTTATAATAATAATCATTTCATTGTAATCATGCACACCTTTTGATAATTTTCCTGGAATTTTTCACTGACTGCTTGCTGTAAATTTTATGAAATTTTTACCTATAGCACAGAAGAAAATAATAGTACTAAATTGACCTATGCTTAAGTCGAAAAAGTACTACGACGAATCAAGCTTCACCGGACTTAATTTCGTATGTTTTATGCCAAATATTAATAGTCTGAATCCAAAACAAAGGCCATCATCGGTCTAAACTACCTATGTCTAATTTTTGCAGTCAAAAGTGATTTTGACCGGCTGCGAGTTATGACTGTAACATATTAATATCTATAGAAATCGTGGTGAATAGGCCTTAGTCGACCACGCTGGCCCAGTAGGCTTACTAAGAAGCGATAAGCTTGGGAAGCTGTCAAACGCAACATAGTGACATTAGAAGCCATAGTAGTTCTGTCACTACAGGGCGACAGGGCGACTTGTATCACACACAACCCTTGAATTACTTCGCAAGTGTGTGCGTGCAGGTTTCCTCACGATGATGTTTTCCTTCCGTAAGATCGTCGAATAAACCTACATTATGAATTCAAAAATCGAAAACACATTGATACGTGCCGAGGTTTGAACCCAGGAATATCCGGGCCTAGCCACTTGGCCACCGACGCACTATAAACAAATATATTTATATATATACATACAGGGTTGTTTTTTAATCAGTGCACAAATTTTGGGTAGGCATAGATTAAAGAAAATAAAAATACCTACCCGTATTTTTTTATTTTATCACGTTTTATACAAAAAAATCGAAATATCGCCATTTTATGCATAAAATTGGTATCAAATTTTGTATGGGAAGAAATTTAATACGCGCCAATTTTCTTGATACTTCGTATAAACACTCATTGGCTTAATTAATTGGACACGTATTCTGACGTTTTTTGAAATTCGTTCCCTAAACGGGTTAAAATAGTGTCATAATTTGTAAAAAAAAATAAAAAAAAAATTTTTTTTTCGTCTCATGTGATCTAGTATCGATACTGACTGTGTACACAGACACACACAGATTAAAAAGTAACCCTGTATATGCGTATATACATATTACGGCACAAATGCCTCAAAATCACTGAACTTGCGGGGAGCGGGGGAGAGAGGGGGCACTACACCGAAGTAGTCCTCAAAAGATGCGAAACGACGACGTGAAGTTTTTCTGCTCGTTATTCTCCACAGACGAACGCCGGACGAACGGTGAACCATGGACAGTTGGTTCATGGTATTTTTTAATCTTGACATCGAAAACTTATTTTTAACCCCCGACGAAAAAGAGGGGTGTTATAAGTTTGACGTGTGTGTCTGTCTGTCTGTCTGTCTGTCTGTCTGTCTGTGGCATCATAGCTCCTAAACGGATGCGCCGATTTTGATCTAGGTTTTTTTGTTTGCAAGGTGTCACAATCGAGAGTGTTCTTAGCTATGATCCAAGAAAATATCTTCAGTAATTTGAAGATTATCAGCTCTTTTCTAGTTGTTGAAAGGATCAAGTAACGTTTTTGTGTCGGGGGTTATTAAATTTTTTAATTTAGTGTTATGTAAATATTACCTCGAATAAAAACGAATTTGATTTTTTGGCCACCATGCTGGCCCAGTCGAGTTTGCCAACTTCACACGCATTATTTGAATCTCTTTGCCGATTTATGCAGGTTTCCTAATGATGTATCGCTAATATGAATTCGAAAATCCTAAACACATTGGTACGTGCATTGGCTTGAACCCGCGCCTTCTGAAAGGCAATAGTCCTAGCATGGTCTAAGAAAACAAGGTCACAGAAGAAAATAATAGTACTAACCCGTACAGAAAGGACACTCACCCCCCCGCGCCAAAATGAGTCCCCGCCCGATATAGCGCCCCACGCCCCGCACCCCGCAGGCACCGCGGGACTCCGCCGGTGGTGTTCGGGGGTGTTTTACATAGCGCCTAGCGCCATTGACTTGTAGCGGATATGCAGTTGTTAGTAGGTTGTCAAAATGCGGTTTCTGTACGGAGTGACCGCCCAGTGGCATGGTCTAAGAAAACAAGTCTTGCATTCGGACCACGTGACTTTGTAATGCCACCAGGAGGGAAAGTACTCTTAATACTGTAGATAGAAAATTCTGCTCAAAGGAAACATTCCTTTATTTTTGAAACGAAACAAAACCATATTCAAGGATTTTCGAAAATTAGCTTGCCATACCCTGGAGTCGAACCGACTAAAATATGTAAGAATTAAACCCTTTACTTTTATTGCTTCAATCGTTAGGATCAATAGTAAGGATGAAATTTTTCTAATATACTTGGTAATTTAAATGAAAGGAAGACCATGAAATCCGGACTAATAAATTTAATGGGTCAACTTACAGCACTTTTACTCAAAGGTACATTTGTTTACTCAAATTAGTAATTAAATAATGATTATAGGCGTCATTTATCTAATAAAATTACAAATTAATACGAGTATGAGGATAGGTCGCTTGTAATTTTCACGATTTCTTTCTCAAAATATCATGTAAAACCTGCCATATCAGGCGAGATTCGGCCGATGCGAACTGAAAAGAAATTTTATTGTTTTTACTATTTTTGAGTAGGTATTTCGGTCAGTCGATCTTTTTAGCAAATTTTGTACAGTCAACAACGGAAATCCTAGCTGAGGTTAACAAATAATGAGACAAAATAAATAAACTGAGAGTGAATCTGGCGGCTTTAAGCAAGGGTCTTTATTAACAAGAGTTGAGATTTGATATCCAGCCGGTTGTTACGTGAAGCCACCGCTGGCGGGGTGGTCATATACTGTTGTCGTTTCCGCACAGCCTGCAGTGAAAGCAGACTGGCCGACCCATTCACACACCAACACTGTTTAGTGAACATTCGGTATTATACAGGATCTTACTGTTAGTGATCGGATGGAAAGGGACCGTGCTTGAAAGTTAAGGTAAGATGTGTTATGTTGTTGGTATGTACATACAATACAATACAAATATTCTTTATTGACACCAATAATAAATAGGACAGTTACAATTTTCATAAGTGTGAGACAATGAGCCAATAGGCGGCCTTATTGCAAATGTAGCGATGTACCTACTGCTTCATTTCTATATCATGACGATCAACTACGGATGTCCTTTTATAAATCCTTGTAGAATGTGTACAATCATGTAATATGAAATAAATAAATCTAATATAATCTAATCTATTATATTTTAACCTGTGGCTTATTTCTTACACAAATTATGATATATTAGCGGTTCAATAATAAATTGTGACTGATACCAGGGTATGTGGAGAGGTAGGTCCACCTAGACACCTATTCAATAGATAAGCAAGCAAGCTAATCGCTGTTCTTAGCAAAAAGCGAACATTTTTAGTATTTTACCACTTAACTATTGCTAAAGCGAATATTTTGCCCTAATTATTTAAAAAAAATGCGGACATGGTCTACAGTATCCTGTCTACAGTATTTCGAATTGCTTTAGTCATGGCTTTAGTACAAAATTTGTCGTATTTGTTCTGTCTTTGAATTTCTTCGCACTTGCCTGATATTTTCCTCAAAATGTGCTCTTTTACGTAATTGAAAAAACATATATTTGTGCACTCATGGATCTAAAATACACTTGAAAGCAATAATAATAGTAATAATTTTGTTTCTTACCACAAAGATACAATGACATTATATATCGAGCAACTTATCACTAGTATTTGTGGGAGATTGGAGCCTAAAGTAAGCCGAGGCCTGTATTTTAGGTTTCCAGGCTTCCATTTTATTATACAACTAGCTTTCCGTCGCGGCTCCGCCCGCGTTAACAGTTTTTCCCATGGGAATGAGACATTTTCCCACGGTAAAAGGTAGCCTATGTTACTCAGGGTGAATGTAGCTTTCTAATGGTGAAAGAATTTTTGAAATCGGCACAGTAGTTTTTGAGTTTATTCATGACAAACATACACACACACACACACACACACAAACACACACACACATACAAAAATACAAATCTTACTTCTTTATAATATTAGTATGATATAATTATAGAACGGTTCTATTCTAATGCCGGGACCACACCGGCTATAAACAGTTTACAAATTATAGAAACCATATAACCATTAATTAAAAAAAAATAATAACCCCCGACACAAAACCGTTACTTGAACCTTTCAACAACTAGAAAAGAGCTGATAATCTTCAAATGGCTGAAGATATTTTCAAGCTTATAGCTAAGAACACTGTCGATAGTGACACCTTGCAAACAAAAAAAAAACTAGATCAAAATCGGCGCATCCGTTTAGGAGCTACGATGCCACAGACAGACAGACACACACGTCAAACTTATAACACCCCTCTTTTTCGTCGGGGGTTAAAAAATTATCATTGCGTTTATCTGTATCATCATCCTAATTTCAGCCAGTAGACGTCTACTGCTGGATATAGGCCTCCCCCAAAGATCTCCACAACGATAGCCTTCACGTGACCCTCCCCAGGTCGTCGATTCACCTTGTGGGGGACCTATCTATGCCTCGTCTTCCGGCACGCGGCTACTATTTTAGTTTTTTTTGCCCATCGTGACTTTGGTTTGCTGGCGGATCAATTTCAATTTCAATTTTTTATTTCCTATACAGTACAATTGTGTGCGAAATTGTGGTACATCGAAAGCATGATAATTTAAATTAATAAAACTTGAAAAGAACAATACGAAATAAGAAACATAATCATAGTACAAAACAAAGTCGCTTTGTCTGTCCCTATGTCCCTATGTATGCTTAAATCTTTAAAAATTACGCAACGGATTTTGATGCGGTTTTTTTAATAGATAGAGTGATTCAAGAGGAAGGTTTATATGTATAATACTTGCATAATATACTTAAAGGTAACCCACAATAACCATTTTCCCATGCGGAGCCGGGGCGGGTCGCTAGTAAAAGTATAAACATTAGAAGTAGATCACATCATTCCTAATACTTTCATGCAAGAAAACTCCAGCATAACATAGATCATTTCACTATAGGCTGCTTCGTTAACAGATACCAGGGTGAATAGGCCTTAGACGACCACGCTGGCCCAGTGCGGATTGGTCAACTTCACACACAACCTTTGAATTTCTTCGCAGGTCGTGCACAGGTTTTCTCACGATGTTTTCCTTCACCGTAAGAGCGTCGAATAAACGTACATATGAATTCGAAAATCGAAAACACATTAGTACGTGCCGAGGTTTGAACCCGCGTACTTCGGAATGGAAGTCAACGGCCCTAGCCACTTGGCCACCGACGCTCTATATAGGTTGCTTAATTCATGCTTATTAAAACAAGGAGCGTTATTACGTCGTTGGAGTTAAAACGCAACTTCACGTAACACCACGCATCACTTCACTTCACGTGTGTAACTAGGTAGCGTACATTAGTAGAACACAAGTAAATTATATCTGGAAATCCGATAAAAATTACAGTGGAGCAGTGGAGAGGAATACCAGCTGAACACTTTGTACCGTATTCTTGTTAATTATAATTATACAAAATGATATATATATCATCATATATCATGAGATATATCGGCATATAATTTTAGACACATTGCAAAATTTACAAGTTTTTACAACCAATGGTTAAAAAAAGCACTTCAAGAAATGCTTTTTTATCTATATCATTAAATCTATTTAAAAAACCAACAAAATTGTAAAAGGATAAAACTAAAGATAAAAAATAAAGAAATAGTTTATGCCATAATGCCAAAATCATACCCATTGAATAAGGGAGAGAATAGCGATGCGCGTGTTTAGTTTTACCTGCTCTTTACTCTGTATCGAAATACAGTCATTTTCGTGCGTCTGCCTGTAAATTTTCTCCTCAGATGATTATTCGTTTTTTTTTCCTCTAAAACCGTGAATAGAACATGTCCGGTAATTCAAAATCAAATTTAAAAACCCTGAGGATATTTCTTTTAAACTCTTTTGATTTTGACTATGCATTAAAGTAATTGTCTAAATATCTGTTTCAGATGTGGTTAGCAGCGCTAGCTATTTTGTTAGTGGTCTGTTTATTCCTCTATTTGGACACCATCAAGCCACGAAACTTTCCTCCCGGACCTCGATGGATTCCTATATTTGGGTGCGCAATAGAAGTTGCCAGGCTTCGCGAGAAGACCGGCTACCTCTACAAAGCCGTCAAAATCCTTTCAGAGAAACACTGCAAGAATGGCCCAGTCCTCGGCATCAGGATAGGAAAAGACAGAATGGCAATGGTAAATACCCTAGAAGCCAATAGAGAAATGCTTTTTAACGAAGACATTGACGGAAGACCAAAAGGCATCTTCTATCAAACCAGAACGTGGGGTCAAAGAAAAGGAGTTCTACTAACTGATGGCGAATTGTGGAAGGAACAAAGACGTTTTCTCA
The DNA here is from genome assembly GCA_948473455.1 of Teleiodes luculella. Taxonomy (NCBI): domain Eukaryota; kingdom Metazoa; phylum Arthropoda; class Insecta; order Lepidoptera; family Gelechiidae; genus Teleiodes; species Teleiodes luculella. The sequence goes on from OX419582.1 coordinate 3,735,920, forward strand.
TAAAACATTTGAAAGAGTTCGGTTTTGGCCGCAGGGGCATGGCAGTAATTGCCCAATCAGAAGCAGTCCACATGGTGAAAGATGTAATGACTGTTGTTGATATGAACAATAACGAATTTGCTATCATCCAAATGCATAACTTTTTTAACACGTATATATTGAACACGCTCTGGACAATGATGGCAGGATTGAGATATGAAGCGTTTGATCCTCAAATGCAAATTCTCCAAGCTCTTCTGTTCGACTTGTTTAAAGCTGTAGATATGGTTGGCGCAGTATTCAGTCATTTTCCTGTCCTGAGCGTCATTGCACCATCAGCATCTGGCTACAAAGATTTCATGCGAATACATAAGAGGATCTGGCGATTTTTGCGAGAGGAGATTGCGAGGCATAAAGAGAATTTTGACCCTGAAAAGGAAGACAGAGATTTTATGGACGTTTATTTAAGAGTTTTACATGAAAACGGGGAGATAGAGTCGTACTCTGAAGGACAACTTGTGGCAATGTGCATGGATATGTTCATGGCTGGGACGGAAACTACGAGCAAGAGCATGAGTTTTTGCTTTAGCTATATGGTAAGAGAACAGCAAGTTCAGAAAAAAGCTCAAGAGGAGATTGATCGAGTTATAGGTAGAAATCGAATGCCTTGCCTGGATGACAAAGTAAAGTGAGTATTGTTTACTTTTTTTTGTTATTGAGCTATGCTTGAATCAAAAAAGTGCGACGAATCAAGATTCACCGGACTTGCGGGGGAAGGGAAAATTGGAAGACTCTACCTGCCCTAAAGTAGTCATGCACCAACGCGTCTAGGGGCGGCTCGAGGGAGCCTCGGACCTAGGCTTAGCGCGTTGGTACCAAAAAACTTCGTGAAGGAGATGACACCTGAGGGGCTCCGTCTCTGATTATTCAATAATTTTGATTTTGATTATGGCCACGACCCCTCCGTCGGGTACGGGCATTGTTAAAGAACTAAGAACTTTTCTTTATCACGATATAAAGTTTTTGGTCAGAGTAAGAACAGATAAGACAAAATGTTTACGCGTTGTTTGGTGAGGATCACGCGGGCATCAGGAATTATACTGACTGAAAAGATGATTTTTAGGAAATATGCTGCCATAAAATAAAATGTCTAGTCTGATATCTTTGCATCATTATTTTAGCATTAAGCTGTGTACTATTTTACAGTATGCCATACAATGAAGCAGTAGTGCATGAATGTATTCGACATTTCATGGGGCGAACATTTGGTGTTCCCCACCGAGCTTTGAAGGACACAACTTTAGCCGGATACAATATACCAGAAGTAAGAATTTATTTTATTAATATACTAGCTTTCCGCCGCGTTATTTTCCCATTCTCTGTCCATTCAACTAACTCTATGTCGAAAATCAAGTCGATTGGTTGCTTAGTTAGGTAAAGGAAGGACAATCAAACACACTTTCGCATTCATAATATTAGTATGGATAAAAAAAATGTATAATTGTGTTGTGCTAAATAATTCTGCATAATATTATAGATTAACGTCAAAAAGACTTCTAGTCTGTCTATCTTACTCGTAGCTGAATGACCAAGTTTTCTGGACTATTTATTTTTGTAGTTTGAAACACAGCCTATTTTGGGGGCAATATTTAGGAGTGAATTCTAGGATGGAATATCAATATACGCAAGTACTTTTATTTGAATAATTTGAATATTTTTGATATGTCATCTCTTTTCAGGACACAATGGTAGTTAGCAACTTCACAAACATCCTGATGGACGAAAAATTATTTCCTGATCCTCTTGCATTCAACCCTGAGCGATTCATATTCGACGGAAAAGTCTGCGTGCCGGATCACTACTTCCCCTTTGGCTTGGCTAAGCACCGTTGTATGGGGGAAGTTTTAGCTAAGTGCAACATCTTTGTCTTCACGACGACCATGCTTCAAAGGTTTTCTTTCTTGCCGGTACCAGAAGAGCCACCCTCCTTAGCGCATGTGGATGGAGTGACGCCGTCTGCAGCACCATTCAAAGCCATTGTCGTGCCAAGAATGTAATGATTAAAACAGCTCATAAATATCCCCACCAAGGGGTTCGAGCCTACCCTGAAATTAGGGTGAAAAGGCCTTAGTCAACCACGCTGGCCCAGTGCAGGTTGGTCAACTTTACCCACAACCTTTGAATTACATCGCAGGTGTGTGCATGTTTCCTCACGATGTTTTCCTTCACCGTAAGTGCGGTAAATAAACGAACATATGAATAAAAATCGAAATCAACCCTCGAACTCATTTGGGCACACCATCTTCTAGAATGTAATGTACTAGAAATTTTATACGCTGCAGACGTCTTCTGCTGGACAGCGGTCGGTCTTGAATCTTTGCAGACCAGCGGCTTACTCCTTCACGATGTTTTTCAGTATCAACGCGTTAGGCATAGGTCCGAGGCTCCCTCGAGCCACCCCTAGTCGCGTTGGTACATGACTACTTTGGGGTAGATTCCTCCGATCCCCCGCAAGTCCGGTGAAGCTTGATCCGTCTACTTTTTGACTCAAGGTCAGGTTTAGGTCAATTAAAAAAAACCAGCGGCTTCCTGTGGCTTCTACCAGGCGCCATTTTAGCGGCCATTTTGTCTACGAAAGACATACCCTGCTAACATTTCGGGCAATGTCGATAGCTTAACTTTCATTAGAATTATAAACAAACATAGGTAAGTAAGAGTCAGGTTATTGAAACTTTTATATTAATAAATTACTTTAGAGAGATTTATAATGCTTAGATAGAAGAGATAAATTGTAAAATTGTGAAACAACTCAAAATAATTGTTAGAAAATAAATGTACCAGTCTTGTTATAATTTTATTTATTGTAATAATGTGTATTGACTAACATCGTTATCACAAATAAAATAAATAAAAGATAAAAATTTTATTATAGTAATAATAATTTTTTTAACTGCTTTATATTCATCAGCATGTATAATTATTTGTGAAAATTATATTTACATTAATGAAAATGATGATTAAAATAAAATAACGGTAGTTAATAACAGTATAAAAAAATTTATGTTCTTAGCAATGTAATAAATAAGGAATGTGTAATTTGATACATGCACAGATTAACGTATATAGTAAGAAGCCAGAACATGCGATTGGACATTCGCACTACGAAATTCACCCCTACTGTTACGAAATACGGCCGCTCACAATGTCAACATGTCCAGCCGAATGTGCTGGTTACTGTACATTTTACACATTTAATAAATACCTACTACACAAAGAATCTCTTAAAATTCTGCATATCTTTGGTTTAAATTCGATGTTCTTAGAATTGTTAAGTAGGTATTAGTCGAGGAATGAAAATGTTTGAACACCGTAAGTTGTCATTTTGCTTGCAGTAGTAGCTCAGTTCTCTGTCAACGGTATTTACAAAAGGTAATAAGTGATATACAATTGAAAACATTCCCTCATTAACATCATTATTTTTATGGTGCAAAAAAGAAAAATTCACCTCGAACCTTCAGAATAAAAGTGACCTAACTCAAAAATCCTAATTTGTGGAAAATCGCGATAAAAGTTTAAAAATTTGGGTTTGTCCTACAAAATATTTAATTATTTGTCGCAAATTAGAAAAAATACCGTAAACTGTAAATTTTATTGAAAGTTTAATGCATAAGCTTTCATATTTATAACATTCTATGTAAGATAAATAATAAATACGCTTTTTATATACAGCTGAAATATTCCCGTGCATTTTAAGTCACTTTAATACCAAATGGTTCCAGTTATAATACGACTCTCTTTAAATTGGGGCACTTTAGTAGTTAGTAAAATAATAAATATTGTACTTTTTTGAAACTAAACAGACTTAAACTTAACTAGGACAACAAAAACGACCAGAGCTTCGGTTATAAAGAGTTACAAAAATGAATAAGGTCAACTTAGTACTAAAAACTTGTCTTCAACTTAACTTTTTACTTGAAAATAAAACAACTCAGTTGTGTTTAGGTCCATTTAAAAATTAATATGCAGCGTTACTCTCCTACGCATTTGCGAAACATCTCTGAATCGGTCTGCTTAGTACGAGGGAAGTGGCGGCACGGGGTCAATAATAAAGAGACCAACATTACTGCTTCTCTCGATCTGACCAAACTAAGCTTTTTCAATACTACTCAGATGAAAGAGCATCCTTTTTAAGGTCACCTTATTATGATAACTCATTTTCCCTATTTTTATTTGAGTTAGGTCACTTTAATCCTGAAGGTGCGACCAATAGGGATCACCTTCGAGCAACGCGGGCCTTCGGTACGGAATCATGCATTTAAGGATTACGTTTTAAATGTTACTTAATCACATTGAATTCTTTTTTTATTTACTAAATTTTCCACCTTTTTTACCTCTTTTATAACCCGTTTAGGGAATGAATTAAAAAAAAACTCTTAATCACGAGTTCAATAAATTATGTCAAGAGCTTTTATAAAAAGTTTCAAGAAAATGGAGTTAATTAAATTTCTTCCCATACAAAAACTGGCACTTATTAATTCCATGTGTTATATTGTAATATTTCGATATTTATGTATAAAACGAGATAAAATAAAAACATGATTTGTATTTTTCATAATTTATGTCTATCTAAAATATCCGAAACAATTTTCCGGTATCCAAGAATGCATGTACATAATGGCACATGCCAACTTTTATCACCATCTATCCAGTGGTTGAAGTTTGATTGAGTAACTAAAATCCAATATAAACTTTTAATATTAATGGGAATTTTCATGTTTTTGGCTATTTGAAGAACAATGTAAGTAGATATTATTAGCACCGACACTATCTATAAATAATAAGTAAAACAACATATTTAATAACTAGTCTATATGATGGTGAATAGGTACTACAAACATTTAAAGTAAAAATAAAATTGTTGTTTTCATAACTATAAAACCACTGTACCTAAATATCCCGTTTTAAATCTTAAAATTATAATAATATATTTGTGCAACAGAAAAATGCTTATATCTTAATATTCGATTTTTTAAATTTATTCATTACTTAAACTACAAAATAATGCCATACTTTTTAAACAGTGCTGTATCTATTATATTACGTATAGAAAAAACAGATAGTACTTTGAAGACACATAAATTAAGTACTTAATCACACAATTTTTTACACCAAATAAGTGTTAATACTACCTATTAATACGTATGTAAAAATATATTACTGCATATTTTGTGACTTATTATAAATAAATAAATATGTGGGAACACCTCACACACGGCCATCTGACCCCAAACTAGGCAGAGCCTGTACTAGCTGATATACATACATAATATATAAATGTACAACATCCAGACACAAGGCAAACACAAGTGCTCATCACACGAATGTTTGCCCTGGGCGGGATTCGAACCCGCGACCTTGTGCTTCGTAGGCAGACGTACTACCAACTAGGCTACGAGGCCGTTATTATCACAAGAATAATATTATTATGGTAAGCTAAAACATAAATTATGCGTATACGCATGATTACAATTAGACGTAATATCTAAAGAAATAAGATAAAGAGCTTTGAAGATTAGCTTTCTGCCTCGTAGCAGCTTATTCTATGCAAACAATCAAATCTGTCAATATTACTAGCTTTCCGCCGCGGCTCCGCCCGCGTTAACTGTTTTTCCCGTGGGAATGAGGCATTTTCATTTTGTTACTCAAGGTAAATGTAGCTTTCTAATAGTGAAAGTTTTTTTTAAAATATGTTCAGCAGTTTTTGAGTTACACAGACACAAAAATACATTTTCTCTTTATAATAATAGTATGACTATAGATTTAAATTCATGGCACTAATAAATAATGAGCTAAGTCAACAATTTGAAAATATTTTGTTTTGTTATATTGAAGGTAGTTTAGACAGTTGATTATTTTAAACTTTTTTTATATCAGAACACAAGTTTTTATTTCTTAGTGCCCTGTTTTATATCTAATGGAATATTACCCATAGCACTAAATAACTTGTAATAGTGGTGTTTTTCTGAACTAATCCATATACTCGTAGTAGGTACATAAACAAAAACATAATAAAACCATTTTAATACAACCCGTATAAAAACAAAACTAATTAATAATTATCACTTTTCAACAACTGCACAATAATTAGGTATTACAGGCCACTTTTAATAACTGGCCACATTGTAATTTAATGCTCCAAAATAAGATTTAAGCGTTAAAATATTATTATAGAAGAAGATAAATAAGATTTATAAAGTTGTGATCTTATTTCAGAGCATTAAGGGGCCTACAGATGCTAAGTGGCGCCTCCACCCTTTAAAAAATAATAACTCGAAAAATAATCAATATTTCAAAAATCTAGAATTTCGCAATTTTTCCATCTATAACGAATAACGAGATATTTAATTAATAAAGTTAATGGCTTCATTATATCCTACAGAATACCGTCTCGTTTTTCGCCGTTCTAGATTTTTGAAATATTGATTATTTTTCGAGTTATAATTTTTTAAAGGGTGGGGGCGCCACTTTTCAGGCCCCTAAAATAAGAAATAGGCCAGTTACTGATACCAGTGATTGCCAGTAACTTTTGGTTGTTTTCTGTCTAATTTACTAAGTCGTCCTTAAATTAAATAAATATAATTAACAATAATTTATTAAATACATACCATAAATATATTAATATCTTATCCTACCTTTGGCTTTAAATAATTATAATAACAATTAAGTCCATGATTCTTTTTACTACTGCACACATCGATTCAGTGGTATGGATTAAAACCACTTCGTGGTTATTAAACTTTTTTGACTAGAGGATAGACCACTACTAAATTTAGGAAGAAATATTTGCGGTTTACAATACCGCTCGGATTACACGACTAATAAAAATATGCTATTTCAGAGGAATAACTAAAAAACCATAAGATCACCTTTGTCAACTGGTTGAGTACCAAGATTTTTTTTCTTTTTGACAACTAGTTCTGAAACTGAGCGAGAGTGCGCCGACACCGTCCTTAAGGGGCTACCCGAGGCTAAGTGGCGCCGCCCTCTGTTAAAAATTAATTACTCGCGAAGTATATTTTTTTTTTTAAATCCGGACGGTCATTTTGAAGTTGGCGTGCTATAGGATATATAGGGGCCATAAACTGTATTTATTATAGTCCGCTGTAGTTACAGATAGAAAAGTTGCTAAAAACGGCCACTTTTGGCAAATTTTCTATCTGTAACTACAGCGGACTATAATAAATACAGTTTATGGCCCCTATATATCCTATAGCACGCCAACTTCAAAATGACCGTCCGGATTTTAGAAAAAAAATATACTTCGCGAGTAATTAATTTTTAACAGAGGGCGGCGCCACTTAGCCTCGGGTAGCCCCTTAAGAACTTCTTATCTTATCTTATCTTATCTAGCCTAGACTGTCCCACTGCTGGGCAAAGGCCTCCCTCTTTTTCTTCCACTGCTCCCTGTCCTGAGCTACTTCTGGCCAGTCTTTCAAGTAGCTATCAAGCTCGTCCCGCCATCTCCTACGTGGCCGTCCACGTCTACGCCTATTGGTTGGTGGGTTCCAAACCGTGGTTTCTTTTGCCCATAGGTCTTGAGGCATGCGGCAGACGTGTCCGGCCCAGTCCCACTTAAGTTTGGCAGCAACCTGGGTGGCGTCAGCAATCTGAGTCCTGGACCGCAGTATACCAACTAACTATAAGAACTACATACTTAAAAAAAAACCGTTATGTATGCGTGTGTGCCTTACGTAACTTATAAAGAATGGCGGGAGTGGAGCTCGCTGCCTTCCCCGTTTGTTCCACTCTCGGAAACTCTCCCCCCTGGTTCGGAACTTCCAAGGTCCCTTTGGAAGTCATTAACAGGCTTCGACCCAGGTTGGTCGAAGCAAACAAAATCGGTTTAGGTGGGGTCTTTCTGATGGGACGGATCTCCGGCCTGTCGCCGAAAACGATGGCACACCTATTGTCGTGTCCTGCATGCCCTGCCCCCTGTAACATGCAGTGCTATGACAAAATTTTATCGCGCGAGAAAAAAAAGGAAGTATCCACCAATAGGATAAGAGACATGACAAAATTATGTCTGTCACGCTTGGACCGGGCATGTTAAAGGGGCTGAGTCTTGCACGTCGGAGGAGCTTATGGAGGCCTCAGAAAGAGCAATTAGGGTGGCAGGGTATTGGGCAACAAAAATTTGAAACTAGCCATCGACATGACAGAAGAAGAGGAAGAATAAAGCTAGTGTGTGTCGAACAGTCGGTTGTTTCACTCGCCTCCATTCAAATGTCTGGCGCGACTAGGATGTGAGACCGTAAGAAGCTTCATATCTTTTTTTAACCCCCGACGAAAAAGAGGGGTGTTATAAGTTTGACGTGTGTGTCTATCTGTCTGTCTGTCTGTCTGTGGCATCGTAGCTCTTAAACGGATGCGCCGATTTTGATCTTGTTTTTTTTTTGTTTGCAAGGTGTCACAATCGAGAGTGTTCTTAGCTATGATTCAAGAAAATATCTTCAGCCATTTGAAGATTTATCAGCTCTTTTCTAGTTGTTGAAAGGATCAAGTAACGGTTTTGTGTCGGCGGTTATTTTTTTTTTATTTAGTGTTATTATTTTTAAACAGATCTTTAGCTTTAGCATGAAAATAAAATATGAGATAAATGTAAGTAGGTACATAAGTAGTGATTTGAGTACCTATAGCATCTAATTCTTTTTTTTCAGTAGTGATCAAATAATTTGAGAAAGTTAATTAAATCTACTGACTGAGGGTGTTTCTTCCGTTTTTGCTCATTTGTGATGCAATAAAATGTTTTAAATATTATTGTCAGTATGATAGGTACCTATAGAATGCAAATATTTTACAGGTAATAATTTTAAGCGATAAGATATTTTAATCTGAACATTACTCTTCAATATTATATCTAATTATTTAAATATAACTAATATCACTAATATATTTTGAAAGATTAATATCCCGAATAGTGTTATTTTTAAAGAGGCCATCATGGTAAATATTTGGTTAATTCTAAAGTACAAAAATAACGGCAACAACAAAAAGTACCAATAATAGCAATAAATTTACGCTTTTGAGGTAAGCGTAAATTTAATCTCACTTAAATTGTCTAGCATTAAGTACTAAAAATAACGATTAAGGGCGGTATAGATGGCAAAAGTTCTATGTATAATATAGTATACCTATTTGTATTTTACGTATATTATACTTATAATCGTAGTTTTAGATTTTCTCTCCTTTCTTGTAAACGTATACAAATAGCTGCCAAACCAAACCCCTAGTTTTCAAATTACAGCGTAAAAACAAAAGTACAAATTTGCCATCTTTGATTACTCCTCCCCTCCTCCCTCCACCACTTTAGCACTTGACGACCGACAGTTCCACGTTCAGGACACCAAGACAAATCCAACGGTAGGAGTCGTTGCCATTTTCAGGAGTGACAGATACAATTTTTTCATTTAGTACTGGAGCGAACCGGACTATAGAACCACAACAGCTCAAATGAAGCTATCGTGAAACAAAAGACGGACGCGGATGATTGTATGCCCGACTGATGACGTCAACGCTTGAAAGACGCTAGTGTGGGGGTCTGTTAATTCTAACTTCAAGGTTAATGAGATCGGTCGATACATTTAATACACATAAAAAGAAGAGAAAAAATGTTTTGCACATCACTATCACTACATAGTATAAAACAAAGTCGCTTTTTCTGTCCCTATGTCCCTATGTATGCTTATATCTTTAAAACTACGCAACGGATTTTGATGCGGTTTTTTTTAGTAGATAGAGTGATTCAAGAGGAAAGTTTATATGTATAATACATGCATAATACACTTAAGAATAACCCGCAATAACTATTTTGCCGTGCGGAGCCGCGGCGGGTCGCTAGTAGAGTATAAAAAAAACATAGAGTACCTACGCGCACCGCTCCGCTGCAGCTTAAGAATTTTCTATGGGTGGTAAAATCAATAACATTTTTATTTTTGGATTTCGTCCTCGAGTCATGTTTGCAACTTATCATTGCACATTTCACAATTTTCTCCTATTAAATTACTCATTTTTACCGGAAAACAATCAGCTCCGATAACCATTTCCTACTTAATACTTAACGAAGGCGCTGAAGATATCCGGACTGTGCATACCCGTGCTTACGGTGCATACTTGATAACCACATGTTTTTTATTTATACTGTAAGGTTTTGCAATTTTTTGCAAAGTGTCGTTTTGATTGGTCGCCAAAATATACTAAGTAACTATGCAACGATCGATTTATAAATTATCTTACCCCCTAGCCACAGATCACGTATTCGGCATAATAGGGTTTTTGCGATTTTTGACCTACCACCGAATGGAAAGTTTTGCAGTGGTAAATTAAAAAAAAAACGACTCAACGGCACTAGTAAATAATGAAGTAATAAAATACCGAAGTATTAGATTAGATTATAAAAAATAAATAAATAAAATACTTCAACTTATTATCCTAAAATTAATCTCAGTCAGAACCAAGTACAATCCGACAAAAAAAGACAAAATGTCTACAACACATATAACTGGCTTCATTATTTTACTAGCGTATCAAAATTAGAGCGATTTTCCCTTCTCTGAGGGAAAGACGCGCACTTTGTTTGTTTAAAGAACACTTTGTTTTTTTAATATGCTTTCGAAAATCTTCCATTCGTGTCGCTCATCGACCTTTAGCCGTCTATGCCATCCTAAAACTCATGTTACAAATACACAGTGAAGTTTTATTAGATAAAAGCCTTTCATAAATAAAAAAATAAAAAATATTAAAAAATAAAGAAATAAAAAATAAATAAATGGTAAGTAAATAAGAATAACTCTAACAAAGGGACCAATTCTGAAATCGCTATATAAATCTTCATACATTTTACTACGGCTGGTTTTCTATATTTACAATTATTATTTATGGTTTTCGATTTGATTTAAGTTTTAGAAGTAAAATGATTCTCCAAAGGCTCTCAGCCTAAGGCAGGAATTCGTTGTGGACCTTATTCTGGTCAAATTCTTCAACCGAAAATCACTATGTATATCTTGTTAAAAGATGTTCGGCTCTTGTCCGTCAGCGGCCCGAATTTTTCTTATTATTTGGTTGCGCGGTAACCACAGTCTTGGGTTTCGACTCCGTGCGCCACGGAGCCAATGAGATCTGAAATAACAATAATAATAAAATTTTAAGACCTTGAAATGTACAATTTGATCGCAAATGAAGTAAATAAATAAATATAATTTTGTACAGTCTAAATCACTACATAGTATAAAACAAAGTCGCTTTCTCTGTCCTTATGTCCCTATGTATGCTTAAATCTTTAAAATTACGCAACGGATTTGATTCGTTTTTTTTAATACATAGAGTGATTCAAGAGGAAGGTTTATATCTATAATACATGCATAATATACTTAAGGATAACCCACAATAACTATTTTCCCGTGCGGATCCGGGGCGGGTCGCTAGTAGGTAATAAATATATTGGTATGAGCAAGACTACAAAATGAAATAAAAAATAACAACAAGATATTTTGTTTTTCGAGGTTTTTGTACTCCCTCCCTTTCACTTTTTTGTATTGACCTATGCTTGAGTCGAAAAAGTACGACGAATCAAGCTTCACCGGCTTGCGGGTCCCTTCCCTTAGTATTTTACTAAATAATTTTATGGTTGGATAAATTACTTACATAAATTAAAATGTAAATAAATGTAAATGTAATTATAATGACAATTTTAAAATTAAATAAATGTAAATGTAATTACAATGACAATGTAAAATCTATATCTATATCTTATCTTATCTTATCTTAATTAGCCATACGTGTCCCATCTATAAACAAAAAATAATACAGTACGTTCAAGTGCAAGGTATAGAATAGTAATATTTTTTTAGCTAGCTTTGAATTAAAAAAATATCTATATAATAAAACTGTAGAGGTCAAATGTCTGTACATAGAAAAAAAGATGAAATCCGAGTCAGGAAATCAAAGAATCAAAAGAAGTGAAATCGAACATATCCAGACAAATTTCTTTTTTTTTTGTTTCTCTGTCTGTTTGTCTGTTTGTATGGGCTAATCTCCGAAACTATCAGACCGATTTGAATGAAATTTTGCATGGCAGTTCTTTACATCCCTGGTCAACAACTTGGATACTTTTAATCGCGGAAAATTAAAGAGTTCCCGTGGGATAGTTAAAAATTATTAAGGAAAAGTCGGAAAACAACGCGGGCGTAGCCGCGGGCAGACAGTAGACGAGACAAGTAGGAAATAAACCAAACACTTACTTCACTAAGAACAACCCAATTGGTAAGATTGTTTAAAACAGTTAAGCGTATAGATTGCAAGGATCCTATATTCGTTTTTATTTTGCCTTCAGCTACTCCGAACTCATCGAAGTGACCCACGGATATGCTCGCATTTTGATCGGCTCTGGTCGGCACTACCTACAATACAAACAAGTTAAATTAAATTGATAAACCACTCTTCTTCTTCTTATCGAGTGGATTTCGAGGTAAACCTACCTCACAAACCCTGGTGTCGGAATTGTTGAGCCGCCTTAGGCTTCCGACATGGCTCCTATAACGACTATATCCGTAGATAGTAGCCGGGACTAACGGCTTTACGTGCCTTCCGAAGCACGGAATCATCTTTCTTTTCGGACAATCAGGTGATTCAGCCTGCTATGTCCTAACCAAACTGGGGAAAGTCTCACAAAGTGATATTTGTTCGATGGATCCCCACCGGGATTTGAACCCGGAACCTCCGTAACGTTAGACTAGCTTTTGACCACTCGACCACGGAGGTAGTCTCACCTCCACTTAAAAATATGTTATCCTTAAAAGCCTGACCAAAAATTAAAAACCAGCTATTGTTTTACACACATGTGTTTGTTGCTGGCAATAATATCCTCCTAATTATTTTAAACGCGAAAGTTTGTAAGTATGTATGGATGTATGTTTGTTACTCTTCTACGCAAAAACTACTGAATGGATTTTATTTAAACTTAACAAGAATAAAACATAGGCTACTTTTTACCGCGGAAAAATACCCCATTCCGGGGCGGAATGCTAGTCTATTTTTATTACCACGTGGATTGCAATAAATATCTTATCTTATCTTATCTTATCTTATTAAATTAGTTTCATCTAAAATCCGCAATATACGAGATTTATATTTCTTCTGGGCAGGCTTTAAATCGTAAATTGTAGCCCGTGTAGTTAATTCCCCTTAAGGTAGCCATTCGAACCGACACGAAAAAGTACAATGGACTCTAAGGTAATGGATTTAAGAATGAAATACTCAAAGTGAGTTGCCACGAAGACACAGACCCCGGGAACGCCGCGACCGCCGCGTCACAGTCGCTTACCTCCAAAGTCCACCTTAAATCCATTACCTTAGAGTCCATTATCCTTTTTCGTGTCGCAGCGTCAGTGTTGCTGACGCTCATGGACTTAGTAACATAATAGTGTAACTATGGTAATTCGTCCAAGCTGACGCTCGGTTCGAACGGCTACCTTGAGGGAGAGACGTCATTAAGTGTTCTATGGAAGCCTATTATTAATGAACAAAATATTTTAAATTTTGTTTTCTTGTTGAATTTTGGAGCAAACGCACAGATGCGTGAGAGCGCGGTCTGCGTGACGGAATCCCAGTTTATTTGCAACCTATAGCACAGACTGCGTCTGCCATATAAACTTAAAAATCGTCCCGAAAATTTCCCGCATCTCTTTTAAAAGATGAGATTCTAATATTCTTACCTCTACTAACGTGTCAAAAAACTTATCCGATATGTGGTCAACATTTCCACTGCGGAATAAAAATCTGAAAGGAAATGAACCAATTAAACAATAATGTGGATACTAGTTACAAAGATAGTTTGTTTTTCTCGTACCATACTTGAAGGAGAAGGGGAAAGGCGCCTCTACCTCTTACAAGTGCAATGTAAATAGTAACCCTAAATGGATATTTTTAGTACGTTTAATAAACTTGTTGAACATTCCAATACTAGTTAGTAAAGAACACAAAATAAAAATATTTGTATCTTAAACAGTGAGAAAGTAACGGTTGTGTGAGTAATTTGTTGGTATTTGTATTTAAGGGTTTCCTTAACATCAAGCAGTGCTGAGTGCGAGTTTTGCAACCAAAGTAAACGCGCTCGATATCGAGAGCGTAAACGCGATTTTGTATGGAATTGAACCTACGCCATCTGTGGACAGTTCGCTGAACTAAAATTTCTCCATACTAAATGCACGTTTACGTTGAAGTTATCGAGCGCGTTTCGTGAGTAAAAAACTCGCACTTGGCACTCAGTATATTGTCTCTGATTTAGGGATTTGGGGATTTGAGTATTTAGTATTAAAAAAAACTCACGCGTCTATATAAACAGGTTCTTCGAAAACGAATTCAATGAAATCGCCCTTCTTTGGAGTGATGCCCCAAAAGAAATTCCATCCCAAATACGCGTCCATCAGATAATAGTCCTTATGAGCCCTGATGGACGTGTTCGCAGACTGGAGGGGAGGGTTCGAATGGGGGTGGAACTTTGGTACTTTTACTATTTTATTTTCCTGAAACCAAAAGCGCATGATTTATATTAGTTGATTAGGTTTCAATTGTAAAATTCGCTAAAGAATTTAATTTTGAACTTCTTGTTCCAAATCACATTTTACAAACATTGGACTGATATTTTTGTAACCCTTACTTAAAAATGCTTTTTTTCATACTCCATTCGATAAGATTTATTAAAATAAAATATATATAATATTATATTATGTTACATAATAATTTATCGCCAAAAATCCATAATTTTCATCTTCTAATATTAAATTTGATTAAATTGTTTCTTTGTTTGCATTGAATAGGCTCCAAAACAACTGAACCGATTCTTTGGTACAAAGATAGGATAGTACTTGGGTGGGTAGTGTATGTATAGGCTACCTTTTAATACAGTAAACTTTTACATTCCCACGGGAAAATCTATTAACGCGGGCGGAGCCGCGGCGGAAAGCTACTCCCTTAATAATTTCGGTTACCCAGTGTCACTCTCGGAATCAAAACAAACGCTCAATAAATAAAAATGCCGCAAATTTTTGCTTTGGTGTAAAAAAGCTATATATATCATTAAGTTTAATTTGATTATATCACAAATCTAATAATACTTCGCACATTAAAATCTATTTCGCTACAGAGTATGCCAAAGAATGATACGTCTATAAATCACAACTTATAAAGCCTCTTTGCGAGGTTTTTATAAAGCTATTCAAAAAAAAAACGGTACTAAAATAAATAAATATAAAATTACCTTAATTTTATGCATTTTTCCCTTCAACGAGGAAAATAATCCTATGTGTTGAAATAATACCGTCGAATATCTAGGCCGAAATTTTAGCTTAGTTTGCGAACACTCTTCCTGGAATATAAATTTTACGAGACATCATAATAATAGATAATAATATGTATAATACTATACGAGTACTCGAGAATACAGATTCTAAAGTTAACTAAACTGGAGAAAGTCGACTAAGTTAGACGCATAGAGCTGGAACATTTTGTTTGGTTCTGTGTAATGTAAGGAAGGAAGGAAGGCTAAATATAGGATACAATAATCAAATGTAAGCAATTTAAAAAGTTACTTAGTCCAGTACTGTATTTTCATTATAAAGGTAAGATATTTGCAAACTTACCGGTTTCTGATCATCAGAACATTCACGAGTTGAAACATATCTTTCTAAGAGCCAATCTATAGGCACGTGCCGATAGAAAAGTTCTACATAAACGACGAAATGCTTCAAGATTGAAGACTTAAATAGTTTTCCGATTCCCCCAGTAGTGCAATACTCTATAAATAACCAATCAGGATATCTCACGGACACCTTTGCTGTGTAAGTCCTGATCGCCTGAAATCAATAATAAATAACTGAATATTAAAATAAAAAATCTAAAAAGGCACTTTTTTCCGTCAAATTAAAGATCGGAAATTAATTACTTTGCTCAAACCAAGGCTAGCTCTCGTCTAATGAACAAGAATAAGCTCAATAATTTAAAGAGGCGATGCGATTAGTTTAAACAGAAGTGGCCGTTTCGCGCACTGTGTGCTCTGCTGTGGAGAAGAACCCGCCGAAGAAACTCCACAGGATCACATTTTTTGTTTTTACCTACTAGGTTAACGGGGGCGAAAAACCTATAAAAAAAACAAAAAATACCTTTTATGGATAATATGCTAGGTAAAATCGCCGTTGCTAGACAATTCAATTCGCATTATAGCTCTTCAAATAACGTTCGCAAGGAATCGCATTAAATTACAAAAAATTTCTTCATGAATTAACTAAAGTTGGTACGAACATTTTCAGTTTAGTTTTAGTTTATGAAAAGAGGCGGCTTAGAAAATACTAAACTTTTTTATATTCAACACTCCCAGACAAATTGGTATTTGAACCGGCCAGCGTACCTATAGTATGTAGAGGTCAATGTTAATTTTTTCTTGAAAGGTTTTCAAAATCGTTACCTGAGCAAGGTCTTTCAGCATTTTGTAAAGCTGCCACTACAACACGTAGCACAGATATGAAAAAAAAATCAATCGCTATGTTTGACAATACTAGAGGGTCTAAAAGGGGCGCCGCCATTTAAATAAAACTCAGAGAGCAAATAATTATTCAGCACAGTCTTAAAATGCACCCGACCGGATTTCTGAAAAATTTTAAGTTTCCGAGTATTTTTTTAAAAAGATGGCGACCCTCCCTGTCCCCTAATAGTTTATAGCCCCTTAATAAGGTATAAACTTACGTCCATATAAGTAGGGACAGCTATGATGTCATCTTCTAGCATGAGATAGTATGTGCCCCTGGTTTGCGCGTACGCCATCAGAAATATCGCGTCTAGATTCTGCTTCGTTCGCCACATAAAGCGCCTGTATGAATCTCCAAGGTTCGGTTTCTCGTTCGAAAAGTCTGGATAATAATCGGGAGAGGGTGATATCACTTCGATCAGACCGTTTTTCACCTGTTCCGGAAACCTGTGGAAAAAATTTGATGGTCTTAGTACCTATCGTTCCTTTTTTCTTCCAATTTCCTCAACATATTGCTATTTCAATAATTGAAATTCTATTTTACTTCTCTGCATTTCACAATATATGTATATTTATATCTGTGGTCAAGCCGAATGTGGAAAAACAGCCTTCTAAAACTTATAATGGTAACCTAACCAAATATGAAGAACTAATAAGTAGAAATCAACTAACAACTTGAAAACATGCTCTTAGCGAAGGCGTAGATGAAATAAAACAAAAACGAAAGAAGAAGAATAACATACAAGTTTACTTATTTAACAAACTCATTACGTAATAATAACCGTAAGGCCACTAATGCCTTGTAGTTGATCAGATTGATTCAACCATGGTCTAAGAAAACAAGGTATAACCGTTAGACCACGTGACTGACACAAGCCTACGTCATTTTGCGCTGTTCATCCTTGTCTAAACACGCATTCGACAACGATGAACAGCGCAAGATGACGTAGATTTGTGTCAGTCACGTGGTTTAATGGTTAGACCTTGTTTTCTTAGACCATGGATTCAACTAACCAAGCAAGCATGTCCTTACACTTCAAAGAGAACTTCTTTCTTTTACTCTATGGTCATGTATAACATAATATTATAGTCAACTTACTTCGCTGACACTTGCTGTGCTACATGAATGACGTATTTCAGGTCGACTTCACCCACGCAGATGATTATTAGCGTGGAATTCTCGTACTTATTCTTCAGACCAGCCAACAAGTACTGGAAGACAAACATTGTAATGTTGGTCATTTAAAAATACAAAGGTTCTTTATTGATATGATCCAGTAACAATAATTTAGATATGGAATCCCCTTTTAAACGTTCAAGCATGTGTTCCGCTTTTCTATATTATTTTAAGCTACTTATTTTAATTTGTAAATCTTTTCAAAAAAAAGGACGGCCTCGTAGCCTAATAGTTGGTAGCACGTCTGCCTACGAAGCATAAGGTCGCGGGTTCGAATCCCGCCCAGGGCAAACATTCGTGTGATGAGCACTTGTGTTTGCCTTGTGTCTGGATGTTGTATTGTATAAAATCTGGCCTAATGCGGATTTTTGCTTATTGTGTTATACTTATTTTTTATTTTTTTCGTTTTTATTTCAATGTAGAAACAACAGTTAACATTTGACAAGATTGTAACATAGAAACTTAACAGCCAATTAGAGGTTCTCACAGATAGATTTATTATATTACGAGAATGTACAAGTATCACACTGTAGTTTGTAAAACGACGTCATCATCGTCTGCTGGACAAAGGACTCGTCCAAAGATCTCCATGACGATGGGTCCTATTGTGTTGATGAGAGCTAAATATTTTGTTTTCTAAAAACTTTTAGGTAGTAAACTTACCTCTAAAGTGATTAACAAGTAACTTTCCTTGTCCCGCTTCACAGTGGGTATTCCGAGCACATATTCGAAGTAGTTACTGGAGCCTCTCATGTGGAAACCTGGATACAGACTCTTTGGGCTATCGAGCTGATGATGTAGCACCTGGTTTATAAATGGAGCACCGCGGATCTTCTTAGGTACCAGACCAGCAGCTAAATGGGAACCTGCCAGGGAAAAGCGACCTTTTTTAGAAAAACATGGTACCATCGAGGTACAGTAAGTGCAAAACAAAAAAATTAAGGGCCTTCTTCTCCTAGACGACCATTGGGCGATGATAACAGACGTTTAGAAGAAGGAAATGGCGTGTGTGCATAGAATTGAAAATGATCAGGTTAATTTATATTTAACCATACATACATAATCTAGAACAAACAGAAACCTCAGAATAAAAATCAAAATGTTTTTATTCGAAGTAAGAGTTTACACATCATTTTTCGATGTCAATTAAAGTTAATAAGCTTTGCTGAAACCAAGGCTGACTTTGGTCTCACACTAATGAAGAATAGCTCTTGAACTTTAATAACACTAAATAAAAAAAAATTACATCCCCGACACAGAACCGTTACTTGATCCTTTCAACAACTTGAAAAGAGCTGATAATCTTCAAATGGCTGAAGATATTTTTTTGGATCATAGCTAAGAACACTCTCGATTGTGACACCTTGCAAACAAAAAAAAACTAGATTAAAATCGGCGCATCTGTTTAGAAGCTACGATGCTACAGACAGACAGACAGACAGACACAACGTCAAACTTATAACACCCCTCTTTTTCGTCGGGGGTTAAAAAGGCGATGCGATATTAGTTTGAACAGAACTGGCAGGTTGGCGCAATGTGTGCGCTGCTGTGGACTGTGGAGTAGAACCCGTCGAAGATACTCTACAGGATCAGATCTTTAGTTCTTTCCTTTTATAATATGATTACTCGTATAATATTTATGCATATTTAAAGAAAGATTTTGTTTTATGTAGGATAGAGTCGTAATTCATCATGGACTTAGTAACATAGTTACAACACCTTAGTGATTTGGTACTGGAATAATTTTATTATTACGTCTCTATGATGTTCAGTACTCTTTGTATTTATGCAATCTCTTTTAGTGTCAGTAAAGAATATTTGTAATTCATGTTCTAAGAGCACTCGCGCGAAGCACGGGTGCCTTGCTTTTACATTCGTGTAACCGTCCGTCCGTCTGTCACAATAAATTTCCTCTGTATCTATTCACTAATTACAGTGACGTGTAACAAATTTTGAATTCACTTGTTATTTTTTTCGTCTACGATAATGTGAGAACAGTTTTATACCATTAAGTGTTTTCAGCAACGCCGCGGCTTCTGCAGATGTTCTGTTGTAGGGTGGGCAGTAGGGCTGGCACTTCACGATTGGTGCGATCTCTAATTGCATCTGAAGATTTATAATAAGCAAATTTCAATAAAAATAAGAACATTTCTATGAATATGTTAGCTTAAACGCTGTTTTGTATTGATTTTAAAGTACGCTATCTATTGTCCTGAAACTATTCTTTTATAGCAGTAGCTCAAGGCATCGTGCCAGTTTCAAATTAAAAGGTAAATTAACAAAGTGCGATAAATAATACTAGATATTTTTTTATTAACCAAAGCCGATGAAAAATGTCTACACATAAAATCGCGTTTCCTGAATTCTTGTAACGCACAAAATGGTGCCGGTGTAGACGACCACAATCGCCCAGTGCGGATTGGTCAACCTTCACACAGAACGTCGTATTTCTTCTCTCTCGCAGGTTTCTCGAGGAAAATTTCCTTCTCTAAAGGCGTCAAATACGTAAGTTATATTATTATGTACACATTAAAAGTCAAAGTCAAAGTTTTTTTTTAATTCATAACTAGCGACCCGCCCCGGCTCCGCACGGGAAAATTGTTTTTGTGGGTTATCCTTAAGTAAATTATGCATGTATTATACATATAAACCTTCCTCTTGAATCACTCTATCTATTAAAAAAAACCGCATCAAAATCCGTTGCGTAGTTCTAAAGATTTAAGCGTACAAAGGGAGGGACATAGGGACATAGGGATAGAGAAAGCGACTTTATTTTATACTACCTATGTAGTGACTAGCGACCCGCCCCGGCTCCGCACGGGAAAATTGTTATTGTGGGTTATCCTTAAGTAAATTATGCATGTATTACAAATATAAACCTTCCTCTTGAATCACTCTATCTACTAAAATAAAACCGGCCAAGTGCGAGTCGGACTCGCGCACCGAGGGTTCCGTACAAACCTGCAAGGTTTACAAAGTTCTTTCATTACGACAATCGAGTCATAACTATGGTAATCTTATTGCAAAATGAAATTCATAACATTACAATGGGGAAAGATGGAGGAGCATAAATTTAAGACAAAGATCTCTTTATCGTTTAAGTAACTAAGTACTAAGTAAGTATTTCAACTTGATAGCTCTACGCGTTCATGAGGAAAAAAGTAATAAGTTTATATTTATTAAAAAATATATATTTTGTAATGTAACTAAAAATTTAAGGTTTTCGGAATTTTTCCTTTATGTGTGCTATAAAACGTTGCTTCATGCCAAATTTCAAGATTCTAGGTCGACTGGAAGTACCCTTTAGGTTTTGATTCCCTTGCGAGTACTTGCGAGTTTCAAAATATGCAGCTTAAATTGCTGTTTCTTTTGATTGCGTTGACATAGAAGTTTGATTTTGTTACAGCTTAAAGGTATTATAGACCTGAGTATTTGGTATGAATTTCAATTTAATACCTCTACGCGTTTATGAGGAAATGGGTAGTAAGGTTAAAATTATTAAAAAAATATATATTATGTGATGTAACTAAAAATTTATGGATTTCGTAATTTTTCCTTTATCTATGCTATAAGACGTTTCTTCGTACCAAATTTCAAGATTCTGAGTTCACGGGAAGCACCCTGTAGGTTTTGATTCCCTTGCAAGTGTCGAAAATTTGCGGCATAAACGGCTGTATCTTTTGATTGCGTTGGCTTAGAAGTTTGATTTTTTCACAGCTTCAAGGGACAGTAGACCTGAGTAATTGATATAAATTTCAGCTTCATACCTCCACGCGTTCCTGAGAAAAAGGGTCTTGACAGACGGACAGACGGACAACAAAGTGATCCTATAAGGGTTCCGTTTTTTCCTTTTGAGGTACGGAACCCTAAAAAACCGCATCAAAATCCGTTGCGTAGTTTTAAAGATTTAAGGATACATAAGGATATAGGGACATAGGGACAGAGAAAGCGACTTTGTTTTATACTATGTAGTAATAGGTTTTTTAAAACTGTAATGACATCATATAAGAAATTTAGAAGCTTTGCTCAAACCAAGACCGGCTCTCGTCTCAAACAAATGTACAAATCTAAGCAATAAAAAAAAGCGGCCTAGTGCGATTCGGACTTGCCCATGAAGGGTTCCGTAGCAGCAAGTAACATAGTATAAAAGTTCTTGTAGCTCGTTGTACCTACTTGTAAGTTTGATCGATGTTTTAATAATAGTGAAAGGTAAATTGAGGTATACGATTTATGTAGTATTAAAAGAAACTCTCCATGCTTTTATATTTTGAATGAATGAAAAGAAACTACCTACGATCTTGTCCAAACCAATTTTCGGTGGAAGTTTGCATGGTAATGTACGTCATATATTTTTTTTAGTTTTATCATTCTCTTACTTTAGAAGTCACAGGGGGGATATACATTTTACCACTTTGGAAGTCTCGCACAAACTATTCAGTTCAGAAAAAAAAAATTAGAAACACCAATATCATTTTTGAAGACCTATCCATAGATAACAAACACGTGTGGGTTTGGTGAAAAAAAAATTGGAGTTTTAGTTCTGTCTAAGTATGGGTAACCTCCAAAATTTATTGATTTTTTTTTTATATTTTTGGCTCACAGAATACATCTACCCACCAAGTTTCAACAGTATGGTTCTTATAGTTTCGAAAAAAAGTGGCTGTGACATGCGGACGGATAGAGAGACTGACATGACGAATCCATAAGGGTTCCGTTTTTTGCCATCTGGGTACGGAACCCTAAAAAGAGATCAAAAAATCTAAAAGAGGCGATGCGATATCAGTTTAAAAATAACTGGATGATTCGCGCAATGTTTGTGCCGCTGTGGAGAAGAAACTGCGTTCAAAACTGCATTGATTTTTGCCGTAGTTAAACCCGCCCTTCCCGATGGGGAGATAAATCTGAGCCAGGGATCGAAACCGATTTTGACATACCTGTTAATATGGTTAGAAAAACAGATATAATTCCGTTCAGAATTCAAAGTTCCATTTATTACCGGTTAATTGGGGAACGGAATTATATCGATTTTTCGAACGATATCAACAGGTATTTCAAAACCGGTTTCGATCCCTGATCTAAAGCTCTACATTTATATCTACCTGCAAGTTATAAATCTCCTCCTGCCTTGCTCGATATGAGCTGATAAGGAATTCCATCTCGTTTTGGATCTCAGCGAGCTTCATGGTCAGTATTTCCTCCCTTACAAGCCGACCTGAAAACAGTCTCAAATCAACCAACATCATTAAGAGCATTATTTCCCCACCGAGGGGCTTAAGCCTACCCTGAAATCAGGGTAAATAACTGAATAAGCCTTTTAGACGCTGGCTTTATGTGGGTTGGTCAACTTCACACTTTAAATTACTACGCAGCTTTATGCAGGTTTTCTAACGATGATTTTCTTCTCCTTAAAAGCGTCGAATAAACGTACTATAAGGGAGTTGGCGTGGCAGCCTCAGAATTAAAACGCACTTTCTTTATTGACTACAAAACTCACACTAATAACAAATTAAAGAAATTTATAACGGAAAGGGTTCTTTCCCTTAACTCTTCACTATCATGAAGTGATCATGAACTGTCCTGTCCAGGCTTGACCTGGAGCAGGAAGACGTTAAAATCCAACTGACACCATCTATGAAGATAAATATGTCTCTATGAGATGGCATGACCCATTGGTCATTTCAATGCCACAGTACATTTAAATTCGGAAATCGAAAACACATTGGTACATACCGAGGCTTAATACACGCTGTACATTCCAAATTGTTCGGAATTTACAAATGAGCACATTTTAGAGCATGGACCTTGCATCCCTATTCCGGTCTGAAACGGATTTATAACGTTACATGTTTGCGGTTAATACTGTTGATACTCACTATTGGACATTGACAGTATGGTGGTTGTGAAGACGGAAAGTGCAAGCAATACGAGCAGGAATAGTCGCTTTCGCACCGTACACGTAGAAGCAAGGAAGGCAGCGAGTCTCACAACAGCAAGATTGCAGGTGCGTCTGTGACAAGACAAACAATATAGTTAATATTTATAAATCGAAATATAACCTTGTCGTGTAAAGAATATTTGGTTGCATTTAACAGTAAGGTAATTCATCCATCGTGCTTTGAACTTAAAAAGTCGCGGTCTTTTTCGTTTATAATAATAAGAAAACCGAAATGTGAATTATTCAAATTTCATATAAATGAAATATAGTATAATAAGAGCAGTCCAGTGGACGTCTACTGGCTGAAATGATGATGATGAAGAGCAGAGCGCACCAGGCAAATTAGGCGTAATTTTATGTAGGACTGATGTTTTTCCCTTGTAGTGCTCAAAATTAATACTGATCTGTGATGTTATTTTGCGTCAATCCCAGTCTTGCATATACTGAGCGCAAAAATCTACGTTGAACGGATTCTATTTTATCGGTCTGAATCTGCTAAATAGGGAACCAAATTGATAAGCAATACTCCAAAATTCTCCTGACCAAAGGGTGTACAGTACAGGGTTATCCATGAAGCTAGCCTCCTAAACAATTTGGCTTTCCGCAGGACAAAATATTATATTTTGTTGGCATTACTACAGATGTATAAGGAAAAGTAATATTAAATACGACTACTACAACAATTTCGCCGACTCCAACCGACTCAGCACTGTTACCAACCTTATAATCATACAAGTATGAGCGTGTATTTTGGTAAAACCACAGGTAAAGCTAATGTCTCGACATTTTTTCGCATTCAGCTCCACATGATTTTGATTACGTCAATCAGTAATGATATTAACATCCTTCTGTAAGCCCTAGCAAACCTCGATACCATTTATGAGATGATAGATAAAAGCCATGTTAGGCGTAGAAATAATAGTTGCGTTTTAAATAATTGATAAGTAGGCGCTAATTAACTTTGAGACCCACATGATATAGCTAGCAAGTGTTAGAAACTCCAGTATAAGTAGGCCAATAAAAAATATCGATTTCGTGTAATGTTACCACGTAGTTTTTATTAACTCATACTTTCAATTACACTACGCTATAAAAATTATTTAGTAGGTAGTCTAATGACTACCTACTAATATGTAAGTGTTAATTACCAAATGGTAATTAACATAATGTACAATACTACTAATCAATAGTACAGTGTGGTACAAAAGTACGCTAAGCTGACCACTTTAGATTTTGCACCATTGACCGTTTAATAAGGTGTGGTAAGGGAGAGAATAACGGTTCCCGTGTTCAGTTTATCTTTCTCTTGACTGTACAAAGCATCTCGAGTGTCTTGAAATGATTACAATCGAAATCATTTCCGGATCCCTGTAAAAAAAGGTATTTTGTTGTGATAAAAGAAAATATTGTTTTATTAAGAAGAAATTTCGTCTGTAGTCAAGAGCAAGCTAAGCTAAACACTATTGGGACCAAGGATTTTATAAGTACTAGGTAGTACTTAAAACATCCTTGATTGGGACATTGCACCGTTATGTTGCCTGTTGATTAAGAGCAGTGGCGGATTTACACATTTGCCGCAAATAGGCTATTAAGTTTTTTTCATCCCCAACCAATCTCCTAACCAATGTTAGGTTAATTTCAGAGTAGGGAGGGACCAGCTTCTTCCGATTTACGATTTTCAAATGCCTATAGATTTGAATTTGATTGAAGAAAGAAGGCAAAAGGAGGTAAGGTACGCAGATAACTTGACACTGAGCGAAACCAGCTGAAAGGAAGGTAGCATAGCAACAATGGTATTTAAAACAATAATTACTCCTAATTTGTCGCCCCCTAAAATCTGCCGCCCTAGGCTTCAGCGTACTCAGCTTGTTGGTAAATTCTTCTCGGTGCGCGTCTTCTGTAGAGCATAGTGCTAACGAGTCAGTTTAGCATTAATTGGTTTGTCAATTTTGTCATATCAGCCAAATTAGTCGAAACGTAAAATCAGCCGCGGAACTACAGTCGCGTACTTTCAGCACAGTGTCACAGATTACTAAATAGTTACTACGTAACAGATACTTCACTCAGTATAAAATTTCCAACACTTAATGCTTTAATAGCCTACTCCATCGCGTCAGCAACCGCTGCATGCTAAAATGTGCCTGAATGCTCAAGCGTACAGTTGTGATTGCTTCGCACCGTGCGATCCCACAGCTATCGCAGGGCTGCCACGTCGATAAAATTGAATTAACATAACTTTTTATGTCCCAGTGTGTTTCCTGTACTTATAAACAACGCACGCTTGCTATCTCACCTCATCCTTCGATGGACGCATCGTAACTGACGAGTTGTTAACATCAAAAATTTCAACAAATTAGGAGCACAATTTAAAATATCTATCTTGAACTAACAGGAAAACCTCTTTTCATAGAAAATAGAAGCTGTCCGACTGAAATAATTTATTTTGTATGGAAGAAGGGAATCCATTTAGTAGGTACTAAAGGAGTTTATTAATTACATGCCAATTTAATATATGAGCCCATTAAATACCCATTAGGTATAGTTTATTAATTTGTGAACAAATGTTTTATAGCAAACGGGATTTAAGTACCTATATTCGAATCCGTCTAATAATTTATTTGAATATAACTTACTAGCGACCCGCCCCGGCTCCGCACGGGAAAATGGTTATTGTGGGTTATGTTTAAGTATATTATGCATGTATTATACATGTAAACCTTCCTCTTGAATTACTTTATCTATTAAAAACAACCGCATCAAAATCCGTTGCGTAGTTTTAAAGATTTAAGCATACATAGGGACATAGGGACAGAGTAAGCGACTTTTATACTTCATTACTTCATTAACAGCTCATACATGTCCCCACCGAGGGGCTCGAGCCTACCCTGAAACCAGGGTGAATAGGCCTTAGTCGACCACGCTGGCCCAATGCGGGTTGGTCAACTTCACACACAACCCTTGAATTACTTCGCAGGTGTGTGCAGGTTTCCTCACGATGTTTTCCTTCACCGTAAGAGCGTCGAATAAACGTACATATGAATTCGAAAATCGAAAACACATTGGTACGTGCCGAGGTTCGAACCCGCGAACTTCTGAATGGAAGTCAACGGCCCTAGCCACTAGGCCACCGACGCTCTTACACTTTTATACTATGTAGTGACAATACAGCCATCTAACCTGAAACTCCGTGGTCGAGCGGTCAAAAGCTCGTTTGATGTTACGGAGGTTCCGGGTTCGAATCCCGGTGGGGATCCGTCGAACAAAAATCACCTTGTGAGACTTTCCCCAGTTTAGTTAGGACATTGCAGGCTGAATCACCTGATTGTCCGAAAAGGAAGATGATTCCGTGCTTCGGAAGCCGTCCCGCTACTATCTACGGATGTAGTCGTTATAAGAGCCATTTCAGAAGCCTGAGGCGGCTCAACAATTCCGACACCAGGGTTTGTGGGGTAGGTTACCCTCGAAACCCACTCGATAAGAAGAAGACCTCAAACTATGTATGTATAATATTTGTATTTATATATTTTATGTATGTGTATGTATATACGTATGTATAGTGTCCGTTTAATTTAATAACTATATTCTTATTCGATATTATTTGCACAACCGCCTTTTCTTCTGAACTTTTCTACTCTCGCCTAAAGGTTGCCTGGAAGAAATCGCTTAAAGCGATAAGGCCGCCATTTGCCGCAAACTTATGTTCGTGTTGTTTTTATATGTAAAATATTTTATGTGCAATAAACAATATTTGTATTGTATTGTATTGTATACATACAACATCCAGACAAGGCAAACACAAGTGCTCATCACACAAACCCGCGACCCTGTGCTTTGTAGGCAGGCGTACTACACTAGGCTAAGTCAGAGATGTGTAGGTAATGCGTATGATACCACAAAAGTAATATCACCTTAAAAGGTAATGCAATATCATACATTACGCGAGTATTGTAACCAGTACACGTACACATCACATATTAAATAAATAAATAAATAAATAAATAAATAATATGTGGGACATCTCACACACGGTCATCTGACCCCAAACTAGGCAGAGCCTGTACTATGGGTGTCAGACAGCTGATATACATACATAATATATAAATATACAACATCCAGACACAAGGCAAACACAAGTGCTCATCACACGAATGTTTGCCCTGGGCGGGATTCGAACCCGCGACCTTGTGCTTCGTTGGCAGACATACTACCAACTAGGCTACGAGGCCGACATATTAGCTATTATGGAAGAAAATCAACTTCTTTCGGATCAGTTTGTAAAAAATAAAAACAAAAACACTTTTTTTGTGAGCTATCTAACTCGAGTAATGCGGTCGCGCGCAGGTAATGTTATAATAAAGTAATATGTGCTGACAGTACGGAATGCTACAGAGCATTTCTTCGTACTAAGTAACAAATTTCATTCTACATTTCGGGTAATGTTTAGGGTGATGTGTAATGGTACGGGGTGATATCACCTTTACGAAAGTAATGAGTAATGTGATATGGGAACGTACTGTTTTGCGCATGTCTACTAATAACACTCAGTTGCAGAAAGGCTCATTAAATATTTAAAGTGGCATTAAATACTAATCTTCCATTAAAGTGTTGCACAAAAGCAAATCATGTCATAATAAATTTTAAATTTAATGCTTCATTAAAGGTGCTTCTAAACGGGCAATGTTTTTCGGCAATTTGTGGCTGCACCATTAGCTACTTATTGCCGGCTATCACAAAAATATTTGATGGCTGAGCAATCTATGGCCGAGATATGTGCTGCAATATGTCTGCAATAGTATGGCTCATGTTACAGACTCCTAAACGAGCTACACAAACCGACAACAATGGCTGACGAAATCACACTCGTCGCAGCGGCTTATATTGTTTTAAAGGAAAAATCAAAAAAGAAAAAGGAGAGAATGTGGATTAGACCTTATTTAAATAGGCGTGAAACTTTAGATAATTTATGTCAAGAAATAAGTCTTACACAGATTACTATATTAGTAGCTAAATGGTAGCTAATGATTTTTGTTTTGTTAACCTAACCTCAATCAATCCCAATTCCCAAAACAAAACAACATGACAACTTTACTGCACAGAGTATAGCAATTAATCACGGCGTCACTCACAAACTTCATGTCGCGTAGAAAAGGACGCACTATACCATAATAATAGAGAGCGACGGAAACAGCAATAGAACTCGCTGGGCAATATTGCAGAAATATCGATCGCTCAGCGATCCTCCGGCAACCTAAAAAACAATATCGGCCATACATGGCCATACCAAACATGTGTGGCTATATGGCTGGGATATTACTGCAATATTGCTTAGTCTGGCTGGTGTTGCTAGCAATGTTGCCAGCCACTGTGTTGCAGCCACAAATTGCCGAAAAACATTGCCCGTTTAGAAGCACCTTAACTTTAATGGAAGAACTGTCAAACCCTCTGTCAAACCTATCTTTATCTCATTTTTGGTTGCACAACGCGTCTTTATCGTCTAATGGGCATTATTTTGACGTTTCTTTCATTAAAAATATAATTGGCCGTGAAAGCTCCATTAAAGCTAAAAATTGTCAGGATATTTAACGAAATATGTCTTTATCTAGTTGCAAAAGCTTGAAATATTTAATTTACCTTACTTCTTTAGTACTTTATTAACCAATAGGTTATTTTATTATGGTTGCTTTCTAATATCAATTACTTAAATAACATTTCAAATGCTAAATAAAACACAGAAAATGTTTCTCAGTATAATATATTTAAGATAATAATCGTGTAAATCATGTAATATTATGTAAAGAAAAGAAAAAGTAAAAGTAGGTATTAAACTGATATTTAATTGATATACCTACTTACTTTTAATTCCTACATTTTTACACTGAGCTAAAACAGTAATACATTGCATTCCCCTACTTTCTTCCGAGCTTTTTGTTTCATATTATCATACATACAATGTTTTGAGCTGCTCTGTCCCTCTGTAGTCTGTAGTAGTATTACTGTTGTACTTTCTAGAAATTGCCTTCCAGGCTTCGGTTTTTTTGCGTACATACGTTCCTCCCATCCTTTTATCTTCAATAATACGCTTATAACTGGAACAAAAGTAATTTATTTGTTTACAACTTTTCCGGCGACAATCGAGGTTTAGATTTTTGTGTGAGAAGTATACTCCGTAATTTCAGTTAGGTATTACTTACATAGCTAGTCTGTGTAGTCCTGTTTTGCATAATTTGCCTTACGGTAGCATTGTTTAACATATTAGTAAAATTATTTAATAAACGAAAATGTTGTAAATAACACACTCACCAGTTCACTACTGCTAACATGATTTTCTACTGCCCTGTGTAGTTGGCACTCCGCTCCCGTTTTTTCTGCACTTCAGCCATCACAAAATAGCAAAAAATACAAAAAAATCGACAATAACAGTTTTTTTAAAGCCACGAATTGTAAATATGAATTGCTCGTGAACTGTCTATGTCAAACAATATTTGCTTTTTTTTGAAGTTTTATGGCTCGGCTACCATCAAATACGACAGATCTGCGTCATTACATTCACTCTTTTTTAATTTCCATACTGTTTCTGAGGGCAACATTTTTTAATGAGAGCATTAAGGTGCTCCCTCACCGGGAGCATTCGCGTGTAATGTAACGTTACAGATTTGAGCATTACATCAGTGAAGGAGGAGAACCGAGCATTACAATGCGCACCTTGTAATGATACAAAACGGGCATACATCAGTGAAGGAGGAGAACCGAGCATTACAATGCGCACCTTGTAATGATACAATGTGTAATATCTTGATACAACTTGTAACATCAATCAATGCGCTTCACTTCCCCTAGCCCCCCGCCGCTATGAAATGCTCAAAGTCGAATCTATAATGTTACATTACACGCGAATGCTCGTCAGTCAGGGAGGTATTATTGTAATGTAATGCTCAAAGACGAATCTATAATGTTACATTACAAACGAATGCTCGTCAGTCAGGGAGGTATTATTGTAATGTAATGCTCAAAGACGAATCTATAATGTTACATTACACGCGAATGCTCCCGGTGAGGGAGCACCCTTAACTAATGAAGGATTATCCTGGCATAATTTATTTTTATGCAACGTCTTTAAACTAATGAAATCATTAGAGTTAATCTTCCATTACCTAAGGTAGGATTTAATGCCAGCTTTCTGCAACTGAGTGTGTTGCAGTTATGTGATTTTATCTTCGAAAAGCGTCGAATAAGAGCCCTTTCACACGAGCGATTTTTTTCGGCGATTTCTCGGCGGAGCGAGCTTATTAAGCGCCGCGATACGAGTATTAGAGTACGCAAACCGCTCCACTGTCTTATGCCAATCGTAAGCAGATGTTCTATGTGCGGTGAAATCAGTAACATTTTTCATTTTGGATTTGTTCTTCGAGTCATGTTTGCAACTTATCACTGCACATTTCACACTGTTCTCCTATTAAAATTCTTATTTTCACCGGGAAAAACAAACAGCTCCGATAACCATTTCCTACTAAACGAACGCGCTGAAGATATTCGGACTGTGCATGTCCGTGCTTACTACGGTGCATACTTGATAAGGTGTGCTGTATGCCTACCAATTTTTTTTTTATACTCTGGTGACATTTTCGACTAAGAGTGTTAACAAAGGAACTGCACTGTCTTTGGGCGTCGATGCCACCGGAGCGTCGACTGCATTTAGCAAAGTGCAGTTCGTCTGATATCACCCTAAGGTGACGACCGCTGAAGTCTCGTGGTCT
The DNA here is from genome assembly GCA_948473455.1 of Teleiodes luculella. Lineage (NCBI taxonomy): Eukaryota > Metazoa > Arthropoda > Insecta > Lepidoptera > Gelechiidae > Teleiodes > Teleiodes luculella. The sequence goes on from OX419582.1 coordinate 3,767,341, forward strand.
ATCGATTTAGTTTCATCAATAAGATATCAAATGCTAATAACTTGGTTAGCAAATACCAAGGCTGGATGCATTAAAGCGCTAGTGCGAAATGGCTATATGCTGGAAAAATCCATTCTAGAACGGGATACACAAAGAAAATCACTGATAAAACTGACGTGTCAAAGTCAGTCATTTTTTTTATTCATCATAGTTTTTTTTCTTTAATAAAATTCTTTATTTATTTATTTATTTATTTATTAAATTATTTGCTACACTTACAATTTAAACCAGTTTACCTACCAACCTTTAGTTTGTCCTCCATCCGTTTCAGAACTATTGATCAGATTTTAATAAAATGTTGGTAGGTTGTTCTGAAGAAGCCTGAAAGGGTGCTGGTCAAGCAAAAAGCCATCTTTATAAAAAAAACTAGCTTACCGCCGCGACTCCATCTACATCATCAGTTTTTCCCGTGGGAAGGAGATTTTTTTCCGCGATAGAAGGAAACCTTTGTTTTTTCCTAAGGTCTATTCTATCTTTGTACCAAGTTTCATCAAAATCAGTTCAGTAATTTCGGAGCCTATTCAATTATTAAGAATATTATAGGTATCTTTTTTACACCTTTACATTATTGTTGTTCTAGTGGATCCCAATATCTTTTTGAAAATTTAATATTCTCTTTTGTTACCCGGGATTAGTAGCGTCCCAATAGTGAAATATTTTTAAATCAGTTCAATAGTTTCGGAAACTTCTTTATAATAGGTACTAGCAAACTAGTAGGGCGACCGAGCTTTGCTCGTGAACATATAAAACAAAAACAAAAGTAAGTTACCGAGCGGGTTTCGAACCCGTAACACTTTTTTCTTGCCGTCCGCGTCTTAACCCGCTGGACCAGACGGACAGTGGCCGGCAGGACAAAATTAGCGACCATATTCTTCGTGGAAAGAAAAACGCATGAAAACCTTGAAAAATGGTCAAACCTTGCAAGCTTAATTTGATTCCCGGCATCCGATTAAGCAAAGCGAAAAAAAAACTACCTGCATGGCTTTCCGTATGGATTAAGCTGAAGTTTAGCATACGCACGTATGTAAGGTTATACCAACGAGCCGAGTAAATAATTAAGTAAGAGCTTTTAAGCTTGTGGGATTAACCGAGCAGGTATTTTTCTATCAACGAATAAAAAAAGATTCTAATATAGGTTGTTAAATTCGCGGCAAGCTTTTATTTAAAGTGTAATGTAAAAAATTAATTGGATTCATTAAACTCTCTGTGGATTAAACTCAATTTTTTTATCGTTTTAAAGTATTTAAAAATAAAGATTTCTATTTATTTTTTCGTAACTGTTATGATTAAAACGTGGTAATTCGGTAATAGATATGAAAACAACAGTGAAAGCTATAGAGAAACATTATGTTTTTAATATAATGTTTTATCGATTTATGCTAGAGTTGTGTCTTCACAAGACTTGCGGGGGAGCGAAAAACTCTACCGTAAAGCACCACAAATCTACTATCTTGTAACTAGGTGCTTTGCAACCTCAATTTCACCTCATTTTCCATTTCTTAATCGTATAAATTCAAATATTTAATTTTGGAGTTCTTTCGTCATTCATACGTCATCTTCGTCCATTGTTCTTTAGTTTTTCCCTTGACTGCCGACATTGGCATTTATATTAGCTTCACTTGTAAGTAACTATGTATGTAAGAAAATTTTGGAATCTTAATTTGACCCACTTCCTGGTCTTCGATTAGGATGAAATTTTGCACACGCTTTGAGTTCTGATGACAATACATGACTAGCTTAGAAACCTTCGTTAGAAACGTCATTACAAATCCAATATGGCGGCCTCCCCATTATATGTACTGCTTCGCTAAGATGGCGAACTGGCTGTTTGAAATCCACCCCCATGATATGGGTATCAAATGAAACGGTTTGCTGTCAAGAATACGAAAAAAAAAGTCACGTGACTTAAATCCAATATGGCGGACAGGAAGCGTGTTTTTTAGTTTTTTAAACTATGTATTATATTATTTAAAATATAAGGAAATACAAAAGACGCGATCCTGTGGAGTTTCTTCGGCGGGTTCTTCTCCACAGCAGCGCACACATGGCGCGAACCTTCCAGTTCTCTTTTTTTAGACTGTTTTTTTTTGTTTAGACTTGTACAATCGTTTGAGACGAGTACCGACCTTGGTTTGAGCAAGGCTACTTAAATAGAGATAGGTACATACAACATTCAGTGTTTAAAAAGAAACCCATGACGAACTTACGAATCTTTGACTTCAATTACACAGTCAAACTCCTTCCTTTGATTTGATTGACGTTCATTGGAGAATCAAAGTATACATATATGTAGCTGAACTGCACACGCGCTAGTTCGTAGGTAGTTAGACGTCATTTGGTATAGACGTATACATAAGTCGCAGGTAATGGGGAAAACCGCGGGATTTCATGTAATCCCTTGAATTATCATGAAATCACGGACGTTGACGAATTATCTTGTTCATTGCATCTCCTTACTGAAAATATTTCACTAAACTGAGTCTTTTGAATTGGCGAAAAAGTTGACTCTAGAAAAATTCAAGCTTAATGACTAGTCTTTTGACATTACTCTGTTGGGAAAGTATGAGATACTCGTAAACTATTCTGGCATTTCGTCTATAAAAACCACTTCTGCCGCCAGTTTATAAATAAAATTATATTGTTGTACGTAATAAAAAAATAAAATGTTTCCATATTTTAGAATTAAAATTTTCTAACTTAATTAACCAAAAGTACTAAGAAAATAATAAATGTAATCCACTGGGCTAAGCTAATGTTTTTCGCACTAAACTATATTAGTGAATTGATCTAATTATTACATTTTCAGTAAAAGAATTCGTAATTATTCTTGATTTCGTGAATACCTGGTTTATTCATTTTCCTACAACGCCTAATACCTAACGATGCTTATATGTTCATGTATTATTAGAATATTCATATTGCGTCATAGAAATCTAGTATGTGGCTAGTACTTATTGCTAACCATTAATATTCTGTGGTAAGTTCTAAATATAGGGATCTATTTATGCACTTTACCAGAATGGTTATAACTCCAGAATAATTTAACAACCTCTGTGGCCGAGTGGTAAGATGCTTGCCTCAAATTACGGATATTCCAGGTTCGAATAACGGTGGGGCAATTGTCAAACTAATGCCCCTTTGTTTTCCCAATTTGGTTAGGACGACGTTGGTTGCCTAACCAAATCGGGAAAACAAAACCAGCCTTGGGGAGGGATATTTCACGGTAGTCAAAAACCAGAAGACGAACGGAACGCAGTTATGCGTTAAGCCCGCACTACACTCTCCACAAAACTAGACGAGACATGGCCAATACGAGGGACGCAGCTATGCACAAGAGTGAGTGCGGTGTATTTGCATCTCATTCTAACTCATAACCGCGTCCCTTTCGGCTCTTGAATTTTGTCGAGAGTGTAGTGCCGGCTTTAGAATGAGATACAAATACACCGCGCTCACTCTTTCGCATAACTGCGTCCCTTTCGTCTTTTGTCTTTTGTCTCCCGTGAAATAGGTGTCTTAGGTAAAAAACCAGTCGTGTCTCACGCCGTAGTTTAGGATCTAAACTGGTATGATCAGCCGACGCACCTCCCCGAGAGGTGTTGGATAGGGAACTAAAGGTGTTTGTAGAGAGGCGAGATTTGGCGCGATACGCGATAAAGCCGCACTACACTCTCCACAAAACTGGACGAGACATGGCCAATACGAGGGACGCAGTTATGCGCAAGAGTGGGCGCGGTGTATTTGCATCTCATTCTAACGCATAACCGCGTCCCTTTCGGCTCTCGGGTTTTGTCGAGAGTGTAGTGCGGCTTATAGAGAGAGACGCAGCTACTTCGTATTTAGCAAGTGCCGTGCGATCTGAATTGCACTTTATTGTATCAAAGATAGAGTTGTTCATTATTTGAATTATGTCGCTAAGTGAGTATTCTGTAGCGACAACTATTTCGTACTCATAGCAAAGCTTTTTGATTTTAACGTCAAGTGAGTGAACGAGCTGATAGACGAGCTCTGCGGCACCAGGGTCGGCTGTCTCATTAACGGAGTCAGCGTCAAGAGCATCAGCTACATGGACGACATGGTGCTGCTGAGTCTCAAGAGGGTTCTAAGCATCTGCGAAGGGTATGCCGTCTCGCATGGTTTGAGTTAGAAAGTCCAAAAGAGCCAACTCATGATCTTTGCCCAGATAGCTACCACCTGAACTACTGAATGACAATGGACCCGATTCTACGTATTACGCTCTAAACTTAAATTTAAAAACCGAATGTCCTTTTCACGCTTTTAAAAAATAAAAGAGATAGGTGATTGTCAAATTAAATTAACAGACGTCAAACATCGATTGCAATCGATGTTTGACGTCTGTTAGTGCGAACTACGCGTACATGTACGCGTAGTTCGCACTCGTTTAGCAGGCATGCGAAAATATCCAATTAAGACTAATTAATACTCTATTGATCTCACTTACAGATATAATTGTTTATTTAAACTCAATTTTAGCACTTTAGTTTTGAATGTTGTGTACATCCTGTAATTGTCGTTTATATAATTTTTATATGTAATTGAGATTTTATAATTAAAAGCCTTTTGATTTTTTACATTGCAGGCTGAATTACGTGATTATCCAAAAATAAAGATCACTTCGTACTCCGGAAGGCACTTAAAGCCATGTGTCCCAGCTATTGTCTATGGATGAAGTCTTTACACAAGCCACGACAGAAGCCGAGCCCCAATATTTCTGTCACTGAAACCCACATAATAAGCAAGCAAGCAAGTACGCAAGGCGAATGCGATTTAATCGTAGTGTTATAGGTTTTCTCACACTTATTAGTATTGTGTAACAACCTCTGTGGTCGAGTGGTCAAATAATCGCCTCACGTTACAGAGGTTCCGGGTTCGAATCCCGGTGGGGACTCGTCGAATAAATATCATTTTGTGAGACTTTTCCCAGTTTAGTTAGGACATTGCAGGCTGAATCACCTGAGATTAATTGTTTGAAAAGAAAGATGATTCCGGGCTTCAGAAGGCACGTAAAGCCGTTTGTCCTGGTTACTATCTACGGATGACCTAGTCGTTACATGACCAATGTCAGAAGCTAAAGGCGGCTCAATGACTCTGACACCGGGGTTTATGAGGTGGTTAACCTCGAAACCCACTCGCTAAGTGAAGTGTATTGTGTGTGTACGTTCGTAATGAATTTAAAACCCCTTCAGGTAACAATTACCCTTCAGGTAGCAACGCCCGTACACGCCGGCGGGGGCGCGGCCAGAACCAAAATCAAAATTAATAATCAGAGACGGAGCCCCTCAGGCGGCATCTCGTTCACGATGTTTTTCAATATCAACGCGCTAGGCCGTGGTCCGAGGCTCCCTTGAGCCGCCCCTAGACGCCATGGTATTTTTTTTTTTTTGGGGTAGAGTCTTCCGCTCCCCCGCAAGTCCGGTGAAACTTGATTGGTCGTACCTTTTGACACAAGCATAGGTCAATAAAAAAAAAGTGAATTTAAAATCAAACTGGCGTCACCCGTTTGGAAATCAACAGCCATGGCCACTAAGTCACCAACGACCCGTACATTATGCCTACTATCATAGTGGCCACCCATCCAGTAAGTGAGTCAAGTATATAGGTAAAGTGCGGTACCGCTTGTAGAAACGCACAGTAAGTGCGAGTATGATTATTTATAGCGATTGCTAATACGAGTATGTGGGACACAAAGAGTATCTAACATTATAGAGACGTATAATACAAGGCGACTGGATCCTATCAACACATCAGTGGTTTCGTACTGATACATTTTTGTTTTCCGTCAGTTTCGACCAATAGAAAGTCACCAATAGAAAGTAAGCATGACATTTTGGAGCAATAACAATCCCAAGACAAGTATGTTATGAGTACTGCTGTACGATAGTAGTGCTTGTAGTATCCTCGCCCTAAGACACCCCCCTGCACCTCAGCTATATTTTCCTTCGAAATGTTAATTTTCCTTGAAATACATAAAAAAAGTGACAGGATGCCAATGTCCCTCTTTAGACTTACAAGGTCTGTGTTGAGAGACACCGCTCTTCCTCACCTTACAAATGTGATTAAATAAAACTACCCACTTACATAAAAACTCAAAAAGGGTATAAAAATAACAAAAAATGTATTATACATGACGTACTCTGGACGTAGAACGTAATATTAATGTATTACGTACTACGTCCAGAGAGGTTGGAAAGCCGAGCATCTACGTCACTATATTATTAAAAATTAATTTTTCCTTACTTTATGGTGGGACATCACTCTCATACGTCAAAAGTAACGTAAGTTGAAAACGCGCACAGTGATTGTATTTCATAATATAATACAAAGAAGAACGATGTAAAGTCCAAAGAGTTCAGTTTGGCTTGCTCTTGACTACCTATACATTTCCGTTCTACGATGACGGCACACGACACGGTCTGAATTCTTTTTTAACCCCCGACGAAAAAGAGGGGTGTTATAACACGTGTGTGTCTGTCTGTCTGTCTGTCTATCTGTCTATCTGTCTGTCTGTCTGTGGCATCGAAGCTCCTAAACAGACGCGCCGATTTTAATCAAGTTTTTTTTGTTTGCAAGGTGTCACAATCGAGAGTGTTCTTAGCTATGATCCAAGAAAATATCTTCAGCCATTTGACGATTATCCGCTCTTTTCTAGTTGTTGAAAGGATCAAGTAACGGGGTTATTACATTTTTTATTAAGTGTTATTGAATTTTCACTATGAAAATTGAAGTTTACCGTTAATAGTCAGTTCAAAGACAAGCGACTGAGAAATGATCCTTCATTAAACGACTAGAAATTCAGGAATCAGGAATACTGCGAACTTCTTTCTCAATGGGAACAACTTAAAGACCGCGAATAAATAAATACTACTAATGCTATAAACGCGAAAGTTAATAAGGATGGATGTTTGTTACTCTTTTACGCAAAATGTACAAAATGGATTTTAATGAAAGTTTACTGCAATATAGCTTACACATAGGTACATCAGAATAAAACGCAAGCTACCTTTTGCTGCGGAAAAAATCCTCATTCCCACGGAAAAAAATTAGCGTGAGCGGAGCCGCGGGGCGCAAAGCTAGTTTATTGTTAAATTTATTTTGGTCTAAATTCAAATTTTGCATTAAACTGCGCGATACTAAAGATTTTTCTCGCGATTTTTATATTAAGTTGATTATAAAAGGAGCTCCCATTCACAGAAAAGTAGATTTTTTCCAAAATTCAAAAGAATTTATTATTCGTAAGATCTTTATTAAAATATTTTTCGACTTCAAAGTTAATAAGTACCAATTGACGACGATATTCTAATGTGTGGACATTGGGATACGGTTTTCGTGCTCTAAAGAGCACGTAACAAAATAAGTCCGCACAATCAACTTCAACTTGTAAGTATTAACACAAATCAACAATATAGTCTTAAATAAAATTAAATTAAAAAAAATTAAAACCCCCGTCTCAAAGCCTTGATCCTTTGAACTACTTGAAAGAGCTAATAATATTCAAATGACTGAAGATATTTTCTTGGATCATAGCTAAGAACACTCTCGATTGTATCACCTTGAAAATTAAAAAAACTAGATCAAAATTGGCGAATCCGTTTAGGGGCTACGATTCCACGGACAGACAGACACACTCGTCAAACTTATAACACCCCTGTTTTCCGTCGAGGGTTTAAAAAGAAAAGCTAATGAAATTTCACTTTGCAGCCTCCTTCTTTTTTTATGGCACTAGCATAGCTTGCTTTGTGCCAGTGTCAAGTTTACTAGTTTTAAAAAGGTAGGGAAAGTAAAGTCAAATTACAAATACTCTTGCAGTTATTTAAAAATGCTCACTTCTGTTAATCTAATTGGTGTTTGTTGATACGTCAAATGTCAGGAAGTAAATTAGAAACACCTAGCGGTGTAAAGTTGGCTATACGTATAGGTAAACAAAGTTTATACGAATGCAACACGTCTTTTTCACACTAGGTAGGTATTTTTAAGCATGGTTCACGTAACGAATGCTACATGGAATCGCACAATATTGCTTACGTTTATTTAATTAAGTTTGAAATTACGGTAAGCACCTAAGCGGCAAAACCAATTAATTTGATAGTTAATTAAATTATATTTTTATAATTATTACTCACTCTGCGCGTTGGTGGCTGTTGATGTGTCCATTCGGAAAGTCGCGGGTTCGAGCCTCGACACGTACTAATGTTTTTTCGTTTTCGAATTCATATTATGTATATTTATTCGACGCTCTTAGGGTGAAGGAAAACTTCGTGAGGAAACCTGCACACACATGCGAAGTAATTCAAAAAATGTGAGGTTGACCATCCCGCACTGGGCCAGCGTGGTCGACTAAAGCTTATATACCCTATTTCAGGATAGGCTCGAGCCCCTCGGTGGGGATGTTATATGAGCTGTTAACGGATTTACTCAGAATCAACCACCAATTCGCATCACTTTTATCTGCGCTATTTTCATACATGATAGTTGCCTGGTAGAAATAGCTATCTTAATAATAAGGCCGCCTTCGAGCACGTACAATGATGGATATTAATATCGCATAAAATCAAAACTTCATTACCTAACATTTTAATTTATTTAACTACGAGTTATGGTTTAGTTAGAATGATCCTTTCCGAACGTGACGACGAATTCACAGATGCAGTTAAAGCAGTCAAATAATTTAGATTACACCTAACAGAATGCCCTTCTGGTAGCGAATACCCTTCAGGTAATAATTACCCTTCAGGTAACAACGCCCGCACCCGCCAGCGGGGGCGCGGCCAGAACCAAAATCAAAATTGAAAATCAGAGACGGAGCCCCTCAGGCGTCGTCTCCTTCACGATGTTTTTCAATATCAACGCGCTAGGCCGTGGTCCGAGGCTCCCTTGAGCCGCCCCTAGACGCGTTGGTATGTGACTTTTTTTGGGGTAGAGTCTTTCTCTCCCCCGCAAGTCCGGTGAAGCTTGATTGGTCGTACCTTTTCGACACAAGCATAGGTCAATCTACTTTTTCTATTGTCTCGCCGGTAGTTCAATATTATTTACAGGTTTTTGAAAACATGCAAAAACTTATTCGGATTAATGACAAAAAAAATGTTTTTTATCACCGTCCAAACCTTGAATTTAGGGTATTATAAACTTATTCCTTACCCTTTTCTTCATGAACGCGTAGAGGTATAAAGTTGAAATTCATATCAAATACTTAGGTTTAATTAAATGCCTTTAGGCTGTGAAAAAAAAATCTAATTCAACGCAAGAACCTTAGAGTATATAAATAGAAAAATTTCTATTCTCTAATATATAAGGCAAGAACGTAAAACGCAAATGTACAACCATTTATACGAGTATCGCATATTTTGAAACTCGCAAGGGAATCAAAACCTAAAGACAACTTCCCGTTAACCAGTATCTTGTTTGGTATAAGAAGTCAATAGCTTACAGCACAGGTAACAGAAAAAAAAAAACTGAAAGAAAACCTTATAATGAGACCTTTGTGTTAAATTTAAGCTCCTCCTGCTTTCCACATTGTAGAATAGATTAAAATAGAATATACTTTTACATTGTAATAATATTGGATTTCTTTTTCCTTTGGCTCAAAAATTAAAATCTGGTAGTCAATTCTTTGCAGAATAATGGCGAACTTTTTTTTTTGCGAAAACCAAATTACTCTGCAAAAATAGTATTATTCTTGATGACATAAAAGATAATTGCAGATAATTGATTAAATTATTTGTTTTTTGTTCGCTTTTTAGGTAAATTACGGTATATGACCTCAATTTTCTTGGATTGAGCTAGTATAGATCTTGGATTGAGCTAGTGTTGCTGGCTCCTGTTCTGTACATTTCACATACGGTCTTATTTTATTTTATTTTATAGCGAGTCTCATGGATGCGTGTGTACATATCAGATTGTAACTGATACAGTACCCCTACCATGAGTTGCTAACGTAACTTACGCGCTCGATATCGACTACGTAAACGTGCATTTAGTATGGAGAAATTTTACTTCAGATAACTGTCAATAGATGGCGTAGTTTTAATTCCATACTAAATGCACGTTTTACGTAGTCGATATCGAGCGCGTAAGTTACGTTAGCAACTCATGGTAGGGGTACTGTAGACTACATAATTTAAATTTTAAAATATTTAATGGACTGTAGTCTTGACATTTATGCAAAAGAGATGTCAATTGTGTTGTGCAACATTTCATCTTGTAATTCTCCACATATCCTTTATCTATAATACAGTTTGCCCCATACAATAACTCATTAGTGATTTATATTAATATTATTTATTATGTATGTATTTATTTATCCATTTATACATTTACTTGTTTATCTATTTATTTATTCTTATTTACATTTTCTCACGCACACTCACTATACACTATAATCAAACTTTTTCTATTGTAATTTAACTTATTAGTAAATCTTACTGTTCTAAGAAGGAAGAGCGTCGCATTCCCATCACAAGTGTCTTTAGACTACTTACTGGGAAGCCTCGATGTATGTAGATTTAAGGTTTACAAAATAAATACATTTATTTTTTTTTATTTTTTTTTTATTTTCATACTAAAAATCGAACAATCGAGTCCGACTCGCAATTGGCCGGTTTTATAAATAGCAGCCACGGGGAATAAAGTTCAGGACATTAAGTTTTTTATAGTTTGTTACAATTTTTTATACGAAGCTAATATGAAAAATATTTTTTTCCATCCTACCAACATAACTTTGAAAATCTTTAAAGCGACCGACCAAGGCAATCCTTTTAAAACAACAATACTGAAAAAATGTCTTTCATCCATACATACAACAGACGCCTTGCTATGATGTCACACATATTTTACAAGACTAGAACTCCATTCTTCTCATAATTTTTTCGTTTATATAAATCGACTCCTAACATTTTAATATAAATGGCAAAACAAAACAAACGATTTATTTCTTAGTTAAAATTCGAAATTTTAATTGAAAGTTTTTCTCACCTGAGGCCCCGCATTCTAGATTTTTGAACTCAGAATGATGTCAAATTTCAAACTTCATTTCGCTCGTACAGTCGGCGTTCACTTTTTAATATACATGGTAAAATAATGCACCAAAGATTGTTTTTAAGGCTTATTTTGACAGCTAAGTTGTTTCGATTCATGTAGTAAAGAACCGCGCGTATCGCGGCCGGCTATAACTGGGCCACTGACGGACGAACGGCTCTGACGGAACGGCGCTGTTTTACCGACGACGACGACGTCGCGCCCGCGTTCAGTGTTGCCAGAACGTAACAAACAAAAGAGTAGCTACTAATAATAGAGGAAGGTTTATATGTATAATACATGCATAATATACTTAAGGATAACCCACAATAACCAATTTCCCGTGCGGAGCCGGGGCGGGTCGCTAGTATAATATATTTACGAGAGCCGGTCATGGTTCTAAGGGAGCCTATTAATGAATAAAAACATTTTGAATTTTGAATGTTATGTGCATAACTGCTAATGCCTCATAGTTATTAACAGCTTGCTAACAACTTTGAGTCGATATACAATTATTTAGGCAAATTATTATTAGACGGCTGCAATCATCGCTCTGCAACATTTACAAACAACTAAGGAAATCAGTAATCATCCCAGCTTTCCTACGTGAAACTTTACTGAGATATTCTACATTGTAAGTACATAATTTAATCAAGAAATATTAAAGATTCGTACGTATTTACGTAAGAAAATGCAAAACTTTAAATTTTCTGGCAACATAAACGCTAATCGCTTTGATAAGAGCACGCTTAGCGGATCGCATCGTTCTTATTCCGTTGAATAAGAAGAAAAATAACGAGAGCTTTGACTAGTATTACTTCCTCCTTGCCTTCGACGATCAATGTTGCCATCACAACACAATGTACGATTTCCTGCGAATTCTATTTTTATATTTTAGCGCTCGAGCGTATCAGAAAGTAGTCGATGTTCTATCAATATCAAGGATTTATTTTTAGTGACAACTGGGCGTTTGAGGAAAACAGCAAAAATTAAGCTTAAAGTTTTTGAAAGTAAAAGCATTATAGTAAATCATTCGTCTGTTTTTTTCAAAATACGCCAATAAAGTAGGTTTGCCCTGATACTGCCTACACTCAAATTTTGATTTACACACTTAATTCGAAGTAAATAAGGGCGTACTTTTCATGCTTTTAAGGACTAAAAGGGACAGAAGTTAGTCATGTTAGATATCAGACATAACTCGTCGTCGGTCACACTAATTATAATAGGTGCTTATACAATATAATTTATTCTTAGAGTGCTTGCAAAAACATTCTAGCTCAATTTACGTCTAATTTTGGCAGCTGCGCTCTTTATCTACAATATTTTATAATCAATTTTCCTCTAATGTAAAAAAACTGTTGAGGGCAAAATGTCTGTATATAGAAAATAAATGCTGAAATCCGAGTCAGAGGGATGTAAGAAGAGAAAAAAAAAACAAATCCCGATATTTTATTTCTTTTTTGTTTCTCTATCTGTTTTTACGGGCTAATTTCCAAAACTGCTTAACCGATTTGAATGAAATTTTGCACGGTGGTACCTTATATCCCCGTTCAACATCTTAGATTATTTTTACCACGAGAAAAATATTTAGCCTACAAGAATAATGTAGGCAAACAACGCGTGTGTAGCGGCAGGCGGACAAATACTTTTAAATATCTTTATAAATGTATATCCCGTCTTTTGGATCCCATGTGAATGAAAAAGACTGCGACATAAATTTCAGTTTAGACTGTGACTTAAGAGATTTACCACCACTGTCCCACCTGCAAAAAGGAACGAATGGTTATGCTCATTTAAATAAATAACAATACAAAACAACAACAAAATAAAATACAAGGATGTTTTGAACAAATCTTTGAAACATAGAAATAATAACATTAAATTAAAAATTTAAAAAGCCGTCTTTTCTACAACTAGAAAAGAGCTGATAATCTTCAAATGGCTGATATTTTCATAGATCATAGTTAAGAACACTCCCGATTGTGACACCTTGCAAACAAAAAAAAATGGATCGAAATCGGCGCATCCGTTTAGAAGTTATGATGCCACAGACAGACAGACATGTAAAACCTATAAACCCCTTCTTTTCGTGGGTGTTAAAAAACATATATGAGTTTTTAACGAGCTGACATGGGGAAACTTGTACACATTTTATTTGGCCAGAAAATAAACTCTTGGGCATCCTTAGGAACGCGTAGAAGACCTACATACAAATATATATTTTTATTGCGTGAACCTGCCAATTCTGTTCAAACTAATATCGCAATTATTAAGAGTTCATTTTTTTGTGGTTGATAAAGCTGGTACAATTATTTTCACGGTTGGTTTATAGATATCCCTTATATTATTATGTAAGGCTACAACTAACAACTACCAAGCCTTCATTGTCATTCTTTCTTTGCGACGTTATGTTTTTTATTTAACATAACAATGTTCTTTGTGAATACAGAACTTGTTATCAATTTCTTAGTCTAAACATAAGTATAACGTGATATCTTAAATGTAAATAATAAAATAGACATGACTCCCGACAGAACGGCGAATGAGTGTTAAATTTTTACTAGGCGTGTGTACAGCACTAAAAATAAATTCCTTTACTTATAAACTTTTAATTGTTAATTTTTTGATAATGTAAAATAGGTTACAGTTATAAGTTAAACTATTATATTTCCCTACTTTAAAGTTGTCACACGAATATTTCTACTATGTTAAGCCGAGAGCACGATAAAAAACATCATATATATTTTTTTTATTCTATTCTATTCTATAAGCATAATATAATACTTAATAAAAAAAAATAACCCCCAAAACCGTTACTTGATGCTTTCAACAACTAGAAAAGAGCTGATAATCTTCAAATGGCTGAAGATATTTTCTTGGATCATAGCTAAGAACGCTCTCGATTGTGACACCTTACAAACAAAAAAAACTAGTCAAAATCGGCGCATCCGTTTAGGAGCTGCGATGCCACAGACAGACAGACAGACAGACACACATGTCAAACTTATAACACCCCTCTTTTTCGTCGGGGGTCAAAAATATTACTCAAAAGTATGAATAAAGTCCTTGTGGCCAGTTATAATGTGATTACTTCGAGCTCGTCCCGGGACGGAAGGCCCGCGTTGCTCGAAGTGATATTACAAAAAAAAAAAAAAAAAAAACAGTTTTCCTATTCATAGGAACAATGTTCGAATGATAATTTCCGACCTCCGTGGAACTTAAAGGTCTATATTTACTCGTAGATCGAATCGCGCAGGAAAGATTTGTACTTTTGTGTTTGTGTGTGTGTGTATTTGTAATGAATAAACTCAAAAACGACTGAGCCGATTTCAAAAAATCTTTCACCATTAGGAAGCTACATTTACCCTGAGCAACATATAGGCTATATTTAAAAAAAATGTAAGGATCCTTACTAAAACTTCAATAATGTAACCCAAGGAGTAAAAAAATACCTAAAATATTCCTAATAATTAAATGGGCTCCAAAATTACTGAACCGATTTTGGTAAAACTTGGTACAAAGATAGAATAGACTTTGGGAACGAACATAGGCTACGATTTACTGCGGGAAAATTTTACATTCCCATGGGTAAAAATCTAAAAGTGGGCGGGGGCGCTCTACTTAAACAGTGCTCTTAAATCCCTAAACCGGGTATTTATTATTTTCTACTATGCTTTTAACCATACACCATATTGAGAAACTGATTACAGGTAAGGTACTAAATGTGATTTACACACATTTACAAACATTACTGGTTTATTCGCTTAAAAAAAACAAAAAAAAAACAAACTGGACGTCAACTGGCTGAAATGATGATGATGATGATGATATAAATCCGATATAGATAAATTTTATTTTGCTGTGTTCGATATTGACAGCACATAATTCGGTACTAAACGTGGGAAAAGCTATAGGGCGCACAGCTAGTCAGTAAATAAATAAACAGTTTTCAGAAAATAACTTTTATTTAGCAGTTAGAAAAAGAAATGCAAAAAAAAATCCTCAATAAATAAAAAAAACGAACAACGACAGACATTTTGATTGGTACTTATTACTTGTTTCACTATAGTTAATAGGATTTGATATAACTTTTTCACATTATCTCTAAAGCTATTAGTCTGATAAGAATTTATCTTAACGAAAGTGACTCACAAAGTTTAGTAATTAGTTCGCGATGTTAGATCTGTTTTAATCAAGTTATTTTAAAATTTACAGATTGACATGGATCTAATATTTTAACAGTTTGTAAATTGCGCCGTAGAATTAGTCTGCTGTCTCCTTATTAGCAAGGTTGCTTGCTTTCTTATCCTGTGGGCTTTTGAGGTTAATCTACCTCTCACTTTGCTAGGTAAAAATATTTTTTTTATACTTCGAAAGAAGTGTGTTTTCCTACACTATACAAAGTAAAAGGCTTTTTTGTTTCTTAGAGTGGGAATTGTGTATAAATATATTTTCTGTGACTTAGTACCATTCGTATGAGTTCTGGTACACAAGAATGGTTTAATGAAAATTTTAGCTCCCAGTTAAATATCAGTAAAAACTACTGTAAATAAAGAGTTGTAAGTTTTCCGTTTTGTAACGAATATGTTATTTTGTTATTGTTGTGTTGTTGTTTTGTTGTTTTGTTTTTTTTTTGTGTTTCCCTCGGTAGAAAGGCCAAACTTCCTTTTCGTAGTTTAGGTACGAACCATAAACTATTTTGAAATTTGCTACCTTCTTACCTCGTAGAACAAAGTACTATATTATTGTGACGAAGTCCGTTACTATTCTTTCCTGTAATAGCTAATAATATTATTATATTTATAAAAAAACGTGCTTTATGTAAGGGAAAATACTGACTGGAATTTGTTAAACACAGATCAAGTGATCAATTCATGCTAACTACAATAGGTATTGATTTCCAGTTGAATTGATTTCCATTCATTAGACTTTTAAATGCGTAGTTTAATACAAGAATAGTGACGCAAGTCATATTACAGACTGTAAAAGGCAAAAAAGGGGACATAACAATAATAATAATAAATAGGGCAAAGGTCAGATCTCGTCACGTCATTCTTTTTAAGATAAAATAAATGACGAAACGTTATAATTCTTCACCACTGTGACAGCAAATCGAAATCGGTCAGGCGTCTCATTGGTTTCCCAATTTTTCTTTTTACGCAGCATCCTGGCTCATGCGGTATCACGTTGGGCGGACAGAGGAACGGACAATCTGGGTTGTTCCTACAATTCCGGCCAGGCTTCGAGAAATCCCCTTCACAAAATGGCGGGTCACAGGACTGGAGGAACATTGACCTTTTTTCGTAGCATCTGTTCTTTTGACATGGCTTCGTGTGCGATTCTTCCAATGACGGGTATGGATGTCTTGCGGGCGAGAAGATTCTTGACGGTCTTTTATCTTCGTAGTAATGCGGTGAGTAGTGTCTAGGTGGTCTTCTGTCGTCCAAGTGATATCTTTGAGGGGACGATCTCATCGCACAGCATGGTGGTGGGGGTCGGTAGCAGCAAGGGTGGGGATGGGTACACCTTGAAGCTCGCTGAAAGCAGATTTCATGAGTTACAATACAAACAACGAATATAGAGAATTAGAACATTCACGAATATAGAACGCATACAAGCGCCTGTGGTAAATGTTGAAGCAAACGCAACAAGGAAGAAACCGCTCTTTTCTTGTAGCAGGCTTTACGCAGCTGTCATTGTGCGTGTCAGTCAAGTAGTTACTCATATCAGGTCATTGTAACTTTTATTATATTAAAAACTCTTATTATCATAAAAACGTTTAATTTCATCAAAGGCAAACCATAGACAAGCACATCTCAACACTTTTTACATATTTGCCCTGGGCAGGATTCGAACCCGCGACAGTGTGCTTCGAAGGCAGACATAATACTAACTAGGCTAGTCAAAACGTAATCGTTATTTACGCCCAGGCAACAACATGCAACATAATTGTGGCATGCGAAATCTTGTGGTATGCTACATGTAGATATTTTTCAAAATATTGTAGGTACCTTTTTTTTAATTTATTCTGTATTATCGTAGCTAGATAATTTATAAAGCATTAAACTGTAAAATTTCATCATTCATCATTAACAACTCATAAATGTCCCCACCGAGGGGCTCGAACCTACCCTGAAATCAGGGTGAATAAATAGGCCTTAGTCGACCACGCCGGCCCAGTGCGGGTGGGTCCACTTCACACACAACCCTTGAATTACTGCGCAAGGGTTGTTTGTGCAGGTTTCCTCACGATGTTTTCCTTTACCGTAAGAGCGTCGAATAACGTACATAATGCATTCGAAATTCAAAAACACATTGGTAAGCGCCGAAGTTCGAACCCGCGACCTTCCGAATTAAAGTCAATGGCCTTAGCCACTTGGCCACCGACGCTATTTTTCTGCAAAATTTGTTTTAAAAAAATTATGTGGCATGCGACAATGTTACATTATGTTGCCACGGCGACAATGAGGGTTAAGGACTCACGCAGCAGGGTGAATGATGTCGGAAACAAGGTGATATGTTGCAGGGACGGTAATGATGGCAGCAAGGCGACCGGGACCGATGTTGACGAGGTAAGGGCGCCTATAAATAAACAAATAATAATGTGGGACTTTTTTTTTAAATTGACTTTTTGAGTCGAAAAAGTACGACGGATCAAGCTTCACCGGACTTGCGGGGGAGCGGAAGACTACCCCAAAAAAACGTCATATACCAACGAGTCTAGGGGCGGCTCAAGGGAGCAAATTATGTGGGACATCTTACACACGGCCATCTTACCCGAAACTAGGCAGAGCCTGTGTCCAGACACTAGGCAAACACAAGCGCACATCACACGAATGTTTGCCCTGGGCGGGATTCGAACCCGCGAACTTGTGATTCGTAAGCAGGTTTACCAAGTAGGCTACGTACGAGGCCGTCTATAAAAAATAATGTAATACAACTAGACGTTTTTACGATGTTTTTCCGTATCAACGCGCTAGGCCTAGTCTCCTCTCGAGCCGGCCGCCGTCCCTAGGCGCGTTGGTACATGACTAGACTACTCTAAGGTAGAGCCTTCCGCTCCCTCGCAAGTCCGGTAAAGCTTAGTTGGTCGTATCGTACCTTTTCGTCAAAAGCGTATGTAGGTCAATAAAAAAAACTCACGACAGACAGATTGAGATATTATATATAAAAAAATCTAAATTATTAAATACTAAGTTAATTTTTTTTTTATATTAATTATATTTCCAAGTTACGTTAAACATCGTATATTATGCCATTTATTTTTGTAAACTTTACTCAATTTTTTTTTATTTCATACGCCACCTAAAGTTATAGATCAAAAAAATATTGAAGACTTGGCACATAAAATGTGCCATTTTTACTTTTTTTATATAATATGTCAAGAGTCTCTCTCACGTAGAGCAAAGGAGATGTAAAATTTTGTATGGGAGGTGGTTTTTTATTATTTCAAAAATTGAACGGGTATTCTACGCATATAGGGTAAAAGGGTATATTATTACGATAATCAGGATCACTTGAAAAAAAATAAAGAAAGCTCCGTTTTTTTATAAATTGATTCGAATATTGGTTGGTAGAAAAATAAACCTAAGATCTGGCAATACAATTATACCTCTGGCAATCCTTTCAAACCGATTTTTTGTTGCGTAGTTGCTGTGAATGCTTTTTAAGAAAGAGATAGCGCATAGTATAAAAATGATCTATTGTCTCTTTCTTAATTTTTATTAAGATTTAATCGATATTTTTACTTTTTTTCTGATTTTGGCGCTAGTGTTACTTTGCGCCAGTGTCAACTGTCAAGTTTATTTTCAAGGTAGGGAAACTAAACGCTAATTTCGGTTAAAAAAAAAACGGTTATTTTTCTGACTGTCAGTTGAATACCTGTCAATCCTGTCATCTATCACGTTGACATTCCATTTTTTTTTCTAGTTTACTTTCTCTAAAAATGAAACGAAAAGGCCTCAAGTTCTTTAATAATTATTTTCATTAATTACTGCAAAAAAAAGACTACAAATAAAAATAACGTTATACTTGGCTGTAAGATTTTAATACAAAAAGATAATATTAGAATAATAGCTCTTGGAAATTCATTGATCGTTCGTTTCATTATAACTTTTTAGCTTGACTAAGTTTGCAATTTTTACGAAAACGGAGCATCGATAAAATAATTTGATTAGTTATCCTGAAACCCACTTACATAAGCTTTCTAAGTAGGTATACTACTTATCCGTTCAATTTTTGGCCGAATAAAAAACCACTTTTTACGTCTCCTTTAACGATACCCTTAAAGTAAAATTCCAATAAGCCTTTTAGGCTTTAGAGGTTGTCAAAAAAATAAAATAAACACATTAAAGAATGACAAGAGTTCTAAATATATCTACATACAATCGAAAAACATAACCATTCTTGTAAAAAGCTTAAGAGCGACTTAATAATATTTTAATTTTAAATATATATTTTTATTACTAACCGCAGGAAAGATAGAACCATCATGTAGTACTAATGCACATGTCGTAGGATACCTGAAAGACAAAAATAAGTAATAACTGCCTCAAGTAAACGTGCAAACGATTGCAAATTTATTTGCGCTTGTTTGTGGAGCACAAAATTTTATAATAGGTACATTGTGGTCGTAGAGAAAGCGGTAGCAAAATCAAAGGTATTTTTGCCGCTTCGATTGCCAAAAAATCAAAAGCTTTCTAAGACAATTTATCATGTTCATCATATTATGTAAGTTATTCATAGTTATCTACTCTACTATTATAAAGAGGTAGGGTTTGATTGTTTGTTTGTTTATATTCATTGAATAGGCTCCAAAACTACAAAACAGATTTTAATGAAACTCGGTACAAAGACAGAATATACGTTGGGGAAGGACATAGGCTTCTTTATACCGCAGGAAAATTCGCCATTCCCACGAGAAAAACTGTTAACGCGGGCGAAGCGGCGCCGGGGCGGAAAGCTAGTACATATCAGTTATTTTGTGTTTCACTAAGAAAGGCAGCATAAAATAAAGATATTTGTACCTTGTTGTAAGTAATTTAAAGACTGTTTTGCAACCAGGAGTGTGGACATACTACATAGCAGGTGATTCAGCCTGCTTTATCCAAACCAATCTGGGTTTGACACCCGGCTTTGTGAGATACTTAGCTTATCCTCGAAACCGCCGATAAACAAGCAAGCACAGTATACTTACATAATTATTTCACTTAACTTTACAAGAGAATTGATTTTTTTTTGTCTATTAATGAAGGTTCATTATATTCAGTACATATTTGAAACTACTCTGCTATTTTCTCCGTAACAGTGGATTTTCTTGGTTTGATAATATTAAAATAAAATAATGTAAAAATTACAATGTTTTTTGGCAACCAGATGTCATTTCGGTAATTCTTTCATGTTTTCAAAGCAAAGAGAAATTTCAAAGAACAAAACATGGAACCATAGATTTTATAAGGTACTATTTGAAACCAGGTATAATAGTACCTACTACTATTACTAAGGCACAGAAGAAAAAAAATACTACTACACTAATTATTACTTTAGTTTCAATAATTAAGAGTAATAGGAACATTATAGCTTTTTGAGATGATATGAAAAGATATTTCCATGACAATTATGAAAATAAAAAAAGTTGTGTTTACTGAATAGCCACTTAAGGTACAATCTGAAACCAAGAATGTTATATATAAGCATGAAGGAAGAAAAAATCGTGGGTTTTTTTTCCTTCATGTATATAAGTATATATACTACCGTACTAATTATAACATCCTTGCCTCAGACGAACAAGGATGTACGCTTAGAGTAAAAACAATTTTTGGGAGGCGCCAATTTTTTTATTTATAGGTACTCGAAGTTTAAAACCTTTCAACTTCAATCTATGTTGTAAAATCTTTGAATGTCTATTTTTCAAATAAAAGAGTAAAAATATGTCACATATAACCAAAGAGGTTGGAAAAGGTGCGCTTCGTATACGTATACGTATCAGTAGTATACTCCCACTTCTCTGTAGGTACATAACTATACATAAGTACTACAAAATTTAGATTTAATACTACAAACTTAGAGTATAAATAGAAAAAATTGAGACAATACATACTCCAAAAAGTCGCGTCAAGTAATGCCATCTATTATTTTCTTTGAAGCTTTTCCAACACCGAACTCTCGGCGCATGATGGAACGTCTCCGCATAGCACAGTTTTCAAGCATTCTGTAGACGTT
Organism: Teleiodes luculella; assembly: GCA_948473455.1. Taxonomy (NCBI): domain Eukaryota; kingdom Metazoa; phylum Arthropoda; class Insecta; order Lepidoptera; family Gelechiidae; genus Teleiodes; species Teleiodes luculella. The sequence goes on from OX419582.1 coordinate 3,788,629, forward strand.
TAAAAACCTTGTAAAAATCTCACGTAGTTTCACCAGATGGCGCATTGAACCATATTTTTACCAACAAAAATCATGATGTACGAAAATATTGCATTTTATTAATAGTCTAGTAATTTAAAATTTTACTTATTTCTTAATCAAGTTTAAAAGCAAAGAAGGTATTTGATAAATATATCGTCGCTGCGCCTGCCAAATTCCATATGTGTAATTTTTTGAATTTTCATTTTTGTGCTAAAATTAATCTCCTATTAATTCTCTATGTGCTGTTAGTATCCTTTTTGTGATATTCCAACTGGAAACAAGAGTAACAAATTCCATATGTGTTTTGACAGTTTGAAAAAATCAGTAAGTGCAAAAATACACATACGGGATTTGTGTTCTATCGTCTTTTGCACGCCACCTGCGTTGAAGATGTGATATTTACATAGTTTAATATTTACTTTACAATACTTATTTTTTATATAATATCTTCAAGTTCTGGATAAATAATCGCCAATTTAAATTAATAAAACTTATCCTAACCTAAAATTTGTGGATCGTTGTTTTATAATTACACAAAATATGAAAGATACCTATCTGTCTATCTATCTACATGGGAGACGTCTCCAAGTGGTGCAGACGGGTGATCAGCTCCCTGTATGGGAACTATCCCAGCCTGATGATGCCACTCACCCGTACCTATATGGTAAACTTCTCCTCCTACCCGCGCGCATCACCTTCAAGAATGTATCACGCGGCCTGCTTCCCTAGGCCCCCAGTTGCAAGAACCTGGGACCGGGGATGCGCGGTCGAGCGAACTGCGGGCAGATGGCCACGGTGTCAGCTTGGTGCCTCTACCGGGCTCCCACCCTGCTGCTGCACCGCCCCAGCCCGCCTTGCATTATGAGGGATTTGGGAACTTGCCCCACAGGTTTACCACCTCTATCAGGTTCGCAAAGACTAGTGGTTCTGCTTCCACTCAGCATGATGGCACGATCAATGGGCTCTGGTTTTGCTGGCTGCCCCTGCGTTATCTATCCCCTCAAACCTACCGGTAGACCTACATACATACCTAATCTTAAAATGTTTCTTAATGTTGGTTCAGCTAATTCGTTCATTTCTATCTTGTCTGTGCCTATTATCTCCCATTTGGGCATTAAGAGCATTGGATACTTAGCGAGGAAGTGGAGACTCGTTTCCTCTCCGCTACATTCTAGGCATCCTGGGTCCGTGATCCTTTTCGTTATGAAGAGGTGTCTGTTCAATGCAGTGTCCAGTCACTATGCTTGTGATGGTTCTAACGTCTCGCTTGTTGTGTTTTAGCAAGAGCCTTGTGGTCTTTTATCCATTGCTTTGATAAAGAGTTTGGATTGTCACATGCCGGTGGATGTGTGTTACACCTGGCGTTGGTTTCCTCTGCATAGATCATGGTATTTCTTATCTTTGCATAGATCACACCTTTGGTAATTCTATCTGGGATGGGTAGATACGGTTCTGAGCCTACAACGGTTTTGACCGCACCTTCTCTAGCTAACTCTTCCATAATATGTGAGGTTGTATGTGAAGTCGATTAGGCCAGAGTTGTAGACAAAAGCCTAATCTACCTAATTAATACAGGTTAGGCTCGGACCTCAAGGTGGTGGGGACTAATATGGGCTGATCTGATACATACATTCATAAAGACACGATCTTTTACCTCACAGATTGAGCAGAGCTTTAGTCGGCTCACTGGGAGGACAAACTAAAACTTAATATTACTTTAGGCAAATATTTTTGGTATCTATAAATCTAAGCAAAAAATGAAATCATTGAGCATCTCCTTGGCAATCCAGGGCATTCAGGCACACTACTAATTGTACCACCAAGTCTCCGTGCAAGTTCAACGACTCATCCACGCCTACACTAGTAACGGAAGCGGTCCTGGGCTTAGCGCCGCTCTACATCCACATTCAGAAGGAGGCAAAAACAGACATGCTCTGATCGCTGAAGGCGGGAAAAATGGGATGCCGCTGAACACTCGGAAATCGGGGGGAACGAGACGGCAGATGAGCTGGCAAGGGAAGGGTCTGGTACCCGACCCATTGGACCGGAACCTATGCTAAACCTATGCTAAAACCCGGCTCAAGACGCCAACTGGTGGCTTGGGAAATGCACCAAGCACATAACATTTGTCTTGAATCTGCTGGTCTGCTTTTTCCAGGTTTTCTCCCTAAATTAAGAACCGAGATATTAAATCTTAAGCGGTTGAATATTCGTATATTCATTAGGGCCCTTACTGGGTATTGTAAACTCAATAAACACATGAACGAACAGGATGGGCTTATCAGAAAACCCTTACTGTAGATTCTGTACAGACGAAGAGGAAACCCCACTTCACATCCTCTGTGAATGTGGTGCTCTCGTAAAAGGAGTCGAGTGCTGGAAGCGCACAAGCTTTTTCTCCAAGAATCCCGAACCTTATCCCACCAAAACCGTCAGCTTCTTCAAAGCCTGTAGGTTTTGGAGAGGCTATGTAGCCTATGAGGGCTGACTACAATAGATCCATCATGGGTCGCAGTGGTCTTGAGGATACCCAAATCAAAATCATAATTTTAATATGCTCAACGAAATTATTTAACGCTTCTTTTACTAAGTGCTTTCCTCCTCCTTGCGTCGTTTGTCTCAAAGCTGAGGGTGGTGGTCTCGCTGAATGATCTTCGCCTGGACTATTTTCGCCAGCTCACTCTATCCTCGACCGCGTGAATCGCATCACAAACTGAGGTGTTTAGGGCAGAGCGGATCTGATCAGACCAGCATTGGGTTTCTGCCTCTAGGCCTAAGTTGCCAATTCTCCTTCTGGCAATGTACCCACTCAAAGCTTCTCTGTAAGCATGTAGTGTTGAGTCTTACTGGAATCTTGAGCTCGGTTAGTGTAGATGAGATGCTTTAGAGCATGGCAATAATGCTAGAACTTAAATTAAGGTTGTCTGGAAGAGATCGCTAAGTAGCGATAAGACCGCCTTTGTACACATTTCATTCCTAAGTTATTTGTGAAAATCTTATTATGTGCAAGCAATAAGAGTTACATACTAAGAATAAAGTGATAAGATAAACAGTGGCCATAAGTTATTATAAGATCTGATTATTATTAACTAGCGACCCGCCCCGGCTCCGCACGGGAAAATGGTTATTGTGGGTTACCTTTAAGTATATTATGCATGTATTATACATATAAACCTTTCTCTTGAATCAATCTATCTATTAAAAAAAACCGCATCAAAATCCGTTGCGTAGTTTTAAAGATTAAAGCATACATAGGGACATAGGGACAGAGAAAGCGACTTTGTTTTATACTATGTAGTGATAGTACGACTGGTCGTATAAGAATGACAGATTATTTTATAGGTAAATTGTAGTTTCCTAATTATTATATTCTATAAAATTGTTATCTTGTTCATAGAGAAACCAAAAAATCACATAATGATAAACATTAATATAAGAAAAATGGCACATTGTCAAATCCTTTATGTGTATAATAATGCACATACATTATTTTTTTATGCAGTTTCAAACCAGTTATGTGCACTTTTTGTCGTTAAAAAATTCTAGCTACATAAATATGAAATATTTATGTCCTATTTTATATTTTTAATATGTCTTTAATAAACATCTTTGATGCTGTAATCAAAATTTTCTATTATTTTCTTTCATTAACTTAAAAATATGTTTTTTGCCATTTCCCAAAACCTTACATAAAACACAACTGGAACTTGTCAGGCGCAGCGACGATATTATTTTATTATGTATGTACGTTATAAGTAATTAAAATAATCTAAACTATTTGATCAAATTATAGGAATAAATTTAAAGAAAAATAAAAATTTATGCTCGCCTGACGTTACGGAGGTTTCGGGTTCGAATCCTTGTGGGTATTCGTCGAACAAATATCACTTTGTGAGACTTTCCCCATTTTGGTTAGGACATTGCAGGCTGAATCCCCTGATTGTCCGAAAAAGAAAGATGATCCCGAGCTTCGGAAGGCATGTATAGCCGTTGGTCCCGGCTACTATCTACGAATGTAGCCGTTATAGGAGCCATGTATGTAGCCTTAAGCGGCTCAATAATACCAAGACCAGTGTTTGTAAGGTGGGTTAACGTCAAAACTAAATAAATATGTGGGAGATCTCACACACGGCCATCTGAACTCTAACTAGGCAGAACCTGTATAGATGTCAGACAGCTGATACACATACATTTTATAGATAAATACATACTTATAAGTCCCGGTTATGACCTACGGATGCGACACAAAATAGTTATTCCCCGAGGTTACCATTCCCCGAGGCTACTGATACTCTTATTATTTGGTGACCTCGCGGGGAATGGTAACATTGGGAATAACTCGCTCAAAAAGTCCGAAACCAGTAGGCTTACTACGTAAGAAACGACAGGCTCGAGAAGCTGTCAAACGCGACATATTGACAAAACTACTATGGCTCTAATGTCACTATGTCGCGTTTGACAGCTTCTCGAGTTTGTCGCTTCTTACGTAGTAAGCCTACAGGGTGAGATATTTTCGAGATAGGTTAACCTTAAAACCCACACATAAGCAAACAACTGTAGTATAATATTATGGTCAATGCTGGCTGCTGCTTGGTTAAGTCCGGTCAGTACCGAGCCCACATACTAATGGCGCCTAATAGGCTGCCTTGCGCTTGCGCAAACAGCGCAGATTCCTCGATATATTACACAACATGGCGGATACTTACTGCGGCCCAATCGTTAGCCGGAAGCGATTAAAAAAACTGTATGTGTTGGCGTTGTATTGTAGTCCGATGTAGATTCATCATCATCATCATCATCATCCCAGTCCTTTCATCGTCCAAAGCCCTTCACGACCAAAAAAAATTAATTTCTGGAGATATGCGCTAAGAAACACAGATACATACAAACATACATCTTCTAAATTTTATTTATTCGTTTGGAAGCCTTAATAGATCTATATGTAAATTGTGCTTTAACAATATTATTGTGCTTTGAAAATAGAAGTAAGTAAGTTAAAAAGAACTGTCGCTGCCAACCTTTGAAAGACACAGTACGAGAGCGTCGATACTAGGCTAGGGCCGTTGACTTCCATTCGACTTTCAATCCACGGATTTAAGCCACGGCACGCACCAATGTTTTTTTTTGAGTTATGAATTCATATGAACCTTTATGCGACGCTGCTACGGTGTAAGAAAATATGTGACAAAACCTGCCCACATCTGCGATGTAAAATTGTTAACGTGTGTTTAATTTTTCCATGGTAAGACATTTACCTAAGTAATACTTATAAGATTCGTCACGGTGGTGCTAGTAAAAGCATTTTGAAATAGAATTGGCAGTTTTCAAAAAACGAATCGAGCCAATTCATAGATCGCTGCATCCTGTGACTTGCGCAGTGTCATCAGTGGAGGCGAGTTCTCACAATTTCACCTCAATTGCAATAAAATCGTGGGCGCTTGTTCGCGTTTTCGTACCATTTGTTGCCTATTGTTTCCAACCGTATCATTTTGATAATCTATTTTCTAATATTTTAGAAACATTAAACATACACGTAAAAAGACATCTCTAAGGCAGGAAATATTGCCAGGAGTACTCTACTAAGTAAATAGCAAAAATATAATAAAAGCACAAAATATATTAAACTAGCTTTCCGCGCCGAGTTTAACAGTTTTACCCATGGGTATGAGGTATTTCACTGCGGAAAAAAAAGCTTATGTCCTCCTTCAAGGTCTATTTTATAATAGACCTTGGAAGAGGACATAGGCTACTAAAGGATATAAACTTGGTACAGAGATAGTCTGTACCAAGTTTCATCAGACGTGGCTTTTGCATCAAAGCGTCACAAAAAGACAATTATCCTAATTCCATATTGGTATAAGTTTTTTGGATTTTATTGCTTTTACAATGATTACCAATATATATTTATAAATTTTTGCATGTCTTAATGCTTTGACTAAATGTGGAGAGGCTTAATTTATTTTTTTATTGCTAACACCATTATGTATACCCCATTATGCAAATAAAGATTATTATTATAATTATTATTATTACATTTTGTAAAATATATCTTTATTAAGTACCTACAGAACATAATCTGTTATTATCAGACGATCGTTGTCTAACTCTTTATCTATTTATTTATTTAATAATTCATTGTACACATAAACAGACAAAAGACAATCACGTCATGATAGAGGTGATATTAGACAGACGACGCAACAGGTCTGCTTATTTCTGAAGAAATAACTTTTTTTTATTTGACCTATCATATGCTTGTGTCAAAAAAGTACGACGGATCGAGCTTCACCGGACTTGAAAGAAGAAATAACTTACAGCAGACCCATAGACGCGGATAAACGTGCACAAAACGGTAGAATAAATACTACTAATATACGCAAACAATATTATATGTTATGTAATACAACAAATAAATCTATCTATACTTTATGTCATAAAGAGGAAAGATTTGATTGTTTGTTCAAATTGAATTGGCTCTGAAACTACCGAACCGAACTTAATGAAACTTGGTATGCACAAAGATAAAATTGGGCACTGGGCGGTCTCTCCATACAGAAAATGAATTTGACAAGCTAATTCTTTTTGAATAACAACTGAATATCAACTACAAGTCAATGGCGCTAGGCGCTATGTAAAACACCCCCGCACACCCCTGGTAGAGTCCCGCGGCGCCTGCGGGGTGCGGGGCGTGGGGCGCTATATCAGGCGGTAAACTCATTTTGGCGCGGGGGGGTGAGTGTCCTTTCTGACGGATTAGTACTATTATTTTCTTTTGTGCCTTGGGGAAGGACATAAGTAAAATTTCATCGCGAGGAAATTTTACATTCTCACCGGAAAAACTGTTAACACGGGCGGAGCCGTGGCGGAAAGCTAGTTTCATATGTATTTTTTCTTTGTTTTTTTTTTTGTGAGTTATATAGACGAGTGCTTAACGTGTTATAATCGACATACAGATTATTCCGCCCAGTGGCTGAGGCATGCTATTGTTTCGCTTTTAGATGCTCATGATATTAGCTTGGCGTCTGCTCTTTAGTAACCAATTGTTGCGTCATACCTACACTTGGTGCTTAAGAAACATTATACCTACTTACTTCTAGTTCATCAATATCATAAAGCTAGTTCAAAATCAGAAAAAAAAGAAGTGATATGGCTGCGTTTATGGACTTGTACCTGTACATAACAAAGAATAAATTATGATATGATTGATTACATTCGACGTCCGTTTCTTCAGACATCACTATCACTACATAGTATAAAACAAAGTCGCTTTCTCTGTCCCTATGTCCCTCCCTATGTCCCTCCCTTTGTACGCTTAAATCTTTAAAACTACGCGACGGATTTTGATGCGGTTTTTTTTAATAGATAGAGGGATTCAAGAGGAAGGTTTATATCTATAATACATGCATAATATACTCAAGAATAACCCACAATAACCATTTTCCCGTGCGGAGCCGGGGCGGGTCGCTAGTTATATATATTATAAAACTGTACAGGTCGAAAATCTGTACAAAGAAAAAAAAAAGCAAAAAACCGATTCAGGGGATGTAAGAAGCGGTCTATAACATAATATTCAGCTTTTTTTTTAATTTGTTGTTTCTCTGTTTGTCTGTGGATGAAGTTTTGCATGTTTGTTAAGATGCTTGCTTCAGAAACGTTATCGATCACCGATAATTTTAGTACCAGTAGCGTGAATAAAAGATCGTATTCGATCGGTACGTTAACAACTAACAAAGGACTGCTAGCAAGAGGAACCTTACCCAAAAGAAGCCATCCAAAAACGGAATTAAAAGCGGGTGGTTGTAATACGTACCTTATATCCCCGGTCAAAATCTTAGATACTTTTTACCACGGGAAAATAACTCGTACCTACGGGAAACAGGGCACGGAAAAGTCAAAAAACAACGCAGGCGTAGCAGCGGGCGAATAGTCAGTAATAAATAACATGGTATTATTTTTAAGGTATTATTACAACACTTACCTATTTCCCGTCTTTATGAGAAAAAAGATGAAGTAAGTTATTTCGACAGTTAGAACAACCAGTCTAATAACAGTCATTAACTATAGTTTGCTTGAGTTTAGTCATTTTGAAACGAGAACATGTATTAAAGTTTCACAGCCAATAACAGTCAACTGCTGAACTTACGTCTTTAGAAAGGAAAGTGTTGCCAGAATCTTCAAGCCTGGCTGGCGGCTTGGGGTTCACAGTTGTTATTATTGTTGTTGTTGTTGTTGTTGATTTAATATTATGCTACTTTAGTCGTTTCGTACGACAAAACGTGACGAAACTCCCCGAAAGAGTTGGTTTGGTTTATTTCTAGGCAGGGGACCCAACCATACGGATGATGGATGTATGTATGGATGTCTGTCACTCTTTCACGCAAAATCTGCTGAATGGATTTTAATTAAACTTTATCTTTCTTATCGACTCGCAAAGTAGAAGAAGAAGAATTACACGTGTTTGCACTGAACTTAAGAAGAAGTTGATGCCCAAAGTATTTAGGTTAGATTTGGTTAAAAATTTGTTTTCTAGTAACCTTCAGATTTTTTTTAAACTTCTTAGTTTCTGTCTACCTTTATGAGCGCAAATAGACTGTTAGTGAAAACCAATTCTTTTCTAAGCTTGACTAGCTTAGGTCTTTCTTAAGTATGAAAAGCTTAGGACAAAGTTAGTGTTAAACTTTACAATTACAATAATATAACTTACTAGCTTTCCGCCGCGACTCCGCTCGCGTTAACAGTTTTTCCCGTAAGAGTAAGGCATTTTTCCGAAGTTAAAGGTAGCTTATGTTACTCAGGGTGAATGTAGCTTTCTAATAGTGAAAGAGTTTTTGAAATCGGTTCAGTTGTTTTTGAGTTTATTTATTACAATACAAACATACACTGAAAAATACAAATCTTTCTTCTTTATAATATTAGTATGATACATCAGAATAACACATAGGCTACCTTTTCCCAGGGGAAAATCCCTCATTCCCACGGGAATAACTGTTAACGTGGACCGACCCCGGTGCGGTAAGTTAGTACTCATATAAAGTTCTAAACGATTCCTAGACTTTCAGTAAAAATATAACCTACTGGGAAAACCAGAGCTGAAATTAAATGTATCTTTAAGGCGTTGCCGTAACATAAACACGATACAATTGAGATTGAAAGACAAGTAGCTATGTAACAGAACAGGAAACCCAACTACTTTCTCATTCTGTTGTATAACTACGTCCTTCTATAGATTGTTCTAGAACCAATTTTAGCTAGCTACTAAAATGTCACTGGTTTCAAACCCTCTTTATACATTCTCAATGTAGCGTCGGTGGCCAAGTTGGCCGTTCGCTTCCATTCGGAAATTCGCAGGTTCAAGTCTCGGCATCCCAATGTGCGTTCGATTTTCAAATTCATTATCTACGTTTATTCGACAGATTGGGGCAATGAGGGGTTCGTGCCTACCCTGAAACCTGAACTCAGAATGAATATGCGTTAGTCGACCACACAGGCCTAGTGTGGGTTGGTCAACTTCGCGCGCAACCTTATAATTATTTCGCAGGTGTGTACTTTGGGGTAGAGTCTTCCTACCCTGATACCAAGGTGAATAGGCCTTAGTCGATGACGCTGACCCAGTGCGGGTTGGTCAACCCCTTCAGGCAACAATTACCCTTCAGATAACAACGCCCGTACCCGCCGGTGGGGGTGCGGCCAAAACCAAAATCAACAGAGACGATGCCCCTTATGCCTCGTCTCCTTCACGATGTTTTTCAATATCAACGCGCTAGGCCGAGGTCCGAGGCTCCCTCGAGCCGCCCCTAGTCGCGTTGTTACATGATTTTTGTTTTGGGGTGGAGTCTTCCGCTCCCCTGCAAGTCCGGTGAAGCTTAATTCGTCGTACTTTTTCGACAAAAGCAAAGGTCCATTAAAAAAAACAAAAAAGGTGTGTGTTTTCACATTGGTACGTGCCTAGGCTTTAACCCGCAGACTTCGAAATGAAATAGAAATAGAAATAACTTTATTTGCTTACAAACAAATTAGAACACATATATAAACATAACATTTGGCAGAGAAGCAAGCAAAAGGTCACTGCTCAGCATAATGTTATAGAATTTTCATTCCATAACGCTGATCTTCCGCAGAACCTTAAAAAATACACTTACAAACTAATAATTATATATCTAAAAGAGGTACGCAGTGGCACTATACAGAAGAAGAAAATATTTACCTCTAATTACAAAATTAAAAATTAAATCCAGTTTTAAATTGTGGACGCAACGATAAAATGAATAGCTTAACAGGTAAGGTTATGATAACATAGTAATAATTAAAACAGCATTTGTTTGTATATTATAATGTGATACGTAAAGTAGCAACTCCCTACTAATTTTAAATGAAAGTCAACGGCCCTAGCCACTTAGCCACCGACGACACCTTCTCTACCTAGATCATAGTGGAAGACATTTTTTTTGCATTTTACATTCTATATCTATGACCTTAGAGTCTATGACCTAGATGGTGTTTACGTTTAGTAACGTTTTTTTATTCTAGCTAGATGATGTTTGTTTAGCAAGGTCGCGAGTTCAACAAATGGCAGAGGTGCTACGAGTAGACCGCAAAGGCAACGTCGTATGATTACGTCACGACACGAGTGACGTCAGAGACCCTCTTAGGTTACTCACCACAAGATTGTGGTTGGTAGTTCCTGTCGTAGAGAAATTGATGACATCTGAGAGACTTTACATTGGTGGGTTTCAATCCTAGTAGTATTGAACTCATTTTGTTATGAGAATTTAAATACCTACTAGATTTTTCAGTTCAATATAATGGGCATTTCTACGGGAAGATGCGAATCAGCTACTGTATCGAAAAAAGGACCTCTAACAGCTCATTAAGTTATCGAAAAAAAACACGTATATTTACAGGACTATTGGCCTGATGGAGAGCATATCTGAAAAATGGGGACGTTTTAAACGGCGCCAAAAAAAAATTTCAAAGTTCAAAAACGGGCAGAATTTGGCTTAAAATGGCGTGTCCGATTTCCAGAATTTACTCTTTATTACTTCATAACTTTTTAAATAATAACTAGTTCATTATGATTCCAATGTTCACATACCATGAGATAAACAACAAAGCCGTATAAGTAATAATATTTATTGTAAATCATTGGAGTTTGACACAATAACACATTTAAATTTTGTCCGAAGCTTCTGCCTCAATCCCGTGCCAAATAGTTTTATTTACTTATATCACTAACTTCGCGAAGTACGAATGCTACCAGCTGGTTCCCGCAATCTACTAGATGAGCCTGAGCGGCTGAGCAGTATGAACTTGAGGATAGCTGCATTGAGGAGCATTTTTCGAGGGTTCAAAACTCTTCCGAGAATTTGGGGTCGGGTAATTTCTGAAAACTGTGGACGGAATTCATTTTGTTTGTGAAGTCTTATATTAAATTTGAGCTAAATCTATTGAATATTTAAGTGATATCTACCAGTACGTTTTGAAAAAAATACTTTAATTTGTAACATTTACAAGTTATTTGATGAAATGTGGTTTTTTCTCAATTTCGTGGATCTCAATTACCTGTAAAATGGTGCACCGAATTCAGAAATCTTCCGCTGAATTCAGATTTTTTCAATAATGTTATGAATTGTGCTATACGTATGTATTATTGTGGTCCCGTAGCCTAGTCAGTAGTGCACCTGCCTTCCAACCTAAGGGTCGCGGGTTCGAACCCAGCCCAGGGTAAACATATGTGTAGTCAGCACTTGTGTTTGCCTTGTATCTGGAAGTTTGTATATATTTCATCATCATCATCATTAGGCGCGCCATTTGGCCCGATCTTCGGCTGTACGCATCCACCTGCTGCCAGCCACTTTCTGCAGATCGTCACTCCATTTAGATGAGGTGCGTCCTACATTTCGTTTTCCTAGACGTGATCTTCACTGCAGAAGCCGGTTACTCCAGAGATTATCGTTTCTCCGATAAACCTGACCAGCCCACTGCCACTTCAGTTTGCTTATTCAAGTGGCTATGCCGGTTACATTGATTCTCCGACGGATTTCTTTGTTCCGGATTTTATCCATTAAAGAGACTCCGAGTTTATTCTTCTCCATAGCTTGCTGAGCAACTTTAAATTTGTGGACTACTCCCACAGTCAGTGTCCACGTTTTAGCACCACCACAGGTAGGACGCACCTGGTCAAAGACTTTTGTATTTAGGCTCTGCGGTATGGGCACCGAGAAAACGTGACGCAACCTCCGGAAAGCTGCCTGAAATCCGCCTATCGGCTTCTTATCTGTTCATATTTATACGAAATGTAGGAAGCACTCAACACTATACAGAAGACACTCAGGACGTCAGCCTGTACGAGATTAGGATGGCTCTCCAACAGTTGAGAAACAAGGTGCCGGGTGATGACGAATTAACTGCTGAGCTTCTGGAGGCAGTCTTAAAAGCTCTCCAGAAACTGTTTTATTCCGTCTTCCTCGAAGGAACAACGACATGGCTTAGAAGCGTGGTGGTCCTCTTTTAAAAAGGGTGATAAAACTCTTTTGAAGAACTACAGACCCACCCATCTCGCTTCTGAGCCATTTTCAAAAAATGTTTTCGAGAGTCATCACAACTTCGACAACTTCCAGCTTCCCGAACAAGCCGGTTTCCGAAAGGGCTATAGTACCAAAGACCACATCCATATGCTGCGGCAGGTTATACAGAAGACCGAAGAGTATAACTAGCTACTATGCTTAGCGTTCGTGGACTATAAGAAAGCCTTCGATTTGATTGAGACTTGGGCAGTGCTGCAGTCTCTTCAGAGGTGCCAAATTGACTACCGGTATATCGAGGTGATGAAGTGTTTGTACGAGAAAGCCACTATGTCAGTCCGACTCCAGGATCAGAACTCCAGACCAATCCAGCTGCAGCGAGGTGTGAGACGGGGAGACGTTTTTTTTTCGAAACTGTTCATCACTGTACTGGAGGATATCTTTAAGCTTCTGGACTGGAAAGGACATGGCATCAATATCAATGGCGAGTACATCACTCACCTTCGGTTTATCGACGATCACGTAGTCATGGCTAGACCTTGGAGGACCTCGGTACAATGCTCAATGTCCTCAATAGAGTTTCCCAATAAGTGGGTCTGATGATGAACATGGAGAAAGCAAAAGTAATTTCGAACGCCCATGTAGTACCCACTGCAATAAAAGTTGGGGACTCTGTTCTCGAAGTTGTAAACCAATACATCTACCTGGGACAAACAGTCCAGTTAAGTAGATCTAACTTCGAGAACGAGGTCAATCATCGAATCCGAATCGGCTGGGCAGCGTTCTAAAAGCTGTGCAATATCTTTTTGTCCCAAAAACGGCAGTATCTTAAGTCTTTGACCAATGTGTGTTGCCAGTGATGACTTACGGATCAGAGACGTAGTCGCTTACGATGGGCCTCATAAGAAGGCTCAGAATCACCCAAAGAGCGATAAAGAGGGCTATGCTTGGAGTTTCCTTGCGTGATCGAATCAGGAAGGATGAGATGAGATCCGCAGGCGACCCAGAGTCACCTACATAGCCCGAAGAATCGCGAAACTTAAGTGACATTGGGCGGGGCACATTGCACGTAGAACCGATGGCCGTTGGGGAAAAAAGGTTCTTGAATGGCGGCCACGCGCCGGAAGACGTAGCGTGGAAAGCCCCCTTACAAGGTGGACCGACAATCTGGTGAGGGTTGCGGGAAGCCGCTGGATGCGTGCAGCGCGGGACCGGGGACGCGGGGATGCGTGATCGAGTCAGAAATAGCATGCTGCGATCCAGGACTCATATAGCTGATGCCACAAAGCTCAAACGCTGCCAAACTTAAGTGGAACTCGGCTGGATACGTCTGCTGCGTGCCACAAGACCAATGAGCAAAATAAATTACGTTTTGGCACCCACCGATCAACAGACGTAGAGGTGAACGGCCGCACAGGAGATGGCGGGATGAACTGGACAGCTTCTTGGGGGACTGGCCAGAATTGACTTAGGATAGGAAACAGTGGAAGAAAAAGAGGAAGACCTTTGCCCAGCACTGGGACAGTGTAGGCTAAGTAAGATAACATTTATAAATTTAGTCGTTCATTTTCTATATTTTCTAAGCCGTTTCTGAATTCGGTGACTAGTTTTCTGAATTCGGTGGTGTCTCAATTCGGTGACTGACTTTTAACATAAACCACTCACAATATCTGGTGCTAAATGTCGTCATTAGACTCAAGGTGGAATAAACTTCAATCTTTGTTATCAAACTATTGATGAAACCCAAATATTAATTTACCCACCGAATTGTGAAAATATAGACCCTTTTGTAGAACTGTCCTAATATCTCGTGAGAATGGGATATTTTAGCGCACAGTAAAAAGGAGCGCTTGAGAATTTACTGAAGGTAATAAACATCGCAAAGAAACTATAGAAAAACGACAAAACAAGCAATGCCTACCGCATTTAGTTGCTAAAACAGCTGTTGAAACACGCGCGCGCATATCGCTTAACAGAGGTTTTGGATAAAGTTTAGTTTAGCTTTTTAGTGCGATGGGCCTGGGAGCCTGCTTATTTCCGAAGAATTTCCAGCTGACCCACTGTCTTAGACATGATTCAAAGTTTAAATTCTGCACGTTGAAACGGTTTACAAACCGCTTTAGTATGAGAAGACCTTAGATCAATAACATCAAAAATATTTTCATTAATACACATACGTACATAATTTATTCATATAAAAAACTAGTGTTCCTGTGCACCGTATCCTGTTAGGTTTTAATTGTTCGTTATCTAATACGCGATGGGAATACAATAGGTCAGATAGCACTGTTCCCATCTTTTATGAGTTGCCTCGCCTTGAGGAGTCGGCCGTTAATCATACATTTTACGTTTTTGAGAGTTCGGCTTGGCGGGCCCGGTTGCACCGAAATGTTTAACAAACGGTTAAGATTCTTTAAAAATTATCAAGATAAAAACGTTGCTTTTAGGGAGAGGTAAACACTGTTTGATACTACTGTAAGCATTTCGTATGCTAACCTTGATAAAAAGAGCAGTATTTTCAAGTTAATCAGGGCATACGTAACGATGATGTAGAGGTATCTCTAAAATTAGGTTAATTGGCCTCCTTAAGGTCTTATGACGTTTCTGTGACGTAAGCTATAACTTTACTTATGCATGCTTAAGTAACAGGGCACAGGGGTTACAATATTGTCATAGGTAACCCCTTAATATTATGCCGATTCGGAATCGCAGTTACACAGGTAAACAATGCTGGTCATTCTCTACCTATTCTTTCTTCCTTTATTCGCTTCCTGCGGCATTGACAAGAAGTTCGTGGGCCCTAGGAATAACATAGGAACATGCCGTATTTTTACAGCGGTTTAGTACTGCCCTTACTCTTACGATTCTCGACTCGAGGTTAGACTTTAAACTCGATATTTAAACTACGGTTTAGAATATTGTTGCACATGACCCCAGACGCTATTGTTCTTAATAATTTGCTTACTTTGTTCAAGCATCATAAGATTTCAGATTGAACTTTAGTTTCTTAATCATGTCCAAAAAAATTTAGGGTTGTAAAAAATTAAAACAACATTCATTCCAAGCAAAGTATTATTTTTTTTCAAAAAATTGTATAGGATATATTGGAATATAATTGTAATTATATTGGAAAATAATATAATCATTATTGTGCGCCACCATTTTTCTCAGTTTCTGTTAGTAGCTATGCCTTTAATTGTTTTCCCTTTTCGTAAGAATATTAGCGTTTCTTGTTTTATTCGTCAATCCTTTGATCAGCGGTTGTCCCACTTTCATACTAGTATTACAAATACAAAAGTGTGTTTGTTTAAAGAGCGGGATGATTAAGATTTTTTGTACAAAGATTGTTTGGTGGTTTGAAAGTAACTTTCAGCCACTTTTTATCACTGGAAAATTCTTAATTCTCATGGTATACATACAAAAATAGTCGTAGGTAATGTTGAAGGTAATGTTATTATAATATGAAAACAGTAAAAAAGATTGTTTATTTATTTACTACATTTTCGCCGCAGCTCCGCCTGCGTTAACAGCAATCCCCGTGGAAATGAGGAATTTCCACGCGGTCAAATGGGCTACATTCTATTCTATTTATGTGCCAAGTTATATCAAAATAGGTTCAGTAGTTTCGGAGCATATCGAATTATTAGGAATTTTAGATATTTTATTCACACTTCGTGTTACATTATTCAAGTTTTAGTATGGTCTCTAATTTTCTTGAAAATAGATTAAAGCTTATAGTGTAGCTTTCTAGAAAGAATGTTTGAAATCGGTTCTGTAGGTTCGGAGCCTATTCCAATGCATACAAACAAACAATCAAATCTATCCTATTTGTAATATTAGTATAGATTTAGGTTCACCAACAGGTAATACACCATAAACAAGATTATAGTTTTCATCATTTTATTATACACTTTTTCAAGCCGCATTATTAACAATTGCTTACAAGAGCTCTTCTATCATTCATAATGCTTGATGGAGGTACATTAAGCTGGAATTCCGCAGGCAATCCAAGACAATATCACCTTTGTACTCTCTGACCCGTCGTCTCCCATCTAGATAAACCAAAGACGGTCGCGAACTCACGACTAACTTTCACTTGAAACTTTAGTTCTTTGTTAATAAGTTTAAATAAAAAATTACATAATTTGTACAATGTTCAATGGTTTTTAACACGCTTTTATTAGCTTCACTTGTAACTATGAATGTAAGAAAATCTTGGAATCTTAATTTGACCCACTTCTCGGTCTTCGATTAGGATGAAATTTTGCACACGCTCTGAGTTCTGATGACAATACATGACAAGCTAACAAACGCCATTCATTACAAATCCAATATGGCGACCTCCCCAAGATGGCGGACTGGCTGTTTGAAATCCACCCCCATGATATGGGTATCAAATGAAAGGGATTGCTGTCAGGAATACGAAAAAAATTGTCACGTGACTTAAATCCAATATGGCGGACGTCTAAGATGGCGGACAGGAAGCGTGTTTTTTAGTTTTTTAAACTATTATATTTTTTTATTCAATAAAACTGCCAATCAGACTGTTAGATAGCCTACTTAGGATGTAGTTAGTATTATACCGAGGACGCTATCTTATCAGTCTAATTGACAGTTTTGTTGTTTTATGCTTTCTGCCCCACGGCTCCGCTCACGCTAACAGTTTTTTCCGTAAGGATGAGGGAGATAGCCTATATTGTGTTATTCTGAGTATAAAGCTATATGATTGCAAAGTTTCATTAAAATCCATCAGGTACATTTACGTATAATAAGTAAGGATAGGATATTTAAGAGCCCATATAATGTCCTGAGGGGTTCGAGCCAACCCTAAAATTAGAGTGAATAGACTTTAGTTGACCACGCTGGCCCAGTATGGGTTTGTCAACTTCACACGCAACCTTTGAATTTGATCGCAGGTGTGTGCAGGTTTCCTCAGTTTTCTTTAGTACGAGCAACGTCACGTACATATGAATTCGGAAATCAAAAACACATTGTTACGTGACGAGGCCTGAACCCGCAAACTTCCGAATGGAAGTCAACAGACTTGGCCGCCAACGATTTTCCAAATAGTTATACAAAATTATAATTGACTTCCCAAATGATAAGACAACCGTGATCATGTTTTTAATTATATTATTAAGTTTATAATTATTATTTTATTTGATTATATTCTAAATATCGTACGTGAAGTTGATAATTATTTTTTTATCAATAATATTTTATGATTAAAAGAAACATAATTATTTACAGAGAAAAAAAAAATTCAATACCATATACTAGCGTCGTATGTGAAGTATGTTGTAGTAAGGGCTTACGAAAATACATTTTCTAAGAATATTTTAAAAGCAATTAGTAGATCTATTCTTATTTCTTTGTCTCACAATTTTCTCCTAATTAGTTGTTTTGTAGGCGTTCCATTGTTTTTGTAAGCTTTTCATGCTTTTATTTGTTCTTTCGAGTTCCTAACTTTTGTCTCTGTTTGTCAAAGGTTAATGAACTCAGGACGAGCTAAGTATACATACAGCGAAGCTTTTTCAAATTTAATAAGCTTTCACTTCGTAAAGTTGCTTCAAAAGTATAGTTCTTTTGATTAGAGACAGATGATGATGTAACTGTGGTGGATTACACACCTTGGTTTAAAAAAATTGATTTGTTATATTGCATTTGGTATCCTTTTACAGAGCACAGCTGACATCGACTATCTGGCTATCCTGCTTGCACGTGCGGTAATTTATATATTTTTCTCTTTACCTATCTGTAGCTGATGACCGATGTCCAAGTCCAATGAAGCTTGATTGGTTGTACATTTTCTAGAGAGGTTGGAAAGCCGCGCTGTAGTAAATTCGTTGTTCTGAGACCTTTCCGAAACTAGCGTTATGTCAATTTAAAAAAAACTGATGACGTAAGATGTTCCAATGTCACATAGGAAAAGACTCTGTAAAAGGTTTTGGGTTCAAACCCCGGTGGGGCACTTTTGGACAAATATCACTTTGTGAGACTTTTCATAATTTTTTACTTTTGATATGATGCAAGACATTTGTCGCTTGATTGTATGAAAAAAGATAATTCTGTGTTACAAAAGGCACAAAAAGCCGTTCGTGCTAGCTACTATCTATGTTTATAATGTTTACACGAGCCATGTAAAAATTCTGATATACCAACCAGGGTCCAAATAAGGCTATGAAAGAGTAAATCATTCTAGATATTAAGGTAAATTTTGTGATATATCTCGATATAAGCTGATACGAAGTTCTTGTACAACGAAATGATCAACCAAAGATCTAATTATTTTCTCCTACAACAAGTTACATAGCCCTAGATACCAAATGTTTAAATAAGGTAAAACAGGTAGGTAGTGTTTCCAACTGGGGATTTCATTTATACTAAACTTAATTATTTTTACATAGAAATTAAATATATGGCCGGTCAATAAAGAAATGTAGAGTGCGTGAGCGGGAGCCTAAGCAATTTCTTCAGAAACTTATTCAGAGTGCTTAGGGATAAAACATACTAAAAGTCCTGGTAGGTGAGCTGGAGGGGGAAGGGGGGGGTCAAAATTCTCATTTTTAAGTTTTTCGCCAGCTCACCTCATAAACGTCAGGACTTTTAGTATGTTTTATCCCTAAGCACTCTGAATAAGTTTCTGAAGAAATCGCTTAGGCTCCCGCTCACGCACTCTACATCCCCCTTTGAGCCATTCGTTGACTGGACTTTCTTCTAAAGAATGCTAAATTACCATAATATTGATTACACATTACCACATTAGCCACAGACATAGATCCAAAGTTTCAAAAAAAATTAAATGCGATTACTAAATTTATTTAGAGATCTCGGTTTGGCCTCGGGGGCCAAGTGGCGATTACATTTGGAAGTTCGTGGGTTCAAATCTCGGTGCATTTCAAAATGTTTTTGATTTTCCAATTTATATTATGTACCTACCTTCACAAGCCAGCACATGCGGTTGGACATTCACACTACGAAATTCTCTTAGAGCAACGCCGGCCTTCCAAGGCCCGCGTTGCTCTAAGCTACGGAATACGGGCGCTCTTAAGGTCAACATGTAAAGCCGCATGTGCTTTTATTCGACTTTACGGCGAAAGACAACATCGTGAGGTCACCAGAACTGTATACACCTGCGAAGTGACTCAAAGTGACCAACCCGCATTACGGCCTATTCACCCTGATTTCAGGGTAGGCTAGAGCCCCTCGATGGGGTCACATTAAATAGTGCATAGTGATCTAAATGATCTTAATTTATTTATTTTTAATTTATATAACATTTGTATTATGGTACGTGCCAGTCGTCGAAATCATATCCCTTGATTTAAAAATAGTTCCAGCCACTACGCCAACGACCGGACAAAAGTTAACTGACCTCTTTCTTTTCTTGAAAGTTATCAAAAATAATGTAACGCCAAAATGTCTGGCAAGGTCACACGCTCACCCCGCCTTCTACTAAGGTATGCAAAATTACGTACCTACCTATTTTGCGATAATTTCATATAGTTTTATCGTATCGTTGGAAAAAGATGTGCGCATTGTATGCAGGGGTCAATGACGTTTTGTCAGGATTAATGTGAAACAAACCATAGTTAGTACTTACGCTCGATGTCCTTGTTGAAAGACAACCAGATTCATCTGCCACCAGCAACTTGGACAATTGTTATTTTTTATTTTATTCGTTAGTGCTGCTACAAAATTGTTGTGAGATGTCCCACATCCTTCGACTAGTATATTTTTACCCGTATAAATAAAGAGTGAATAGTAATAAAAGTTTTTGAGTATGTGGCAATCCAGTGCATATGCACTGGATTGCCACATACTCAAAAATGTAGGTATATACCTACATATAAATTAAGTCGCAGCCTAATGGTTGCATGATGTGCCGTTCTTGTTTGAGGCCAACTAGGACGAGTCAGTGAGATGTGTAGGGTCGGTCGGGTCGTTAGGTTAGGTATAACCAGAAAACACCAACCCGGCCTACCACATCTAGCCAGCTTGAACAGCATATTTCATTGGGAATATTCCTGGGAATGGCACATCTATAGTTGCAACCATCAGATTTGTCTAGGTAAACAATTGTACGCCCACTTGTGAGTTGAAAGCTGTAAATACCTGTACCTCTCATGTCGCTTCAACAACTATTTTTAACCCCCGACAAAAAAGAGGGGTGTTATAAGTTTGACGTGTGTGTCCGTCTGTCTGTGGCATCGTAGCTTCTAAACGGATGCGCCGATTTTGATCTACTTTTTTTTTGTTTGCAAGGAGTCACAATCGAGAGTGTTCTTAGCTATGATCCAAGAAAATATCTTCAGTCATTTGAAAATTATCAGCACTTTTCTAGTTGTTGAAAGGATCAAGTAACGGTTTTGTGTCGGGGGTTATTAAATTTTTTAATTTAGTGTTATACTCATATAATTTATGTGACCTAACTGTGGTCGTCTCATAGTTATTAACAGCTTGCTTACAACTATGAGTCGGCATATAATTTTATTAGACATATAATAATACTAGCTTCCCGCCTCGGCTCCGCCCGCGTTAGTGGTTTTTCCTGTGGGAATGAGGAATTTTCCCGCGGTAAAAGTTAGCCTATATTCTTCCGCAAGATCTATTCTATCTTTGTGCCAACTCCGCCGCTCTAACATTTTTTCCCGTGGGAATGATACATTTTTCCGCGGTATATCGTAGCTAAGTTTCACCAAAATCGGTTCAGTAGTTTTGGAGCCTATTCAATCATTAGGAATATTTAAGGTATTTTTTTACATCTTGGGTTCCATTATTTAAGTTTTGGTAAGGATCCCTATTTTTTTTTAAATAAAATATGGCCTATGTTATTTAGGGATCAAATAGCTTCTCAAGAATGAAAGAATTTTTGAAATCGGTTCATTAATTACTGGAGCCTATTCAATGCAAACAAACAAACAATCAAATCTTTCCTCTTTATAATATTATTATATATACGAGAATAGTATAAAAGACTGTAACCATAGGGCTGTGACACGTGTATTATGTGTACAGTACCTAAGTGAATTTAGCTATTATATATTATACTGACAAACACATTTTTTCGTATTCATAAAGTAAAATTGATTGTTGTTCATTTTTAATACTATTTCTACTGGGAAACAATGTTAAAAGTAGGAACATACGAAAAGGTGAAACTAGTGTAGTAAATAAAAAAGAACATTGTATTCTTAACGAGTATATTGGTAGAGCTTACTAATACTTTATAAACGTAAAAAACAATTGTACTTTTACTTCGTCTGGAGACAACCCTTTGA
The DNA here is from genome assembly GCA_948473455.1 of Teleiodes luculella. Classification (NCBI taxonomy): domain Eukaryota; kingdom Metazoa; phylum Arthropoda; class Insecta; order Lepidoptera; family Gelechiidae; genus Teleiodes; species Teleiodes luculella. The sequence continues at coordinate 3,810,452 of OX419582.1, forward strand.
CCTGTATGGTGTCATTTAATAGCCTCATCATTAGACCCAACAAGCTTTGCCAAAACCTTTAAAACAGAATTTTAATACCGTTAACATAAAAAGCCTTAGCTAAAACTGTTGGCTCATAAAAACCAAACTCCTCATAAAAAGTGTTGTAAGTATTTGAAATATCTTTAAAATTGATCAATGGATTTGATGTCTGATGACATTAAGATATTACTGTAATCTATTGAAGAGTATAAGTTAATGTCAATATTCTAACAAGTTTCATCATTGAATGTAAATATCAGGCAATGTATTACAAATTATCAAAACTTTTATAAGCAGTTTGGTCTTAATCGTATCATAATAACGAATATTTCCGTTTGCCTTAACAGACAAAACATTCATCGTTTTGGCAGAAATTAGCCTCTTTGTTCAAGAAGAAAAACCACTCAGTACCTACATCTGAAGTTATGGCTTACCGAATTGTTTACTTATTGATAACACAGTACATTGTTACCAATTCGGTAACAGTTAGTGCTATTACGTGCGATCCTGTTGCATACGGTCCTTCTAATTGCGCTGGCGCATGGTTACACTATCCGGTACACATCTTATGTGACCGGCGAACAATGGCTTAAGTTGGCGTAATTCGGTAGAAGTGAACTGTGATTGTTACATTCAAATCTATGTTAATGCGATCTATTATACAAGCTTTTAAACAGGTGTGAATACAGTACAGTTGACTACGGGAAATGTCAGCTATCGCTTAAATTTTGTTTGTCTTTTCTTTTACGAAGGACTTCAAGAATTTTAGGAGACAACTGTACTATATTCACTACTTGAGGCGCACGCAAAGCCAAATACATTTCGCAATGATTAAAAAATTTTAAATTCGCTTTTTGCAAAAATAGCATTCGCCTCCGCGTACGCCACGTAAGTATCTCCCAAATAAATACATACCGATTCGGTGTACTGGCTCCTCGTAACATATTTACAAAAAAGAAATCAAGATAATCTTGGTATCGAATGGTAACAATTAGTTAACAAATGACTATGCAATTATGTTCCTATATATACAAAGATATGTCATAGACCGTACCTAAATTCAATCCCATCCGTGGTGTTCGTGGTGTATTGGTACCCATACTTTTTGCCATACTGGTTTCCAAACCTTCTTCCACGCTGGGACTTCGATGGACTTCCAAACAGGCACTTGAATTTGCTTCCACTTTTCAACCCAGATCTTCTTTTGTACATCTACCCAAATTTCTTTCTTTACAGTTTTCCAGATCTGTACTTTCTCTTCTACCCATTCCTTCTTCTTTTCCGTTACCCATTCTTGTTTCTTCTCAGTTCTCCAAACCTGTTTCCATTCTTCCTTCCATTCAAGCTTCTTTTCTGTGACCCATTCCTGTTTCTCTACCGTTTTCCATACCTTCTTCCATACTGGTTTCCAGATCATCTTCTTCCTCCATAGATCGTGGCTTGTGTATTCCCAACCGTGGTCATCTTTTCCAAGGTACTTTTCACCGGGAACTCCTTCCTTAACCCATGCGGGAACAAAGTTCTGCTTCCATTCAGGCACCTGTATGTGCTTAGTTACTGGGACCTGGATTTCCTTCCATACTGGTTTCCATACCTTCTTTTGATCTGGCACCTGAATTTCCTTCCAGATCGGAACTTGAATTTCCTTCCAGATGGGTTTTTGAACTACTTTCCAGGCAGGCACTTGTTCTTCCTTCCACTGCTGGACCTTTTCAGTCTTCCAGGCTGGCACCTTCTCCTTTTTCCATTCGGTTTTCCATACGAGTTTCTTCTCTTGTTTCCAGATTTGTTTCCATTCTTCCTTCCAGACGAGTTTCTTCTTCCAGACGCCTTCTGGGGGTGAGTCGTGCCAGCCGCCCGGAGATCGTTTTTCTCTCGAGAGCTCTGATGTGTTAGCCTCCTCCTTGATGGGGACTGCTAATGACACTGCGCAGGCGAGCGCCACGAAAATCTGCAACACACAACAAAACAAACAATGTCAGTTTTATTTTATTTATAGTATAAGTACGCCTCAGTACATGTACTTAAAAATTATTATCATCAGCATTGTCCACTGCTGAACAAAGGCCTTTAAAGATCTCTACGAAAATCGGTCCTGCGCTGCGTCTACCCAGCTTCCCTCGACTTTCTCCAGATCGTTGCCAAAATAATTAGTTGTTTTTGTAAATTAAATTAAATGTTTTATATTACTTATGTTAATTTAACGAAACGTAAGTGCTTTAGTATAATACCATCATAATTAAATTATCATGTAAGATGAATTATAAAAATTTTAACTTTAGTTTCTATTGACATTTGATGCATAAAAATGGTTTTAAATTAATTATTGTGTGGTGGTATGGTTGGTTTGAAATTATTCGTAGTATTCGTCTGACCTGACCCCGAATCTAGCCCCGCTAAATTTTCGTACAAAATTTTTATTTTCAATGTTTTATTTTGTTCGATATTTTAATTAATTATTTTTAAATCAGACCTGCTGACAAACAAAAACTACAAAAAAATCGCCCAGTCGTTTTTTATTTTAGCGAAACTAAAAAGCTGCATTTTTTATGGAATAATATATAGTACAAATTTAATGCGACACATTGAGATATAACATAATGGAATGACGAACCAAATGATGACAATTGTCTATGCAAGTTCTGTTATTGTAAGCTTTTTCCCAATAGCGCAGATAGCTGTTAATGACACTCGAGTTGCGCCTACGCTCTCAAGGTGCGTCTTAAAAAAAACGAAAGTGTTCTCATAGACTCCTAACATCTGTATTGTTTTCAATGTTATCTAAGACTCATTTTCATTTTCAAAAAGAATCTCACTTGACATAGATAGAAGTAAGAAACGCTTAAGTTGTCTTAAGTGCAAAGTTTAAGTGGCTTTAAGAAATGTTTCGTACAGGAGCTTTTGAAATATGCGCGTGCGTTGGTTGATTAATGATCGGGTGAGAAGAAACCGTCCTATACGTCATTAATTTCAAATCTTTGACATTTGAATTCGGTACTTAGTTTTGCTTTTGGCATATTTATTTACTCGGTTATATCATTTATCATTACGGCACGTTACATAAAAAAAAACGAACAGTAATAATGAACTATTGTTATTTTTTTGCTGGAATTGAAAATACACTTTTGTAAAAAAAAAGAAGATTGCGGATTTGTTTTCTTAAAACTTCACTTAAATTGAAAAAATAAATAAATTTTAATTTGGCACCAAGCACTTTCGTTTCACATGTTTTTTTTTTTTTTGTAACACATTTCACTTTTTTTATTGCACGCACAGGGCACGTACCGTGGCCGTCAACGTCCTCATGTTGGGGAGTGGAGCGCAGCGGACTGTCGACAAGCGCATGCGCTAGCTATTTATTACGCGACCCCTCTCTTGCGCACCTACCAGCGACGATCAAAAGTGTTTTTCCGCTGACGTAATAAGGGGTTGCGATCGATTTCATTGTGCCAGAGCGCATTGCTGATAACAGAAAATTTATAAGCTGCCAGTTCGATTTTGCGCGATTTTTTCTGTCGCGTTATTTGTTTCGCGCTATTGTAGTTCTTTTAGGTAATGTTAGTAGTAACTTAATGTAATATTGCAGTTTGGTGATTTCAATTGTAAAGTCAATATACTTTCTGAACTTTGATCGATCTTGTGATAATTAATAAAATATATCGCTTTTATAGCATTTCTAAAATTCGTTTTATGAAAGTGACTGTGTTTTTTTCTATGAAATTTAATGAGGCGGTATGTGCCGTCATTTAAAAATCTTTTCTGTTTATAATACGGAAGCTATAAATGTTTATGAAAAATATTATTTTATTTGCGGCATAAATTATGCAATATAATTTACAATTTTATAGATATAATGATTTATTAATGAACAATTATTTAAGTTTTATGAATTTACATTTAGTGGTTTAATAGGCTACCTTTTACCGCAGGAAAACCTGTTAAAGCGGGCGGAGCCACGGGGCGGGGACCTAGTAAATATATATATATTATTTGAGCTTTGGGTTAACATCGTTCGCAAATACAAAACCATTTATTTTTGACACTCGTGGCCTTGACACTAGCCATATGTTTTGCATCCAGAAAGAGGTCAAGTGCAAGTGGTTTCTTACGCGACTTACGGACTTCATTCAATACACGCGTGTTTTGTGGTGACACTACTCACTCCTAATTACATTGACCAGTATAAGAAGAACCTCGCTATGAGTAAGTAAGGAAGTAAAATGTTTATTTCCTTTACAAATAACAGAATAGTATTATACACTTTACATAAGAACAGTTTTAAAATATTAGTATTTATAAAGACTGGAGTCTAAACTAGGATGCCCTGTATTTTAGGACTCTACTTATGTACTTAAAAGGAAATAAAATATGTTTAAAATTTTGCTTAAAAATATTTTTTTTTCTGTTTATTTGGTTCTCGACTATAGAATCTGGCAGCCCTGTGCATTTATTTCTATTTTGGTTATTTAATCTCTTTTAGGCTTATGATACCCCAGTACCACCGTTAACACAAACAGTGATTTTACGAAAAGATATTTTTTGTTTGTTAAATGCATACTATTAATTGAAAATAAACAAAATGCAAGTAATTTCTTACATGTTCTATAGAAATATTTTAAAACTATTTGTGTGGCTTGCTAAATATGAATGTTTCAAGGGTATTTCTACGACAATCCTTCGTTGACTTCTTACAAAATAAATGTTCCTATAATTATTATTTATACTTCAGGTATCAAGTATTTGTATATTTAACAGTACAAAAACCAATTCGAATCCAAGTTACTTTCGGTACAAGCGATAATTCAGACCAATTTCATAATTCTACCCAATTTAGTGAACACTTTTGTTATGTATCACAGCTCTAAATATAATGGCATCCCGTGATACCGCTATGGGGTTTGCGTCCGGACCCTATTTGAATATTCCATGTCGTGTCTCCACCAACCTTTACCGAAGACCTTGGAGTCGTGAATTTCGCGTTGTGAAATTGGTATTTCTTTTCTAATGGTCAGATAATAGCAGTTTTCCTTAACTACGCTGCCCTAGTGCGTTTTCCTATAGAATAGACTAACATTTAACACCACAAATGCGTGTTTATAATGGTTCTCAGAAACAAAAGCTACAGATAATTCTAAAAATCTCTTCTCTTTTTTCGACTTTATATTTGTTCACTTCATAAAACCGAATCGGGCCACTATAAATATATAATAAAATAAAATATTCACTATAAAGCTATATAAATAAAAATGAACCTTTGATAGAAATTATTATTTAATTGTCAGAACAAACTTTGTATAATGCGGGTAAAACCGGAGGGCCAGCAGGTAGTTCATTGCAAATATAAAATTTATATAATTTAACCTTTAATTTAACAACCGGACGCGAACTTGTGCATCTGTATCGTCTTAATCGTATGGTGAAAAACAAAAGGTCAATGACCGACCACACCCTGAATCTTAAAAAGTGATTTTTGTTAAGTAAAATCTAGAAATACACTAGTGTACATGCGGGTGTTTTCACAATCTATGTTTAAAAAATCTAGAGGTCGAAAATCTGTAGGTACATAGGAAAGAAAATTCTAAAAAAATTTTCTTTCTCTGTTCGAGTAGTAGTTGTAATCTCCGAAACTGTTGTACCGATTTGAATTAAATTGCATGATTGGTATCTTAAGTGGAATATACTTAGGATACCAATCATGCAATTTCATCTGTCAACAACTTAGATACTTTTTACCATGGGAAAATATCTCATTTCTACGGGAAAGTGCACGGAAAATTCAAAATATCTAGAACACATCAGCACGTGGCAGATCTCAAACTAGCATATGTCGAATGAGAAGCAACTGTCCCAACCACTACACCATCTACGTTCTTAAGTTCCATGTGTAAACGTTTTTATTGACTACAATTTTACATTACAATAATTATATCTCTAAGCATTCTTAATTTCATCATACTTCATGTATCTTCTTTAGGAAAAGGGTTTATGTTGCAATATACGATGGGCTAAGACTCTACCGACTTGTGTCGTCATGACTATAAAATGGTTGTTATGTTTATAATAATGCATGGAAACGTACTCGTAAAAACGAAATTCGCATAAAAATAACATTTTGGTAAGTAAAGTAATCAATTTAAAGCAGCTCGTTCGTTTGTTAACAACCCATATTATTTTGTCTCCACCCATTGCTTGAGCCTACCCAGAATTAGGGTGAATAGGCCTTAGGCGACCATGCTAGCCCGATGCGGGTGGACAAAAACACACAAAAAAAAGCGGCCAAGTGCGAGTCGGAATCGCCCATGAAATGATGGGTTCCATAGCAGCCAGTAACATAATATAAAAGTTTTTGTAGTTCGTTGTGACTTTGATCGATGTTTTAATAATAGTGAAAGGTAAATTGCGGTTTACGATTTATGACGTATTAAAAAAAAACTACTCACTAGATCTCGTTCAAACCAATTTTCGTTGGAAGTTTTCATGGTAATGCACATCATATATTTTTTTTAGTTTTATCATTCTCTTATTTTAGAAGTTGGAGGGGGGGGGGGACACACATTTTTCCACTTCGGAAGCGTCTCTCGCGCAAACTATTCAGTTTAGAAAAAAATGTTATTAGAAACCTAAATATCATTTTTGAAGACCTATCCATAGATACCCCACACGTATGGGTTTGATGAAAAAATTTTTTTTGAGTTTCAGTTCTATGTATGGGGACCCCCTAAATTTATTGTTTTTTTTTTTATTTTTGTAAGATAATCTTAATGCGGTTCACAGAATACATCTACTTACCAAGTTTCAACAGTATAGGTATTATAGTTTCGGAGTAAAGTGGCTGTGACATACGGACGGAAAGACAGACAGACAGACAGACAGACAGACAGACAGACATGACGAATCTATAAGGGTTCCGTTTTTTGCCATTTGGCTACGGAACCCTTATAAAATGAACTTCTTCACAGTGATATTACAGGTTTTACTCCCGATTCTGTTTTCGAAGTCTAAACCTAAACCGTGTAACTATGTTAATAAATTAGTCTATGCCAACCAACGTGGTCGAGTGGTTAAAACCATGGACTTAGTAACATAGTTGCATAACTATGGTAATTCGTCCAAGGTTAAAACCTCGTGTGACATTTTGGAGGTTTGCGCCAAAGAGAAAAATAATTAATACAGGGGGCGCCGTCGAACAAATATCACTTTGTGAGACTTTCTCCAGTTTGGTTAGGACATTGCAGGCAAGATCATTCCGTGCTTTGGAAGGTACGTAAAGTCGTTGGTCCGCGAATTCTTCATTAACTATATTGCAATGGCATATTATTAGATAAGTATTTTTAAATTTAATTTTGTTTAGTGCAGTAGCCAACACATGCAGCTGGACATGTTGACCTTTGTAATGCCAGGCAAGCGTTTTAATATTGAGTATCTAATCAATCCGAGTATTATATACTAGCTTCCCATCGCGGCTCCGCCCGCATTAACATTTTTTCCCATAGGAATGAGACATTTTCCCGCGGTAAATCGTAGCCTTAGTTATTTCCCAAGGTCTATTCTATCTAAATACCAAGTTTTACCAAAATCGGTTCGGTAGCTTCGAAGCCCATTCAATTATTAGGAATATTTTGGGTATTTTTTTACACCTTGGGTTACATTATTGAAGTTTTAGCAAGGATCCCTAATTTTTTTGAAAATAATATATTGCCTATGTTATTCAGGGTGAATGTAGCTTCCTAATGGTGAAAGAAGTAGTTTTTGAGTTTATTCATTACAAACATACACACACACACACACAAAAATACTTTACAAATCTTTCCTTTTTATAATAGTAGTACTTATAGAAGTATAGATTAAGTTCATTTTTCAAATTCCCAATTGCATAATAAATATAATTCTCAATGTGAATTATGAAACTGCGATGGTAACTTGGTGTATGCTAATAAATGCAAAAGATTTACATGAATATGTGATTTGTTACTCAAAGACCGCGTGAGTTGCTCTTAGCGTAGAAATACGAGTAAGTTCGCGTTTCCATTATCTATTTAATAAAACCGTACCTAGAGGTAAAATATCTGTACATATAAAAAAAAAGCTTAAAACAGAGCAGGAGGATGTAAGAAGTGATATAGAACATAATAATGTCCAGATTTTTTTAAATTTTTTTGTTTGTCTGTTTGTATGGGCTAATTTCCGAAACTGTAGGAACGATTCGAAAAAAAAATTGTATCGTGGTTCTTTACATCCCTGGTCAATATCTTGGATGCTTTAAATAGCGGAAAATTAAAGAGTTCCCGTGGGATAGTTAAAAATGACTACGGAAAAGTCAGAAAACAACGCGGGCGTAGCCGCGGGCAGACAGCTATTTATTAAATATACGACAATGACGTATAGAAATATTATGCAGGTTTATATAACAATTAACTCTTCCTTTGGGTTTACTGAAAGACATTTCTTTAGAAATAAGTAGTACATAACGTGCCATCTTTCTTAATGTTGTCACTTAAAATGTTTCTTGTGTGCAATAAATGTTAAATTAATAAGTGAATGAAAGCATTTCTCCTGATCACGCTATAGCTTGAGAACGGTTTTACCGATTTCATTCATTTTTTAATATGTTTTCAGAACTTCATAGAAAAACTGATAAATTTAAGATATTTTTCTGTAGAAAGTTAAAATTGCAAAAGATTACTCCATATTGTAATAATAGTACGAAACATAAATATTGGTCTATCATATTTTAGATGCATATCAAATTTTAACGAAAACACTTTTAAGGTGAATTTAGTTTGGACTCGCTGTGAGCTTACTAAACTCTGCTCTACACAAAAAAAAAGTGTCTCTTTACCCTTTGTTCGCAAATGGACAGATTTTCAAAAAGACAGATGCTCAAAAGGACAGATTCTCAAAAGGACAGATGCTCATAAAGACAAAATACAGTTCAACTGAAAATAAATGTATTTCAACAAAAACCAGTATGTAAAAAAATTATTTCACAAAAAAATACACATTAGGTCAGTTCGGAAGGTGTTGCCATATATTATGCTTGGGAAACATAAACATTAAATATAAGTAACACCAACTGTAGGAGGGAATGTAACATACCTATGAGGCGTTGTCCTAATAGAACGCGACTACGCGATTATCGCGCGAGTAAGCGACGCGACCATCGCGTGTTCGCGCGATCAAACATATTGATGTCGAATAGGTGTCCTAATAGACGGTCGCGCGACAACACGATTTCTCCATACATTTGACAATCGCGCGTTCGCGCGAACTTGCGATGGTCGCGTAGTCGCGTTCTATTAGGACAACGCCTAATACCTAAGTTAAAATTGTGTTTCATTCCATAGCAATGGAAACAAACTCTTAATGATTTCTTGATGGTTTTATAGTCAACTTATGAATTTTAAATACGTAAATCTTTAAAAAGGAAAATTTATGCCTGTATGTTATTACGATCCTCAATAATCATAGTTCTCAAAGTAGTGTCGCACCCGCGGCTTGGCCTTTTAGGCCAGAAGTAATGGTAAAAGTGATTAACAAAATGGACGAAACGACATAATAATGACGAATGAATACAAAAATTTAATACCTATTTGAATTAAGACGAGAAAGAAATGAAAAATGTGATGAGAATGAGGTGGCATGCAAGGCACCTCGTTACAGGAGTACTGAAACTGTAAAAAAAAATAGAGAAGAAAAGTTATGGGGGTTTTACGCGGGAATCGAGAGGAAATGGCGGGTTCATTGTTTCGTCCTTTTTAAAAATAGTTTTTCATGGTAATTGTGGTGTTACTATGGTGGAATTAGTGCGATAATGTGCCGTTAAAGAAGAACTATTCAATGAAAGTGAGAAATAATGAGTGGTTAGCTGTTTCTGGTTTGATACCCCGCGTTAAACTTCAGTATCATTGGAATGTAAGAACCACCCTTGCATTCCAATGATCCCGTAACAAGAAATGAAACTACTGAAGAAGTTTAACATAGATGCAAGAAATGACTAAAGACGACGAAATGAAACTGAAGAAATAATGACTGAAGATGAAGACTTTAAACTTGGATAATGCAAGAAACTACTAAAGACTAGGCTGTATGGGCTTAGATCCCTTTGCCTTTCCCATAAGGGAGAAAGAAACTTAAAAAAAAAAAGAAGAAAAGTTATTCGACCTTCCACTCAACCGATGAGTTTCACAGGACATACGAGCAGGTACCTATTTATACTCCATTCTGTATATACAGGGCGTCCCACGGCTAAGCCACATGGAGGGAAAGTACCTTAAATATTGTAGGTAGAACATTTTACTGAAAGAAGAATTTATTTTATTTCTAAAAACTATAAAAACTGAATTCATTTATATTTCATATTTCAACATTGGCCACTGGATGTGGCCTGCATAAGTTTGTAGACCTTTGTATAGCAGTGGACGTCTTTCGACTGAATAGATAATTCACGTTCGGGAAATGCAAGTTTTAATACTCAATACTCAATTCCATTCTATGTTAATTACAAAGATGTTACAGTAAGTATTAGCCTGTACATAATATTGGTAATTATTAACAAACAAGCTTTCCGCCGCGACTCCGCCCGCGTTAACCGTTTTTCCTTGGGAATGGGGCATTTTCCTGCGGCCAAAGTTAGCCTATATTCTTCCGCAGTCTATTCTATCGTTGTGCCAACTCCGACCGCTTTATCATTTTTCCCATGGGGATGAGAAATTTTCCCGCGGTAAATCGTAGCCTATGTTCTTTCCTAAGGTCTATTCTATCTTTGTGCCAAGTTTTACTAAAATCAGCTCAGTAGTTTCGGAGCCCATTCGATTATTAGGAATATTTTAGGTACTGTAGGTAGGTCTGTTCACCTTGATTCAGCGTGGACTCGAGCCCCTCGGTTGGGACATATTGTAAACGATTACTAGAGGAAATGTGTTTTCATCATAAATAACATATTATGTTTGTTTTTGTTCAAATAAAGCGAAAGTTAAAAATATTTGGCGCAGATCTTGGTAAATTACGCTAACAGACAATATAAACAAAAAAAAATTACATTGTTTATATAGCTTGAAAAAGCTACAAGCTATTAAATAATGCCAATAAAATTATATGATTCGTCTTGTTAGCACATAGGCGCGATTTTACACCCTGTTGACTCTTACTAAAGAAATACATTATAGGAATTAGCTGTGTGTCCATGGCTACGCCCGCGTTATTTTATTTATTTTTTTCCCATGGTAAAAAGTATATCTAAGATGTTGACCGGGGGCGGGTATAAGCTACCACCGTGCAAAATTTCATTTAAATCGGTCCAACGGTTTCAGAGATTAGCGTGTACAAACAGACAGACTGTCATTTTTATCAATAGTTTTAAAAAAGGCACTAGTGGACTGTGTAATAGGCCTTTCAAAGATGGTATCTAGTACTTAGTTTTCCTTAAAGATTGTAATATCTGCACTCTTTCACAATAGTATCATTAACTATGTCAAAACTTACAATTCTTGTAAGCGAAATATTCGGTTTAGTCCAAGAATTAAATTAATTTAATTAGAATAATTTAAGGTTGCCTGGAAGAAATTGCTACTTAGCAATAAGGCCGCCTACATGTACACTTTCTATACCTTTTTTGTAAAATTTTCACTGTAATGTTCTGTATGCAATAAAGTATATTGTATTGTATTATATTGTAATAATTTGAAAAAACAAAATTTTATTTGCAAATGCATTTATTTCATTTGTCATACTAATATCATAAAAAGGAAAGATTTGTGTTTGTATGTTTGTAATGAATAAACTCAAAAACTACTGAACCGATTTCAAAAATTCTTTCACCATTATAAAGCTACAATTACCCTAAGTATCATAGACTACCTCTTACCTTTTTCTTTATATTAATAGTTCGTTAACAGCTCATATATGTCCCCACCGAGGGGCTCGAGCCTACCTTTATACCAGGGTGAATAGGCCTTAGTCGACCACGCTGGCCTAGTGCGGCTTGGTCAACTTCACACACAACCTTTGAATTTCTTCGCAGGTGTGTGCAGGTTTCCTCGCGATTTTTTCCTTCACCGTAGAGCGTCAAAGAAACGTACACATATGAATTCGAAAATCGAAAACACATTGGTACTTGCCGCGGTTTGAACCCGCGAACTTCGGAATGGAAGTCAACGGGCCTAGCCACTTGGCCACCGACGACGCTCTAACGCCACTATAATAAAAAAAAAAGAATTGCCTTGTGGTTTCCGGTAGGAATAGAATTTGGACGACTCTGCTCTTCCTGGGCGGCTTTTAAAGTCATGAACATAGTTAATGAGTACATGAAGCAGAAACGTTCACTTGTGTAATCAAGAACAACTGTGATCCCTGGCAAACTATGAAAACGTATTTTTTTAGGGTTCCGTACCTCAAAAGGAAAAAACGGAACCCTTATAGGATCACTTTGTTGTCCGTCTGTCCGTCTGTCAAGACCCTTTTTCTCAGGAACGCGTGGAGGTATGAAGCTGAAATTTATATCAATTACTCAGGTCTACTGTCCCTTGAAGCTGTGAAAAAATCAAACTTCTAAGCCAACGCAATCAAAAGATACAGCCGTTTATGCCGCAAATTTTCGACACTTGCAAGGGAATCAAAACCTACAGGGTGCTTCCCGTGAACTCAGAATCTTGAAATTTGGTACGAAGCAACGTCTTATAGCATAGATAAAGGAAAAATTACGAAATCCATAAATTTTTAGTTACATCACATAATATATATTTTTTTAATAATTTTAACCTTACTACCCATTTCCTCATAAACGCGTAGAGGTATTAAATTGAAATTCATACCAAATACTCAGATCTATAATACCTTTAAGCTGTAACAAAATCAAACTTCTATGTCAACGCAATCAAAAGAAACAGCAATTTAAGCTGCATATTTTGAAACTCGCAAGTACTCGCAAGGGAATCAAAACCTAAAGGGTACTTCCAGTCGACCTAGAATCTTGAAATTTGGCATGAAGCAACGTTTTATAGCACACATAAAGGAAAAATTCCGAAAACCTTAAATTTTTAGTTACATTACAAAATATATATTTTTTAATAAATATAAACTTATTACTTTTTTCCTCATGAACGCGTAGAGCTATCAAGTTGAAATACTTACTTAGTACTTAGTTACTTAAACGATAAAGAGATCTTTGTCTTAAATTTATGCTCCTCCATCTTTCCCCATTGTAATGTTATGAATTTCATTTTGCAATAAGATTACCATAGTTATGACTCGATTGTCGTAATGAAAGAACTTTGTAAACCTTGCAGGTTTGTACGGAACCCTCGGTGCGCGAGTCCGACTCGCACTTGGCCGGTTTTTTTCAATCCATATACTGTTGAAAGTTAACCATTTGTCACAAATAAACGCATTTTTTTTGTTGTTAATTCTCTTTAGCCTTAATACTGCAGGCATTTTATAGCGAAGAAATAACTATTTTATATGAGAAACGTATCACATGGATGGGTTACTACTGCTAGATTAGACGCGAAAAATTGTGATAATGGGTGAATTGATGTTTGTTACTCTTTCAGGCAAAAACTACTGAATGGATTTTAATGAAACTTTACAATGATATAGCTTATCTATCAGAATAACACATAGGCTACCTTTTACCGCGGGAAAATTCCTCATTCCCACGGGAAAACTGTTAATGCGGGCGGGGCCGCGGGCGGAAAGCTAGTGTTAATAAAACAAACTTTTCGCCTCACGGCTTTGCCCGCGCTAACAGTTTTTCCCGTGGGAATTGAGATTAAAAAAGGTACATGGTAACTTTAAATCCTTTCTCAAGGTTAATTCAATTTCTGTTCCAAGTGTAATCAAAGGCAGCTCAGTGGTTTTGGCGTAAAAAGTGTAACAAAGAGACAAACATAGTTACTTTCGCATTTATAATACTAGTGGGGATTGTGTCAAAATAACACAGTCTGGCTATGTATTGATCTTTTAACAATAGAATGTGAAATACCGTGAGTCATCCAACCAGACTAACGACTAGCAAAATATTGAAATGGTATCCATTTCTGGCGTGCCCATACAAGTTTCTTGCATAAAAAGAATGTTTTGTTTGTAATGTGACACGAGAAATGGATATGTTAATGTCATTGGCTGATGTGTAGTCACGAGATTTAATATTTTGTCATAAAATAGCTTAACTAACGACCACATAGTTCCAAGCCTTTAAGTTAAGACCAAGACCTATGTTGATGAATGACCTACGTTTTTAAAGCAAGCTAAGCTGAACAGTTCGAAGAATTAGTTTTTTATCTTTTAAATATTTACGTCAGTGAATATTTAAGTAAAATTTATTTATTTGCTAATTCAAAAAACTTGGCTGTCTTCTGTGAAGAACTCGCCGAAAAAATTTCACAGGCGTTCCATCTCACAAATATTATTGTTACGATTATTACTAATTTACTACTAACAATGTTAAGGTTGCCTTGAAGAAATTGCTACTTAGCAATAAGGCCACCTACATGTACACTTTCTTTATAATTTTTTCGTGAATTTTACTGTTCTGTTTTATTCTGGTGTGCAATAAAGTATATTCTATTCTATTCTATTGTTTTAAGTATGATTTAAAAAAATTATCACTATTCCCACGGATATTTATCTTCACAGAATGTCTTATTTTATAAAAGACTTTCTTAATCGATTTCTCCTTAAAACTTTAGAATGTTTCTAGTGATAGTTGGGAATATTGTTGTCAGACATTAGAATATTTATTTTAGGATGGCAACATCCTTCTTGACTTTTTGTTTGTCACGCATTGTGTGATTGTGGAAATAAAAACCGTAATTAATTAATTTATGTGTTTAATTCCAAGATATAATAATTGGCGACGAAAACAGTGAGAATCCACGCTACAGTGAATAAGAAACATCGTGAAATATACAACAAATTCCGTAAAAAATGAAAAATATTATCGGCAAATTGGCATAGACTGAAGTTAGGAGACATTTGCAACCGCATTCCATAATTCCGCCATTTTGGTACAAACCAGTGCCAGAGAATATAAAAAAAAAAAAACATGATATGTCAATGTCAAACAAATGTCGGAATGTAAAGGTGAAATATTATTGTGTGAACTTTATTACGCTGAAATAAGTGGAAAAAGGACTAGTTTTATTCAGTTATTGAGCAAAAATCAGTTAATTCAACTAAGTAAAGAGTTACAATTGGAAAATCCTGGGAAAACTATAGACGAATTACGACAAAACTTAAGAGAAGTTGTGAAGACAGGTGTTGACTTCCAGATTATAAAACAACAATTAGAAACCGATAAAAGTGGTAAAGAACGCGAAAAAATGAGTGAACCACCAAAGCATGTGCATTTAAATGCCTACAATATCGAATCTTTCGATGGAAAAGACTTTGATACCTTTGAGACTCAACTACAGTGTTTGATAACATTAAATGATGTATCAGAGGACAAAAAAGTGGCATTGCTGCTCACCAAGTTAACACCAAAAGTATTTGACACGTTAAATCACAAATGTGCACCGGATAAGCCCACCAAAAAAACATTTAAGGAACTAATGCTCATATTGGAGCAGCGGTATGCAAAATCAACTTCAACAGCATTAGATCGTGCCGCGTTCAGGCAGTGCAACCAGAAGGCTGATGAAAAGATTGAAGAATATGTGATTCGGTTAAAAAAAGCAGCTAAACGATGTGGTTTTAAAGATTTCGAGGACCAAGTGAAAGAAAAGTTAATAGATGGTGTATTCTCATCATTGATCAAATTTGAATTACTGAAAAATGGCGATAAGAACTTAGAGGATATAATTATACTTGCCAGAACAGTGGAATCTGCACTTACACATGCTAATCCAAAGATGAGTGAATTGAGCACGGAAAATAGTAACACAACTAGTATGTTTCAGTTCAAACAAAGCAGGCAAAAAAATTATAATGCTAAACCTCGGCAGAACAATCAGAAGATGTGTTATTGTTGTGGAAAACGAAATCATATGAAAACAGAATGTACACTGAAGAATAAATACTGCTCTGAATGTGGACAAAAAGGTCACTTGTTTAAAATGTGTACGAAAACTCGTAAAGTAAACACACTGGATTCTGAAATTGAGAACACAACGGTAGAGGAAGATTTGAATGTAGAACAATCAATACAAGGTTTGTTTTTAGATGATGAAGGTGAGTACTACAATGTATTACTCAAAGTACAGGCGTAAATAAAATACCGCCACTGTTGGTAAAAGCAAAAATTAATTCAGTTGATTTTGAATTTGAATTGGACACAGGATCAGAAGCCACCACCATTAAACAGTTGGATTTAATTAGGTTAGGTATGGCCGATAAAATAGAAAAAACAAGTGTTACATTTAAAAACTATGATCAATCTATATCTAAACCAGTAGGTATTGTTAAAAAAATTGAAATGTTCATAAATAATATTAAACAAAATGTGACACTATTTGTTGTTGAGAACAATAAACCAAGGGTTATAGGAAGAGATGTTCTGAATATTTTTGGTCTTTGGCCTGTCCAAATTAACAATAATGTTATGGAAGACCCAGTAATAATGATAAAAGAAAAATATTCAGAAGTTTTCAGTCCCGGTTGGGGAAATGTAAAAGGGGGATGTATTGCACTAAAATTAAAAGAAAATGCTGTACCCAAAAAATTACCTGTTAGACAGGTTCCATTCGCTTTAAAGCAAAAAGTTAATGACGAAATTAAAAGACTGTTGGAAAATAAGCGAATTGAGCCTGTTGAATATAGCGAGTGGGGCACACCAGTTGTTCCTATACTTAAACCAGACGGATCAGTCCGTCTGTGTGGTGACTATAAAGTAACATTAAATAAATTTCTGGAAATAGATCAATATCCTTTGCCACACATTGAGGACATTTTTAATAAACTAAGAGATGCAGAATTTTATTGTGAATTAGATCTCAAAGAGGCATACTTACAGGCGCCGTTAGATGAAGCATCACAAGAACTGACAGTTATTGTGACGGAAGCTGGTACATTTAAATATAAATATTTGCCATATGGTGTCAGCACTGGGCCAGGTTCTTTTCAAAGACTGATGTCACAAAAACTGTCAGATATACCTAATGTAATTGTTTTCATTGATAATATTTACATGTGTGGAAAAACATATTTAGACATGAAAAATACGTTAGAACAAGTACTTATTCGATTAAAAGATTGTGAATTTAAACTAAAAGCTGAGAAATGTAATTTTTTTAGAAAAAGTATTAATGTGTTTGGTTATAACATTAGCAAAGAAGGAATACAGATAATAAAAGAGAAAATAGACCCCATAATACAATTACCCCCACCAGAAAACTTAACAATGCTAAAATCATTCCTAGGAAAGGTGAACTATTATAATAGATTTTTAAAAGATTTATCAATAATTTTAACTCCACTGTATGAATGTACCAAAAAAGGAAAATTTGTTTGGACCAATGAATGTCTAAAAGCATTTGAGCAAGTCAAAGAAAAGTTAATATCAGCAAAAGGTGTTGCACATTATAATCCAGATCTGCCATTAATCTTAACATGCGATGCATCTGCTCTTGGATTAGGTGCTGTCATTTCTAACAAGGGTTTAGATGGTGTGGTAAGACCGATAGCGTTTGCTAGCAAAAAATTAAGTGAAACTGAGAAAAAATATTCTGCTTTAGATAAAGAAGCACTTGCAATAATTTTTGGAGTCACTAAATTTTATAATTATTTGTATGGACGGACATTTGAATTAGAAACGGACAATGCTGCACTTGTTAGAATCTTTGGACCATACAAAGCAATACCAAAGATGGCAGCAAAACGATTGCAACATTATGCAATTTTTTTATCAGCATTTAATTACACAATTAGACATATTGGTACAGACAAAAATCCTGCAGATTGTTTGTCAAGGTCACCCATCACTGACAATACTATTATAAATCCGGTATTAAGCGGAGTAGAAACAGAAATGTTAACGATAAATTACTTAAATGAATCAGAACTGGAATCGCTAAACTGGAAAAAAATACAGAAGGAAACAAAAAAAGATTCTATACTTACAAAAATAATAATGTTTTGTCAGGATGGATGGCCGACAAACAATATGGATGAGGAACTCAAACCATATTTTTTAAGGAGACATGAAATAAATTTAGACAGAGATTGTGTTATGTGGGGGCATAGAATTATAATTCCCGAAAATCTGAGGGAATCAGTTTTAAAAGAACTGCATTTAACACATTTTGGTAGCTCTAGAATGATTGAAATGGCAAAATCTTATTTTTGGTGGCCAAAGTTAAATGAAGCAATAGAGCAAATACCTAAAACTTGCGAACTATGTTTAAAAAATAGACATAATCCTTCTAAAGCTACTCCAAAGTGTTGGCCAATACCACCAGGACCGTGGTACAGAATACATGCGGATTTTCTGGGGCCATTTCATGGAAAAATGTATCTAGTAATTGTAGACAGCTACACCAAATGGCCGGAGGCATTCCAGATGGCTAATATAAGTACAAGTCAGACAATATCTAAATTTAAAGAACTTTATATAAGACATGGATTTCCAGTGCATTTAGTAACTGATAATGGAACGTCATTTACCAGTCAGGAATTTCAAAATTTTTGTAGGATAACAGGAGTAAAACACAGTTTTACATCTCCTCACTACCCTGCAACTAATGGAGCAGCAGAACGGTTTGTCGAGACATTTAAAACACATATGACAAAGATTGTTGAGAGTGGTAAGTCACATAACTATGCACTAAGCATATTTCTGTTCGACTATAGAACCACAACACATAAAACTAGTGGAGTGTCTCCAGCTCGTTTGATGATGGGTAGGGAATTACGGAATAGACTGTCATTATTAAGGCCAGCTCCTATCTATCAAAATTTTGTTCAATCGCAAGAGAATCAATTGAAGTATGCTAAGGGTAATAGAGAACAATTGCTAAAAGAGGGGGATGACGTTTTAGTTAAAGATTTTAGAAGGGGGAAGAAGTGGTCGAAAGGTTGTATTGTCAAAGTTGTGGTACCTGGAACTACTTATCAAGTGGAGGTAGAAGGTCATATTTGGAAAAGACATACAAATCAATTACATAGTTTAGTTTCCTAATATGTTACAGTAGAGTAATTATTTTAATTGTGAACCCTAATTAGATGTAATTTAAATTAAGATAATATTAAAGCTGGGTAATGGTAAATTCCCTTATAAATGTGAACCCTAACTTTACATAATTATATAAGTAAACTCTGAGTTAATGTATTAATTAGTTAATAATTTTGTACACTTTAATTTAAGCTAGTTTTTTATGTTGGGGAGAGTGTCAGACATTAGAATATTTATTTTAGGATGGCAACATCCTTCTTGACTTTTTGTTTGTCACGCATTGTGTGATTGTGGAAATAAAAACCGTAATTAATTAATTTATGTGTTTAATTCCAAGATATAATAATTGTAAAAGCGTAAAGGTACAGTTACCCTTGTAAGAATGTTTAACTTTCTGCAGTCTATTGTCATTAAGTGAGGACTTTGCATTGTTCTTATTTCCTTAGAAAAATTTATAGAATTGTGGTGCGTTCAGTTTATCGTGGATGGCCCAGAGAAATTGCGGCAGCTGTTCACTTGTATAACTAACTAGCTTTTCGCGTCTACAGTTTTTCCCGCGGTAAAAGGTTATGTTCTATCTTAAGGCCTACATTACTCCAGGGTGAATAAGATTTTTTAAATCGGTTCAGTTGTTTTTGAGTTTATTCATTACAAACATACACACACACTCACACACACAAATACAAATCTTTCCAAGCGGAGAGAGAGCTGTCTATAACAGTTTATTGCCGAAGTATTTCCTGTCTTGAAGGTTTGTGTTGCTATAATCCCCACGTTTGGCAGTTAGATTGGGGATTAGAGTCAATATTGGGTATACAGGTGAATCGTTTTATTTCACTAGGATTATTATGTATATAAAGTCGTTTGGAAACCAGGAAAAAGTTCTAAGCCAAAAATCACAAGGTTAAACTGAACCATATTAATACTCGTAAAAAAGTACAGGTATTTTATTTTTAGTTGTTTGCTTGCTTATTGAGTAGGTTTCGAGGTTGACCTACCTCACAAACCGAGGTATACCGCCTTAGGCTTCCGACATGGCTCGGATTATAACGACTACATCCGTAGACAGTAGCCGGGACCAACGGCTTCACGTACCTTCCGAAGCACGGAATCATCTTTTTTTCGGACAATTAGGTGATTCAGCCTGCAATGTCCTAAACAAACTAGAGAAAGTCTCACAAAGTGATATTTTTTTTAGGTAGATATATATTTTATTTTTAGTTGTAATGTTGTTGAAATCGCAAACAAAACATAAAAATGTATAAAATTGCATGTGGCACAAAAATTGAAATCATTTTGAAAAAATACCGACATTCTTTTTGACTGTCTTTTTATACGAAAAAAGGTCTTAAATTTATATTAAATCACTTCATAACATTATTGTTGTGGGTAGTCAGGTACTCACGTAATAGCGGTGCATAAGAAATGTACATTATGCAAGGTTGAACCTTATTTTTGCAAAAAAATACACGTAACATAATGCATACGGCACACTATTATTGCGATTATTGCGTAAAAGTCCAGATTGTAGTAAGAAAATATTTTGGTACCGGCTTACTAGAGACGTTGCTTTTTTAACACTTTAATGAGTTCAAAAGTCTTTAGCTCAAATGTTTTCCTGTTAATTTCAATGGATCAGATCTTGGAATAAGCGATGTTAATTCCAAACCCGTCGTTCACCCCATTAGTCCACCTGACTTTAAATAATTTGTCCCCACTTTGGGTCCATCGGTCTCAACCACTTTGAGAATTAAACTTTATATTGTTATTTTTTTAATTTTGCTGGTATCCAGCTGATCTGATATTATGTACCTATCATAGAGGTAAAGAGTTCTAAATGTAAGTGCAATAAAGTATATTTTGATTTATTTTGATTTGAAAATCAAAAAGTGGGGTAATTTTTTTTTGCTCTTCAGTTTTTTCTGTCCTGTATCTTTGATCACCGCTCCCTTCCTCTCTCCACAACTTTAACACTTGACGACCGACAGTTCCACGTTCAGGACACCAAGACGAATCCAACGGTAGGAGTCGTTGCCATTTACAGGAGTGACAGATAGAATTTTTTCATTTAGTACTGGCGCGAACCGGGCTATAACGCAAATCCTTTCTAGTGATACTCAGCACAAGAAACTAAACTACATTTGTGCTGGAACTTTCCTAAAATCGCATTTTTTTTTTACTTTTCATACAAATTGGCTTGGCCAGCTGATTGCTTTACGGTTAATAGCAGTACCAGTTGCGTTTTAATCGAGTTAACGTACAGACCAGTTGCGTTTTAGACCAAGTGATAACCGATGTATTTGTATGAGGAGTAAAAAGAATTTTGATTTCAAAAACCTTCCAGAACAAAAGTTGTTCGGTTTCATGAGCTGTTGTTAACGTCCGAGAGGTATTGTTTTATTTGATTGACACGTTGTATATTATATAAATATGTAAAGCCGGACCAGACAAAAAAAAACCTCGCCATATTGCGGAATTTCAATGGATCTAATTTTATAAGGGAAAATTGTTGCCATAATCGTAAAAATATTACACGTGGCGTCCCCAGTGCAGGTTTTTTATTTCTTTGGTCAAGCTTTACTTACAGTTATTTCGCAAAGCTTTCAAAATTAAACAGCAAGGCTATTCGAAAGCTTTGATCTCGTAGACTATACATAATTCATTAATAAAATAAACAATTACGCAAATTTCGCCAAAACCAATTAAGTTTGTATACGCCAATTAAATCTATTTTCGTTTGGCATACAAGTGGTTAGAATTCTATTGCGTCAGAATCACGGGTCGGGGGTCAATACAAAACACCTAAAACAAACCAGCGATTGAAGACCTAACTGTCACCACAAAATTTAAGGATTCGCATGTCAAGCTAAGAAAGTTGTAGTCAATGCTGTTTACTGTATACTCATACTCGCTCATCTTGCTAAACTGGCTAGACTAGTAAGCAATATAGGAAATGCTAGTACTAACTCACCTACCTATAACCACAGTCAGGAATTTCTCATACATTACTTGGTCATTATGTCGTTGGTGAGAAATCATACGCCAGTGGTAGCCAACATGTTTATTGCTTTTGTTGTGGTTTTGTAAGTACGTGTTAGAATACTACCACAATACTACTGCAGCTCACACTATCCCTTGTTTAGGGTTTCGTGCCTCAAAAACGAAAAACAGATACTTTTAAAATTATTTTTCGAATTTCCTCCAAAACTACTACTGGAACGATTGAGTTAAAAATTAGTATACGTATGTCAATCCGTGATTAAAAGACAGACGTGTGACATTAGTAAAACAATCAATCAATTCTCTCTTCTATTAGACTTTTTTATAATTGGACATTTTACGAACATTAGTCATTTTTCATGTGTGGACATTAGACACAAAGGATATAAAGTACCTACCTACCTTACAGATACGATATTATGTATGTAGCGAAATGCCACAAACTCTGTCATATAAACCGACAAAAATGGTCGAAGTGAAAATGAAAGTGGTGTGATGATAGGGTTACCATCAACTTATTAAATAAATAAAAATATATATTTTTTAAATATTTAATCTAAAGTAACACTAGAATATATTATTTATTGTATTTCTATTCAATCTCAAATTAATTTTAATCACAGTTAAAATATAACAATCGCGAAATAAATAATACATACATACATAAACTCACGCCTCTTTCCCGGAGGAGTAGGCAGAGACTACTTCCTTCCACTTGCTACGATCCACATTCAAAAAAAGTCAATAATAATAAAGAATAATTTCGTTTTGGAGTTTAAAACCTCGCCCAGGGCTAACTTCGCGTATTGACCACTGGTGTTTGCCCTGTTTAATATTATTTATTTATGTTCATAAGTATCGTAAATTTATAACATAGGATAAGAAGAATATTTTATTTAAGGGACATCACAACACAACAGATAAAACAAAATTGAACAACGTAAGCAAAATCAGCTCATACACAAGAAAAATTTTTTTTTCGTAATTACTGTAGTAATTTTAATGTAGGTATCCCAAGAAACTCCACCACCATGCAAAATTTCATCCAAATCGGTCTAACAGTTTCGAAGAGTTTTTTTAAATATCCCACTTTTAATTTAATTTTCAGGGAATAAGAGATCTAAGATGTTGACCGGGAATATAAGGTACCACCATGCACAATTTAATTCAAATCGGTCCAACAGTTTCGCAGATTAGCCTGTACAAACAGACAAACAGAGAAACAGAAAAAGAAATTAAAAAACCTGGATATGTTCTTTAACGCTACTTACATCCCCCAGGATCAGTTCTGGATCAGTTTTTAGCAGTTGTTTTTATGTACAGATTTCCGACCTTTATTTTATCTATAATATAAATACCTCTTTCTAAACATGTTTTCAGTCTCCATCTTAGTGGTTGCCTGGAAGAAATTGCTACCTAAGCAATGAGGCCGCCAATACTACATTTTCTGTATTATATTTGTATCTGTATTGGTGTTTCTGTTGTGTGCAATAAAGAATATTTTCATTTACATAAATACTATACCTACCTACCTACCTACATACCTGCCTCGTGTGAGTAGCAAGTTGGCAGCCCTATTTGGTGGTGATATGTAATGTGGTTATGCTCACAAACTGGACTTCCTTCAGGGTAGTGGGGCAATGCCCTTTATTCGGTGCACATTTCAACCTCTCCACTTATTTGTTATTTTTACAGGTAATAATACTAGCGAGCAAAATGAAATGACCGCGTGTTATGCGACGTCTTATTCAGTTTTATTACTTTAAATCTTACTATTATTTATGAATGGGTTTTGAGGTTACTAATTTATTGTTATCGACAGTTTATTATACTATTGTATTAATATAGTCTATAGTTTTATATTAACCGAAATATATTTTTTGTAATTTTTCTAGTAAACGTAAATATTTTCGACACTCCCGTACAATTTTAGTCATTTAACATTTTACAAATCCGGTGAAGCTTGATTGGATGTCATTTTTCGACACAAGCATAAATCAATTTAAAAAAAAGTCAAATATATTGAAAAAATATGTAATATAATTCTTATTCAAACAAATATTAAAATAAAAATAATTATTATAGGTATAAAAATGAAAAGTGAAGTGAAATTTAGGAGATGTCACTTATTTTGTAACCAGATAAAGTTTTTTCCAGAAAATTGATCGGATTCATTGACTGAGCTATGCGTGTTTTTTTTCGCTTATGCTTAGATTTCTTATTAATTCTATTTATTATTTTTGAAAATAATTACATACTTATTAACCATTTTCTAACTCTATAATTACCTACTCAATCGAAGCAGTTGCATTTTATTTTCATCTGCAATATTCGCTTTAATAAGTACAACATACAGTTGGTCGTTATTATTAGTTGCGCGTGCGCATACAAAAGACATCAACGCGCGACTCAGATTTTAGTTAGGATGTTTCATAATTATGTATTTTAAGTGAAAAATCACACCACAATTAGGTACTGCTCAATAACCTTAAATTTGGTTAATATCGGTATATTATGTTATTGATTAGATTTATAAACACAAAGATCGATAAATAACATTATCACTAGGCAAATACTTTCTATTGTTTATATTATTTACCTTGGGCGGGTTACGAAGCCGCAATTCTCGGTCCGGCGCTACAAAATGCATACCAACTATGCTTTTGAATCAAAGTTTTACTGTGGCCGATATAGAAATCCATTGTTTTTTACAATTCTGTATACAATTGGTAATAGAGTGAAAATTTATTTTTTTAGATACAGATTTGACACCAAACTGAATAAAATTATGTTTATAAAATAGGGCCTAACCACAAAAAAGCTGATTACACGTTGAACACTTGTTTGTTATGATACAAATAATTGAAGAACTTAATCTTTATAAATACTTCTAATTGGACGCTCTCAATGCAAGACTAAGTGTTGTTACTTTTTTGTAATAAAACACAGATAAAGTTTACAAACAAGTTTTGCAATTAAATAGCAGTTGGTCAATTTGTTTTTTTAAGGCCCAAACAAACACGGCTCCTAATGTTAATATAATTTTCTAGGAAGCTAAGAAGAAATTGGTGTAAGCAATTAAATTTCATACCAAGCCCTCATAAGTCAGCGCAATCAGAGGGCTCGTGACTGCGGTTTCTCGGTACAGTCAGCGCCAAAAACGATGATATTCCGTTACATAAAATCTCCTTAAATTATACTCAAAAGGATTAATTAAACTTTTCGAGTTTTGTTGACAAGTTTAGTTGTTTTATAGTGATTTACATAACAATTTATTGAGTCACGATATTGATACGAGCATATATTGTGTACAGAAGTCAGCACATGCGGTTGGACATTTGCTCTACGAAATAAACCCCTACCGCAACGGAATACGGGCGTTCTCAAGGTCAACTTGTCCAGCCGCATGTGCTAGCTACTGTTTATTAACCAACATTAACTGGAAAACCGGAGCTCTTCTTTTAATCAATATCGATCCCGATTTCAACCCAATTCAATACCAATGTCAATTTTAGACCGCTACTCTTGAAATCAATTCTTGAGTTTTAAAGTCACTTGCGGTTTGACAAGTTACGAATGAAGATTATAGGAAAAGGTTGTTCAGGGAAGTAGCTAACGGAGTTTCAATACAGCTGAAGCCACATGACCATGAAGGAAAAAAAAATTCCACCATGCACATGACCGATTTGGTCGCTAGCTCTTGGTCTATTAGCTTCTGACACGCTTCCAACCATCAATGCTAATAGTGGCGTTCCTATGCTAATATCCTATCGATGACAAGAATTAAATTTAACATCTATGTGTTGTGTCTTTTGTGTGATAAAATTGTATAATATTAGATTTCTCATTATTTATTTCAAAGTTATGTATTAATATTTTTTAATTTTCAGTAATTTGGTTGTATTTTCAATACTTGAGCAATCAAATTATTAACAAGACATCATCAGAAAAGAAAACCGGCAATATTGAGTTAGACACTTTTGGAAAGCTTTTTCTATACGCCAAAAATAAGGTGCACTCTAGGACGCTCCCCTGGTTTTTTTTTTTAATTGGCTTATGCTTGAGTCGAAAAGGTACGACGGATCAAGCTTCACCGGACTTGCGGGGGAGCGGAAGACTCTAACCCCAAAAAAAGTCAAACGCGTCTAGGGGCGGCTCAAGGGAGCCTCGGACTACGGCCTAGCGCGTTGATATTGAAAAACATCGTGAAGGAGACGACGCCTGAGGGGCTCCGTCTCTGATTATAAATTCTGATTTTGGTTATGGCCGCGCCCCCGCCGGCGGGTGCGGGCGTTGCGTTGTTACCTGAAGGGTAATTGTTACCTGAAGGGGCTCCCCTGGGGGAATGGAACAATTATAGTTTAAAGGAAGCCGTTCGAACCGAGTGTCAGTGACACTCACAGAACATTTGTGACACTCGTGACACTGACGCTGCGACACGAAAAAGGATAATGGACTCTAAGGTAATGGATTTAAGGTGGACTTTGGAGATAAGCGACAGTGACGCGGCGTTCCCGGAGTCTGTGTCGTCGCGGCAACTCACTTTTGAGTATTTCATTCGTAATTCAATGGAATTGAATGGAATGGAAAATGATTTGAATGAATTGAATTGAATTGAATGAATTTTTCGTGTCGCAGCATCAGTGTCGCTGACATTCGGTTCGGACGGCTACCCTTAAGCATATCTGATTTGGTACTTTTAATCCCTCCATGGTCAATATATTCTATTTGCACATATTGTTGCCTATCCAATAAATACGATCGCAACCAATGATGATGCGCTTTAGACATATTGAACAATAATCCGACCGCATGCGATTTATTTTTCAATAAATATTTTTTATTACAATCATTTATGAAGAAGCGGTTATGATTCTAACTGTACTTTATAATTAGCTTGAATAAGTAGCTTCCCTGCCGTGGACCAGTTATACAACCTGATGAGATGATTCCGGACCGGAGAACGGCAAGATGTTTTTCGTTAAATCATGATGGATAAGCCTTAGTCGACCACGCTGACCCAGTGCGGGTTGTTCAACTTCACACACAACTTTTGAATCACTTCGGTTTCCTCACTATATTTGCCTTTGCCGTAAGAGCGTCGAAAACGTATATATGAATTTGAAAATCGAAAAAACGCGCAGCTACCGTGTCATATTTTGACACCTCGCCACTGGGCGGTCACTTCATACAGAAAACGCGTTTCGACAAGCTACTTCTTTATGAATACCAACTGAATATCAACTACAAATCAATGGCGCTAGGCGCTATGTTAAACACCCCCGACCACCCCTGGTAGAGTCCCGCGGTGCCTGCGGGGTGCGGGGCGTGGTGCGCTATATCGGGCGGGGAACTTATTTTCGCGCGGGGGGGTGAGTGTCCTTTCTGTACGGGTTAGTACTATTATTTTCTTCTGTGACCTCGGTTTTCTGTCATTCTTTCTAAATGGCCTAGCTGGCAATGGCTAGCGAAGTCTGTGAGCTTTTGTTTCGCCTATTATGTTCGGGTCAGCCAGTCAGATTCGTATGTTTACAATGGGATTTTAAACAGCCCGTAGTATATGGCCTGCGCCCAACCTGAATCACTTTGAACAGGTCAAGTCCGGTGAAGCTTGATTGGTCGTACTTTTTCGATACAAGCATAGGTCAATTAAAAAAAAAAGAACTGGTCTTATTCGAACACGTCGGCCCGGAGTAGGTTGAAAAAATTAAATCTCTTTGCAGTTTTGTGTACATTTCCTTACGATAATTTCCCCGAAAATACAAAATACATTGTAAAGTGACGGGATTTGAATTTGTGGCTCGCGAACGAGTAACTACACCCTACCGCTATGCCACCAATAATGACGCTCTGACTTGCATCATAACTTAGACTGCCCTTTCTTTTGTTTCAATCGCGTTGCTTGAAGGACGGTGCGAACGTGGGTCGGGTCACAGAGTGGACATACAATACTACGGATCGAAGTAGGTAGATTGATTTGTAATACTTTCTTAAAGATTAAATAAAGTCTTGAATACGGGTAGTGTTTGTTTGATGCTTTCGCGATTGTACACTTGAAATATTATTTTTTATTGAATCTTATTATTTTCTACAATGCAATACAAATATTCTTTATTGACACCAAGAAATACAGACAAAAAACACAAACAAAGAAAACATTACATTTCAACAGGCGGCTTTATTGCTAATATAGCAATCTATTCCAGGCAACCCATATTTTCTATTCTTAATATACCCATGGTATTTTGGTCAACTGGTTTATTGGAAACCTGATAAAGAGAAAATAAGTGTAGGTACGCATAGACGTATTATTTTTCGCATGTTTTCTGGCATATATAATTAATTGCGATAATTCATTAAGTATTATTATTAAGATTTTCTAATAAGTCGATTTAAATATATTGAAAACATTTTATAAAGTGTTGTTAAACAAAACCTTTAAAGAAATAACCTGTAAAATAGATTACGTTCACGTTAAAAATGTAAAGAAATCAAGTCTTTTCGGAATCATGCAACTCTTCATAATTATGAATATGCGAGTATAGTTAGTATAATTAGTCAGAGTTTAATTACAACATTAGTAGTTATTTAAGCGTAACAACTATGTCTTCCATTAATTCATTACCTGTGTCGAGCATTCGAGATCCATAAACCAAATTATTCAATTTACCAATTCCGATCCCTGGTACACGTAAAATTATAGTATATTAAGTAACAGTCACTCTTGAATAAAACATGCGATAGTGGTATAAGTAAAGTATTGTATCATCACAGACTTAGAAATAAAAAATAAAGTTACCTACTGTTGAAAAAAAAAGCAACTCGTTTCTATTAATAAATTGTCCTTGCGGGGAAAGAGCGTTGGTGGCCAAGTTGCTAGGGTCGCTGACTTCCGTTCGAAAGTTCACGGGTTCAAGTCTCGGCACGTACCAATGTTTTTCTGATTTTCGAACGTAGGTATATACACGTTTATTCGATGTTCTTACGTGCACACACCTGCAAAGTAATTCAAAGGTGTTGTGTGAAGTTGACCAATCCGCACTGGGCCAGCGTGGTCGACTATTTATTAGTTCACCCTGATTTCAGAGTAGGCTCGAGCCCTTCGGTGGGGACATCATAATATGAGCTGTAAAATACTAGTCGTCGTCATTAAAAAAGGTGCTTCTGAGTAAACAATGTATTCAACTAATAAAAAAAAAATGTTTGGTACACCCTTTTGCGTTATGACGGCAGATTAAGCCCTGTTCCCTAAAATTGAGTTTGCTGCCATAATCCCCATTCTTGGCATTAGGATTAGGGATCGCAGTTGTTAAGTAATACACATGTGGACGCTCATGTTTTTGCTAGTTTCCTCGTATGAAACACGCGGGTTGGGCTAGAGCAGATAGACATTCACCTCCCTGCACTCCCCCCGCCCGATAGCCCCCCACGCCCCGCACCCCGCAGGCGCCACCAGCCAGACTACGCTTAGCGGTGTCGGTGGTACTCGATGAAGCATAAAGACTATTTTCTTGGCAGTTGTCGTATAACATTTCAAATCGCAGTCGTTCTTTTTGGAACGTCCAGAGAGTGTGGCTCTATAGAAGCAATATAATAGTGTCTGTCACAAAAGTATGTAATAGTGTTCCTGTTATATTGACACAATACTCGTAGTTGGGCGGACAGACGGGCAGGCGGAGGCGGCATACAATTTCAAACAACATTATTGCTTGTTTTGTTACATAACACGGCGCCTGTATAGGCATTTGATTGTATGAATAAATTAGAAACAGTTACCGTAATGTGAATTTATAGTTTTTGTGTTAAGAAAGCTCAAAGTCACCCAAAGAGCGATGGAGAGGGCTATGCTTGGAGTTTCCTTGCGTGATCGAATCAGGAATGATGAGACCCGCATGCGAACCAGAGTCACCGACATAGACCGAAGAATCGCTAAACTTAAGTGGCAATGGGCTGGGCACATTGCACGTAGAACCGTCGGCCGTCGGGCAGAAAAGTTCTTAAATGGCGACCGCGCGCAGGAAGACGTAATGTGGGCAGGCCCCCCACGAGGTGGACCGACGATCTGGTGAGGGTCGCGGGAAGCCGCTGGATGCGGGCAGCGCAGGACCGATCATTGTAGAGATCCTTGGGGGAGGCCTTTGTCCAGCAGTGGACGTCTTTCGGCTGAGATGATGTTAATAAACTTTATAAAGGCCTCTCCCTTCTATAGAAGTTCGAAACCTTAATCCCTTCGCTTGGCAAGCAGATTGGGGATCGCAGTCGTTGGTGATTGTTAGACAGGCGAACGCTATTGATCCGCTGCCTACCATGAGTAGGGTTAAATAGGCCTAAGTAATTTATAACAAGCATTTTAAATTTAGATTAAACAAACGCGTGAGTTTGTGAGGCTAAGGATGGATGGATGTTTGTTAATCGACCATGCTGGTTCATTGCGGATCGGTCAACTTTACACACAACCTTTGAATTTCTTCGCAAGTGTGTGCACACTGTTTTCCTGGCTGTAGGAGCGTCGAATAAAAGAACATATAAATTGAACATTGGTCAGTGCCGAAGCGAGAAACCTGCGAATGGAAGACAACGGCCCGAGCCGCTAAGCCGCTGATGCTCATAGTTTTGCTTTTATCTCCTATATTCTTTGATTGCTATACAACCTCGTCAGCAGTGCTGCCAAATATACGGATTTGTCCGTATTTTCCGTACGGATTTTCGAAGTCCAACACGGATAATTGATGCTTACGGAATTTTTTACGGATATACAGCACAGAGCATAATATTCAGATAGGTATATTATTCGTAGTAATCATGATTAATCATAGTTTCTATCTGTCGGATCGGATTAGAACCATATTTTTAATACCAATACCACATTATTATGGCTTGCTAAATACAAAATAACATTTAGGGAAATCGCCCAGTTTTGACTTCAATTCAGGCATATTAAAAATAGAAAATGACGTACAAAGAATATGACGTGCCTCTAAATTGACTATCTGAGAAATTGACCAAGCTCGCCTAAAGGAATTATGAATATAGATATAAATTAATAATCTGAGTTTTATTTTTATACGGATTTTTCAATGAAAATGTGGATTTCACGCTCTCAGCATATGGCAGCACTGCTCGTCAGTAGTTCATGTTTATAATCGGTAAGATCATAATATGATCTTTTATATTATAAAAGATGCCATAGTGTTAAGATGAGTTAAATCAGTTACGTAGATATCTTAGCAAAATATTGCGCAGCCTGAAGGCAATTTACCTAGGCTCCTATTAAGGACTAACTATTATTCCTTTCAAGATGTGAATGACTAATCTTCTTAAGCTTCTTATAAGCTTAATAATTAATAAGCTAAATAAAATGGTCTGCAGGGGCTTTCTACCATTAGTGCTGCAAGTTATATAACTGTGTTAATACTGCGTGTCATAAATGCGAAATATTTTGTGCAATATCCGCGTTTATCACACACTAGGTTTCCGCCGCGGCTCCGCCCGCGTTAACAGTTTTTCCCGTGGGAATTACGAATTTTCCCGTGGCATAGGTAGCTATGTTCTTTCCTAAGGTCTATTATATTTTTGTACCAAGCTTCATCAGAATCGGTTCCGTAGTTTCGGAGCCTATTCAATTATTAGGTATATTTTGCATTGACTTACATACATAATTGGAGTGTTAGTAAGGATCCCTAATATAAAAAATATATATAGCTTATGTTACCCGGAATAAGTAAAGATTTTCAACAGTGAAAGAATTTTTGAAATCGATTCGGTAGTTTCGGAGGCTATTCCATGCAAACAAACAAACCTTTCTTCTTTGTAATATTAGTATAGAAGTATAGATAAAAAGTATGTTTTTTTATTATATCAGTATTACGTGTTTACTTTCGTTGCTTGTCTCTAATTTTAATGGTTATTTCGTCTAGCCTCTAGCTTCCGTTTTTGACTAATTATGTATGCCGGTAATTTGATATGATATGAATTTTAAAATAGTAATAAAGATAATTTTTGGTCAATTTATTCAGTTGTTGTTGTCAGCAGTGCGGTTCCGTCTAATAGGGTATGTTTTTTTGTTACTCTAAATATATAACGATTTCGAGGTAAAATACTTGCTTGTCTGCTTATCTTGTGGGATTCGAGGTTAGCCTACCTCACAAACCCTGGTGTCGGAATTGTAGGAACGACTACATCTGTAGACAGTATTCGGGCGGGACCAACGGCTTTACGTGCCTTCCGAAGCACGGAATCATCTCTCTTTTCAGACTACCAGGTGATTCAGCCTGCAATGTCCTAACCAAACTGAGGAAAGTCTCACAAAGTGACATTTGTTCCACGAATCCCCACCGGGATTCGAACCAGGAACCTCCGTAACGTCAGCCGGGCTTTTGACCACTCGACTACGCAGGCTGTTTAAAATACTAATTTTCAACAATATTTGCTGTTAATTGATAATAACTGATCCTCAATTTATTTTTCATGCGTGGTTATTATGGCAACACCTTCCTAAGAAGCCCTTTCCTCCCTTAATTTAAGAAAGTGGCAGTTCAAGGAATATTGCCGTTCAAGGAATGTGATCGATCTGGAAAGTGACCTTCCATGGGATAAGTAAGTATCTAAGTAAGTTAAAACAATTGTCTTATCAGATTGTTATAAGGTTGCAGTAATGGTCACTTATGTGCATAAATGTACATACATAAATACAGTCACACAATTTTACTGAAAGAAGAAAGCATTATGTTTAATTCCGTTTAATTATTCTTAAGTGTCTAAAGTCACCATATTACGTATGGTCGAATAAATAATGTCTATTACTAGTGACCCGCCCCGACTTCGCACGGAAAAACAATTATTGTGGGTTATTCCTAAGTATATTATGCATGTGTTATACATAATATAAACCTTCCTCTTGAATCACTCTATCTGCGTCTTCCTACCTTTCCTGCGCCTTTTCCTAGCCATAATTTGTTGGACAAATAGTTATTTAACTATTCATTTATCAGTTGTAGATGTTTTAGCCGATTCTTGAGAAAGGCCTTTGGTTGAGGAATGTGAAATATTTACATTGTACCTGCTAACGATGCGACAGTGAGGCAAACTATTGAAATATTATTGTAGGTACTAGCTTAAATAACGAAACGCACTCATATAGTAATATGAATTGGAGGTGGCTCTCTCTCTCCAACTGCTATGGCGGCGTTTGTCTTTTGTTTTTAATCCCCGACAAAAAAAGAGGGGTGTTATTAATTTTACGTGTGTGTCTGTCTGTCTGTGGCATCGTTGCTTCTAAGCGGATGAGCCGATTATGATCTAGTTCTTTTTTCTGTTTGCAAAGTGTTACAATTGAGAGTGTACTTAGCCATAATCCAAGAAGCCAGTGGACGTCTTTTGGCTGAGATGATGATGATTAGATTGGCACAAAAAATCTAGTCGATTCTAGCACTTCATTGGCAAGCATGTTCCCCAGCTTTTGGGTTCACAGCCAATTGAAGTTTATCAGCTCTTTTCTAGTTGTTGAAAGGATCAAGTAACGGTAAGTAATTTAATTTTTTTCTCTCCCCGCGCACTCCGCCGGTCACCCGCTGCCGCTATGTTGGCGCATAATGTATTCGAGGCGTCTCATGTAGTAATTCGCAATTCCTCAATAAGTTAAACTTGCGCAAGATATGTCGATGACACTTATGCACTCAAACGCAAGCAACCACACCTGAGTGAAAAACAAATAACTTAGGAAATATAAAAATCATTCAAAAGCCAGAGCATAATTAAGTGAAGCGTCGGTGGTCAAGTGGCTAAGGCGGTTGATTTCCATTCGGAAGTTCGCGGGTTCTGACATCGACACGTACCTATATTGTGATTTCGATTTTCAAATTCATATGTCCACTAAAACAATACGAGGATTTTGTAACAAAAGGAAGTGACCACGTTCTCACAGGAAAAACTCCACAACTGTCAAATAAAAATAACAAAAGGAAGAAACCACTTTCTCTAAGGGAAACCGCAACTATCAAATAAAACAAAACCGCGAGATGGTTGCTAATTTATATCCATCACATATTCATAATTATTGACCAATACTTAATATACATATAAACCTGCTTCAGAAGGCAGAAGACTACCATAATTGCAAATTGGATTAAATTACATTAGACTTATGAATAATCAAAATAGAGGTTTTAAAAATTTACCGCTATACCATGGATATAGCATAGATAATTTTATTTATTAAATATTACGTAAAACACGCACGGAGATCACGATATAAGGGCCACGTTACTGCATCAGTAAAACGAAAATACGATCAAAAGACTGTGATCCAGTGTTGGTTTTTATAAACATAATTCGATTAAGCTATAATAAATACTCTTCATTATTTCTTATTCCCTGGTACTTTTGAATCAATGCGTCGTCGATGGTTCATGTATTACTTCCACAAAGGGCCTCCAGTCTAACATAATTTTTGGGTACGTACTCGTACAGGCCTCAATTGACGACGTTGACTTAATGTTTCCCACACATTTCTGTATTTCGGAGGATGTAAGATTCTTTTGAAATAAATTATTATTATTAGATTGGCAAGCCACTGGATGCGGGCAGCGCAGGACCGTTCCTTGAGGGAGGCCTTTGTCCAGCAGTGGACGTCTTTCGTCTGAGATGTTGATGAAGATTCTAACACTTCATTGGCAAGCAAGTTCCCCAGCTTTTGGGTACACAGGTGAATGTTGTTGCCCATTTGAAGTGGTCTGATTAAATAAAGTCTTGTCGTTAAAGATTAACTTATTTAAGTAAATTAATATAAGTTATTAAAGACGTCAAAACATAAAATGCATTGCTCAGCTCAAAGAAAAGCTCGTTCTCGCCTTACAGTAATCCACAAGTATAAACAAACAACAATAAATAATAAAAGAGGCTGTACGTACTTCTCTCATACGACACCTATCCATCTATAACAATTAATAGTTCACTCTTAAGCTAAGAGTACAAGTGTTTCGAGGCTAAGCCGGGACCACATGGCTAAGTAAGATACAGACGCTATATCACAGCAGCTGCAGTGTACCACTGCCTTATATAAAAGGAATGTTTTTGAACTCATAACGCACGCGCGTACGTTCACACACGAAAGTCGGAATTAAGTAATATTTTTATGCCGATTCACTATCTATTACTAACAACGTTTATGTTTGTACCACTATTGAGTAAATACTCGTATTGACCCAGAATACAAGGCCATTTCCAATTCTAATTCCTATGGCGTGATGCAAGTGATGGTCCTTTCTCTTGAGTTTTGTTTGTTGTTTTTTGAAGGACCAATAGATGTTTAAAAACCGCTATGATTACACAGCTTTGTTGGTATTGATATTTAACGCAAAAAGTAAGCCAAAGGTGAGAAATTGAAGAAACAAAATAAGGCGAGAGTGGAAGGAAGTGTTAGTAGGGGAAGATCATGGTAAATTAAACTTTCCAGGATCAAATCGGGGGATTTTCTGACAATGGGTCAGGTCAGTGGTACTCTAAACCGACGGCATCATCATCTCAGCCGAAAGACGTCAACTGCTGGACAAAGACCTCCAAAGAAGACCAAGGATCTCCACAATGATCGGTCCTGCGCTGCCCACAACCGACGGCATGCGTGATGAGAATAATAAATTTGGATGAAACGGAGAAGTATTAGTCAAGATTCTAGCCAGTGGTCTCTGCGTACCTCTCCAGGAAAAAAGTTTGAATTTACGTACTTATGTAGTAAGTCAAAAAGAATGCGAGCGATCTGTTTGAAAATTACACCATTTAATCCAAAGCTACACTCGTTTCCGTTATGTTCGTTGATGTCCTTAGTCCAGCTGTGGACGTCTACATTCCAAAATGAATAGAATAAAATATTTAGTAATAACATTAAGTGCGGCGCAGGTTCCAGAACGTTATATATATTCAAAAATTAAAATCACATTGGTACAGAAGCCAGCACATGCGGTTGGACATTTGCACTACGAAATTCCCTCCAACCGCAAGTATTGGCGCAAAGCTTGATCCGTCGTACTTTTTCGACTCAAGCATAGGTCAATAAAGAAAAAAATTACTAACATTTTTGAATTGACCTATTGATAGACCGATTAATACTTGAGTCGAAAAAGTACGACGGATCAAGCTTCACCGGACTTGTCTAAAAAGTACTAGCGCCGCGGCTGGACTTGTTATCTTGAGAGCGCCCGTATTCCGTAGCGGTACGAGTGAATTTCGTAGTGCAAATGACCAACCGCATGTGAAGGCTTCTGTAACAATGTGA
Organism: Teleiodes luculella; assembly: GCA_948473455.1. Classification (NCBI taxonomy): domain Eukaryota; kingdom Metazoa; phylum Arthropoda; class Insecta; order Lepidoptera; family Gelechiidae; genus Teleiodes; species Teleiodes luculella. The sequence goes on from OX419582.1 coordinate 3,846,847, forward strand.
TTTTTTAATTTTTGAATCCATATAACGTTTTTCGATGATCCTAAAGTGAAGGAAAAAATCAAGCGGAAACCTGCACACACTTGCTAAGAAATTTAAGGTTGTTTGTCAAGTTGACCAACCCGCACTGGGCCAGGGTGATCGACTAAAGCCTAATAAACCTTATTCGGGGTAAGCTCGAGCCCCTCCCTGATAAAAAGAAGAGAACATGAAGCTTTGTTAAGAAGCATATAAATCGTTATGCTTCTCAAGACTCCTTAACACTGTAAGCAAACTAGGGAAAGTCCACGCAAAGTAATAATTCTGTTAGATCCTCAATCGGCATTGAACCCGGAACTGCTGTAACGACAGGCAAACGCGACTTCGCTGCTAACCTTAAGGTGGTACTAAACATCGCTTTTCGATATTCGATTTTCGTAACTTATTCGTCGTAACTTTTTTTTAATGACGTCGATTTTATTCATTTATTTAGTGGTCTGGGTTCATGGCTAGCTACTTAATAATGTGTTTTCGATTTTCGAATTCGTATGTTTGATTATTCGATGGTCTTACGGTGTAGGAAAAAGTCGTAAAGAGCCCTGCACACACGCGTCATAGTGTTCTCCTCCGAACAAAATACAAAGGTTGTGTGGAAGTCGCCTAACGAATCAGGCCAAAGCCCTTTGGTAAAGACTAATATGGAATGTTAGTTATCAAATTGTTGAATCAAGAATCATAATCCTAAAAAATAAGATTTATTCCAAATTGGTTTTCACACATTTGTTTTTCCCGGTGAGGTATTTTATCGCAGTAAAATGTAGCTAATGTCCTTCCCCAAGATCTATTCTATCTCTGTACCAAATTTCAACAAAATCGGTTAAGTGGTTTTGGCGTGAAAGCGTAACAAAAAGACAGACAGACCGTGTTATTTTTGTATAAATGTAAAAATAAAATAAATTTGCGAATACGAATAGCGATGTGAACTACTGGCATTATAAACATGGTACTTATTATAACGGTACGAGAACTTGTACACCATAATATTAAATCATTAACCCATCAATAAAGTGATGTAATGTAACATACTGCAACCAGCCTATCAAGAAACTATTATTGCTCTTTTACTATCAAGACATTGTACATATTATTACAACATCATTACTAATCTGTACAGTACGGTTTACAGAGGGGTTCAAGTTAAAAGATAAAAAAAATGCATTAGGAAAGATCATGGTCCAAGAAAACAAGGTCCAACCGTAAGACCACGTGACTGACACGAGCCTACGTCATTTTGCGCTGTTCGTCCTTGTCTATTACACGCATTGACAAGGATGAATAGGTAAAATGACGTAGAAATGACGTAGGCTCGTGTCAGTCACGTGGTCTAATGGGAAGACCTTGTTTTCTTAGACCATGGGAAAGATCAAAAGATGCGATACTGTGGAGTTTCTTCTTCACAGCAGCGCTCATTTTGCGCAAACCTGCCAGTTCTGTTGAAACTAATAATATCGCATCGCCTCTTTAAAATTGAAGACTTATTCTTCCTTCATTACTGGTGAATGTCCAGCAGTATACCGCGACCTTCACCAGATCGTCAGTCCACCTTGTGAGGGGTCCGCCCAAGCTACAGCTTCTAGTGGGCAGGCAGGACCGATGGTTGTAGATATCTTTGGGGGAGGCCTTTGTCTAGCAGTGCAGGTCTTTTGGCTAAAATTATGTTGTATAATAATATTCAAATCTATTTGACTACTATTATTTACAGAATACTACTATTTTTCTTAATTTGGAAAAAATCGTGAGAATATCTGCAAACATGGAAAACGTAAAAAAAAAACAAAAATAAAATATAAATATCATCTTTTATATAACTATTATTAATGTGAAATAGTTTATTTTTTACTTTTATTATTTTTTATATTACTATTTATTGATTTTGGTAAGTCTTGAAGCTACAGGGATACAGGGTGCTTAACGAATTAATAAGTTCTGAGTACCGTTCAATAACTATAACGGTCTGATACTTATATAGCATACTTTACATTTAAATATTACATTACGCTTTTAAATATTTGATAAATAATAATTGTACCAAATTTATGGTATGCTGCATTATACCTCATAATCCAATAATCTTAGTATACCTAAGATACACCCGTAAATATTACAGGCTTTACCGTTATAAGAAAAGATTCGTCGTACGTTTTCGACTCAAGCATAGGTAAATTAAAAAAAAAAAAAAAAAAAAAAGAAAACTAGGCATGTACTCTTTGCTCGCGACTTCCCTTATAGCGACAGTAGGCGAACAAGCGGCGTTTGCTTCCCGCAAGTACCACGCTATTGCTCTACGCAAGTATATTCGTCCATAAATTACGTGAGGGGTATTTTAAATTTTCTGTCCCTCCCTCCCTCCCCCCTTGGTGAGATGTCGTGAGATTTTATTCAAACCCCTCCCCCATCCCCCAATCTAACGTGAGATTTTTCAAAATGTGGGCTTCTTACGTAAACGCGTTGGATTGTTATTGTAAAAAAAAAAAAAATTGCTTCGCGCTTTTATTTATGACTAGTTAAGACTAGAAATCAATATTGCTGAGAGTTGCAATATTTGACGGCCTCGTAGCCTAGTTGGTAGTACGTCTGCCTTCGAAGCACCGGGTCGCGGGTTCGAATCCCGCCCAGGGCAAACATTTGTGTGATGAGCACTTGTGTTTGCCTTGTGTCTGGATGTTGTATATTTATATATGTATGTATATCAGCTGTCTGACACCCATAGTACAGGCTCTGCCTAGTTTGGGGTCATATGGCCGTGTGTGAGATGTCCCACATATTTATTATTATTATTATATATTATTATTATTTATATTAAAGTTTAATTATAAGTGTAAAAAAAATCAACAATAGAATACTTAAATTGTAACTAGATTACATCTTAAGCATGTAAGTACAATCTGGAGTAAATGGACGAAAATAGTATTTTTTTTTAGAAAATAAAGTTGCGTTATATTTGCCGAGACCCCTCCTCTCTCCTACGTAAGATTAGATGAGATTGAACTCGACCCCCTCCCCCCTCAAATATCTCACGTAATTTATGAACGCCCGGCTACCAGCATCTGTCGGCGGTTTCAAGCGATACTAGTCTTTTTAGTACCTACTTGGATAAAGTTTAAAATTATTTCACACTGAAAGTGCTCGCCGCGTCGCTGCCATCCCGGTGTGAATTGAGCCTTACTGGTAACTCTGTGCTTATAGTTTGATGTGCGGAACACTTTCTCCGATGGCGACCTGTGACCCCTTGCATGCGCTAGATCGTGAATGTCATGCGCGTCAATGCGATGGCGGCCCTGTTAACGATTACGCCAGTACCCGAGTTCAGTGCTTATTTAAATCTAAACTAACATAATAAAGCAGAAAGATTTCATTGATTACTTATTTGCATTATATATAGCTTTGTAACTACTAATCCGACTACATTGTATACATGTAAAGCGTATAGTTTATACACTGTGAAATTTAACTAATTATTTATCCGAAATAGTGGTACCCATTACAGTGTTTTGAATAAAATAAATAAAAGTAAACTACTACTACTATTATTGTAGTATGATGGTCACTATTGGTCACTATTTAACATTAGAATTTAGAAACAAACCTATTAAGAAATTAAAAGAAGGAAAATAGTAATACAAAGAGAGAGAAGATGGTAATTTTGTTCAATTTCGGATATTACGACCTCGGTCACATTGAGCGAATAGTCGCTGCGATACCATTCCGTATAAAAATGCCCTGTTCGCTGTGTATGGCTTGACCAAGGATTAAGCCGCTTTAGCTGTGCTCTTGAAAGCGCTTAGGTTTATTTAACATACCTATAATATTTCTCTTCTGTAAGGTAAAGATATTTCAGCGTAATCAAGGATAGGTAGAAAGTAAAGTCTGTATAACATAAATTTTGTGTAAGGATCGGTAGCAGGATAGTTTTATTTGGATGTTTTTGTATTTGCTTACTTATAATTCGGTTGCAAGCGACCACGAATGGGAACTATACCGCACATCTTTTTATTTATTTATTTAGGTTGGTTCAGTAATTAATTCACAAATGAAGTAGGTACATAACACTTTTATTATTATTACTTATATTTAATTAACTGTTGAGGCATTCTTGAAATTGGCCTGGCGTGTTCTGTTTTCATTCTTCCTGCAGTTTCGTGGGAAATTCATAAATTCATTTTCATTCGACATAGCCCCCGGGAACATGTCAAATGGGGAATTGGTAATCTGAAAAAAAAGGAGTAATTTAGGGGCAGTTTAGTCAAAAGGATTTTACTTCGTACCGTAATACCTAATATTATAAAGAGGAAAGATGTGTTTGTTGTTTGTATGCATTAAATATGCACCATAAAATCACAAACATAAATTAAGTAAGCAAGTATTATAACTTCCTTATATAACTATGATTAGCTTCCATTTACGAGTAGTTTTAATCTAACCTAACATTGTTTGTTTGCTCAATGCCATTTATAACTTTAAGTGAAAACTTAACTGCCTAATGTAATGTGTCTGATCTGATTGTTATACGGGATATAAAAGCTGTATGTTTTCCATAAATAAATAAAATAAAATGAACAGGCTTCAAAATCACTGAACAGATTTTAAAATTATTTCAATGTTAGGAAGTTACACTATCCTCGGGTAACATAGACTAATGATTCTATTTAAAAAAAAATAGGAATCCTTACTTGAACTCCAATAATGAAGTCCAAGCTGTGAGAAAAATATCTAAAATATTCCTAATAATTGAATAGGCTCCAAAACTACTGAACTGAATTTGGTAAAACTTGGTACAAAGATAAAATTGACCCTGAGAAAGAACAACAACTACCTTTTATCGCGGGAAAATTCCTCGTTCTTACGGGAAAAACTGTTACGCGGACGCCGCGAGGCGGAAAGCTAGTAGGTTACTAAAATGGTATTAAAATTGAACTTTATGAACATTTAATTGAAATATAGGAAACACAAAGAGCCGCAGCGGCCGCTGCATATATAGCTGCAGAAGCCAGGCTGTCTAGTGCGCGGAGGGTCTAATCTAAACTGTCCTCTAGCAAAGCGCGAACAATAAAACTGTTGGGGAGAAGCAAAAATTTCAGCTACTAAATTCTTCGTTATTCGACTAAAGCTAGCGTATTCCGAACTAGAGTACGGGCCAATCTTCTTATCGAGCGGATTTCGAGGTTAACCTACCTCACAAACCCTGGTATCGGAATTGTTGAGCCGCCTTAGGCTTCCTACATGGCTCCTATAACGACTACATCCGTAGATAGTAGCCGGGACCATCGGCTTTACGTGCCTTCCGAAGCACGAAATCATCTTTCTATTCGGACAATCAAGCTCATCAGCCTGAAATATCCTAAGCAAACTGGGGAAAGTCTCACAAAGTGATATTTGTTCGACGGATCCCCACCGGGATTCTAACCCGGAACTTCCGTAACGTCAGACCAGCTTTTGACCACTCGACTACGAAGGTTAGAACGGGCCAATGATCACGGAGGACCAAACTTGCTTACCCCTTTGTGAGAGCCGTACTGCCAATTCCCACTATTCGTTGGAGGTTGGCAATAAAGTGCATCGCTTTTAGTCCACTTGCTGGAACAGTGCATGGCAGTTGTGCACTTTTCATCGCCTTGGCACCAACCACATCCCAACTGCAACGGAGTTTTTACACACATCTTGCAGTTTGAAGCCAATAGTGAACACGTGAACACAACCAGAGGCACTCGGGGCGAATGTGACATCGCGCCGCCCCAAAACAACTGCCAAGTTCCTCTGATGTAAAAAATATTCGGCTTGTTAAACTGGTCGCATTGCACTTCGTGATTCATAATCCATCCTGTTACTACAATCACGTTCTTGAGTCCCGATAATGTTACCAAACATTTTATGTTTTGCTTATAGATTGCTGGGTCCGACACGCGTATGTCCGTTTTGATGTTGATCTTTCCGCTGTCAGCTTCGATTATTGTTAGGTCTTGGGTGACAGCAGTGCAGAAAGGGAGGGATGACGTGGTCTTTGGTTTCGTGCTTCTCGTATTCGATGCCATTGGACAAAGTACTTCTGGGTTGGGGACACAGCCGTAGTTGTGGCACCATCCACAAGGATATGATTCTGCTTTGATACAAGTCTCACAGGTAAGAAAAGTTTTGCAATGTTGTTTCACTTGCGTGTTTTCAGTAACGGCAGTAGGTTTTCGGGTAATCAGCTGGTTATAGTTCTTTATGATATGATATTTCCACAGTTCATGAACTTTGTGCGTATTTTTTTGATCGTAATCATTCTTGAATGGATCGAAAATATTATAATAACTTTTAATATGAACGGCGTGCATTGTTAGGAGGAAAAGTATCAAAATCATTTTAAAATTACTATTGAGCACAAATATAAGACTAACGTGACGGCAGATTAGGAACTGGCCAGTTAGATCGGATGTCCTATGTTTTGTAACTTCGTTTCACAAATATGCATCACCACCAAATAACCGTGTTTACAAACTAGGGCTAGATGAATGGAAATTGTGATTGTTGTTATGATGCCAAAATAATAATAATTATGATTATTTCAAATAATGATATAATACACAGACGATAATACAATGCAGTATGCGTAACCTCTTCCGGTAAGTTCCAAGACAAGTCTTGGACCGGCGTGTTTTACCACTGATGAATTACTCCTTATTACGAAAACTTAAGGTCCACAAAAGGGCAATGGCTTTAAAGTATAATCGAACAAGTCAGGAAAATCATAGTCACCGACAAAGCCCAAAACCGAAGCCAAAGAATTGTTAATCTAAAATAGTATTAGAAGAGGCAAAAAGCGTCGGTGGCCAAGTGGCTAGGGCTGTTGACTTCCATCCGGAAGTTCGCGGGTTCGAACCTCTCGACTCGACTTTTTTTTGGGGTAGAGTCTTCCGCTCTCCCGCAAGTCCGGTGAAGCTTGATTGGTCGTACCTTTTCGACACAAGTATAGGTCAATTCAAAAAAATAAATAAAATAAAAATAAATTCTTATTTTAGAATATTCCTTGAAATACGAGCACAGAATAAATAATAGTACTAGGTACGAGGATGGTTCTTACGGAGAGAAAGAAAAACTGTCGTGTCATTCTGTCCTCCCAACTCCGCACATTTCACACTTAGCACCTACATCGTTTGACTTCACAGTTCTATGCTAATGTTACTGTGTGCACATTCTCAAACATGTATGCCTGATTCATTTATGTATCATGGGCAACTACACGCTCTAGAGCGGCCGTTGTATAGTGGCACTGGGCGGTCACTCCATAGAGAAAACGCGTTTTGACAAGCTACTTCTTTCTGAATATCAACTACAAATCAATGGCGCTAGTTGCTATGTAAAACACCCCCGAACACCACCGGCGGAGTCCCGCAGTGCCTGCGGGGTGCGGGACGTGGGGCGCTATATCGGGCGGAAACTCATTTTGGCGCGGGGGGGTGAGTGTCCTTTCTGTACGGGTTAGTACTATTATTTTCTTCTGTGATAGTGTTTAAGACGATGTGAGTTCGAGCTCCTCTTCGTTCATTGGAACGTAACCACATATTGATGTTAACAGATTTTTTTGTATTTATACTCTAAGATGTTAACATATTAAGAGGCCTATTACCACAGAAGAAAGATACCCTTTAATAAAATTGTACTGCATACAAGAACGCCCGAATCGTCGCACGCACGCATAAGAATAATTTACACGGCCGCTAACCGATCTTCGCGGTGCAAAGCTATGAAAGATGCATATAATATTCATATTCGACGCTCTCCGTTCAAGAAAAATATTGTACTAGTTGATGAAAACTTTAATAATGACACACGAGAAAAAATTCATACCGTATACAAAAATAAAAGTATAGCATCTATCGGTCGGTAGCCACGGTAAAACACTGAGCTCCAAAATTCAGGTCTTATTATGCTAGTAAGTCTATGTTTACAATAAATCCCACATGAAAAAAAATGCAATTGCAAATATAATTGCAATCATACGACACTATTTCCCATACATTATAATATAACATAACGGAAATAATAATACATAGTTTAAAAAACTAAAAAACACGCTTCCTGTCCGCCACCTTGGACGTCCGCCATATTGGATTTAAGTCACGTGACTTTTTTTTCGTATTCCTGACAGCAAACCCTTTCATTGGGGGTGGATTTCAAACAGCCAGTTCGCCATCTTAGGGGGGCCGCTATATTAGATTTGTAATGACGTTTCTTAGCTAGTCATGTATTGTCATCAGAACTCAGAGCGTGTGCAAAATTTCATCCTAATCGAAGACCGGGAAGTGGGTCAAATTAAGATTCCAAGATTTTTTTAGATACAATAATGGGGAGGCCGCCATATTGGATTTGTAATGACGTTTCTTAGCTAGTCATGTATTGTCATCATAACTCAGAGCGTGTGCAAAATTTCATCCTAATAGAAGACCGGGAAGTGGGTCAAATTAAGATTCCAAGATTTTTTTAGATACAATAATGAGGAGGCCGCCATATTGGATTTGTAATGACGTTTCTTAGCTAGTCATGTATTGTCATCAGAACTCAGAGCGTGTGCAAAATTTCATCCTAATCGAAGACCTGGAAGTGGGTCAAATTAAGATTCCAAGATTTTCTTACATAAGTTACTTACAAAAGAAGCTAATATAAAGCGTGTAAAAAGAAGCTTTCAAAACACTGCTGTATCGTGGCTTTGGGACAGGTCATCGCATGCAAATAATGTAAATGAACGAAAAGTGGTCTCCTTGAAAATGAAAGTAACAAAAAATGTGGTGTTATCAGAAACTTGACTCTTTATAATTTGCGATATTGGAGCAATGCCCTTACTCTGGTGCCTTAACAAGAAAATAATTTAAAAATCTCCCAAAACCTCTCATAGACATAGACATAATTTATTAGTTAGACAAAACACAATACAAAACACCAATGAAGAAAAAATAACAATAATTATGAAATAATAAATAATAATAAACAATACATAAAGACACATTATATTATTGGCACGATAACACGGCTCCCTTACATTTTTTATAAAGGAGTTTCTGCTGTGACGCCCTGCGTTTTTTTCCCGTAGTATTGAAGTGATTTTACACGCTAAACAGTAGCTTAAATTTTATGGTACACTTTCAGAAATATTTGGTACAGTATTTTTTTGTGATGCCGAAACTAAAATTCCGCCAGATTTTTTAGATAAGTACATAAAATAACTTTATTTTGCTTTTAAGCTATTGAATACCCTAATATTGTCCCCAGTATCGACAATTACTCAAAAATCACCTTGTGAGGAAAAATTCGCGTATGTGAAAACAATAAGGATTTGAGCTCCGACGCTAATAGCAGGTCAAGGGAATGTAAATATTATTTTCGCTTACATATTGCTCAATTTCCATTGACCATTTACCTTTTACGCACTTTGGTAGCAATTATTTTGTTGTACGTGACAAACGTCAACCATTGGAGAAGACGCTCACTGTTCAACCAATTTATTAATTCAAGAAATGGTACTCTTCAATTAATTTATATTATCTTTTATTTCACAAAACAAACATACATTTGATACTTGTAGCTAATGTACAAAGGCGAGCTTATCTCTATAAGAGATATATTCCAGCCAACCGACAAAATGGTATTAATTAATAATGGTGATTAATTTATTATTGAATAAACGGGGTAGTTTTTTTCTAAATATATCAACTATAAAAAAGCATTTTTCCACAAAGCTCACCTTTTTTTTGTCAATCTCGTTTATAAGTTATTAGTTATTACGAAATTATTTTTAATGGGGTTTAACCCTAGCCTAGCCTGAATTCATGGAGACTGGCCTGTTGTAGATTGGTCAACTTCAGACACATCCTTTTTAATATCTGCGTAGTTATGTGCATATTTCAGATCATATATTCTCCTTCACCCTATATCATTTTGATTTCAAAATTCAAAATATCATTGTTAACTTTATCAACTATAAAAAAAAGATGAAAAAGAAAATAATCATTAAAAAAATAAAAATAGAATACTATGGTTTCGAAACACGAACCTGCACCCCTAGAAAAAAAGCAACGGTTTAAACAAACGCTGCCAACTCTCTTAACAAATACATTCTATTTGATTACAAGAAAATTATTCTGTTTTTTTTCCCAGGTTAAACGGCAAATATTTGCTGGCTACGCTGCTACCGTCAGCAAACATCGCGCGTCGAGGTGATACCGGTTTACACAAAGATGCATGCCAATATTGGTTTGCGTGTAAATATGTATAAGGACGTTCTATCGCGGTGTTGGTTCAATTAATGAAGGATAAGTAATATTTGACTAGGAATTTCAGATTGCACTCTACACACACACACACACAGACACTGCCAATTTGAACAAGATATCATGTGCGTGCGCGTGAAAAGTATATAGAAAATGTATTATTTTCACTCCGCGCTCATTTAATATCAGTCACGTTTGCTTGCTCAAGTCGTTTGCCGATATCTTTAAGTATTTTTTTATTATTTTCCTTGCAGTTCCCGGTTTAGTATTTAAGAAAAACTCCACGCTATAGTAAAATTTCAATAAAAATGGCAGGGATCAAGGACGTTAGAAATATATACGCTACAGCGGACAGATTACCATTAAAAGACAATTGAAATACCCATAATATGCTGACTATTGCCGACTGGGGTTGTACAAACTACATATGCATCTCACACTCACACACACACACACACACTCGCAATACACTATGCCGATCACACTACTAGGGACTACTATTTGGTATTCTGTGACACTACTTCTTAAAAGCGACGTCATTGCTATGCTTCAATAAAAATTCTTCCTTGTCGTTCTTGGCAGGGAATATATGAAATCAAAGACCTAAAGTACTATAAGCGCTGGATCCTCCTCATCATCATCATGTCGTATGGCAGCTGCTGTAATGGATCCTATATAGAAATTCTAAGGTTTATTTGTCGCGAGTTGTAAGTTTAATAAAAAAAAATACCCAGTGCAAAACCTTCACTCAACCGTAGCTTAAGAAATATTTTGCTTATAACATTTTTGAGCGACAAAATAAGACCACAGAGCCAATGCCATTAATATATACCAGTATTACCAGTTATGAGAAAAAAAAACTGCTTTTTACGGCGAGAAAAATAAGAAAAGCGATGTAAATTTAACTTTTCAGAGAAATATTTTACTTGTAAATAAAAAACAATTACGAAAATTCATAAGAAAATAAAATCATAACACGATTAAAGTAGTTACAGTAAGTAGCACATGCGGCTGGAAATTCGCACTACGCAACTCGCTTCTACTGCTATGGAATAACGGCGTTTTCAAGGTCACATGTGCTTGCCTACTGTACCAAAAAAATGTGTCATGTCATGTCACATTCAAAAAGCATCACAGCATGCTAAATACAAGTGTGATGTGACGTAACTATCACTTTACGCATTGACGTGTGTGTGTTAAGTATGCAAAAAAACATGCAAATAGAATCATCGTTTCGTACAGTTTCGTACACTTGTTAATGTTCTTGTGCAAATGTTGTTTTTCTCCGGGAAAACGATGACAGAATTAAAATGGAATGGTGGTTAGTTTCACAACAGCAAAATAAGTTTGTATTTTGTTGGTGGCTACGGATCTGTATCCGATTCGGTAGTATCCTTGGCTTCGAAAGACAGTGGGTTCAAATTCAGAATATTGTATCGTATCTTATCGTAAAATTTTGTATCGTATCTTTTCATATCTAATTACTAATTTATTTTATTCTCATTTACATAACGCTTGTGTCGAAAAAGTACGACCAATCAAGCTCAGGTTACTGGTTACTACTTGCGTTACTTGCCCTCAATGCTGAGGGTGTCGTTGCGTTTGCGAATAACTTTTTTCTGGACTTTCTTTCACCATCTCACTCTTCGATCACGTGGATAGTATCACTAACTAAGAAGTTCAGGATGGAGCGGATCTGGTGAGGATTCTAACTTTGGGTCTCCCCCCGTCCATTTTCTCCCATTATACATATAATCTATATTAATATTATAAAGAGGAAAGGTTTGATTGTTTGTTTGTTTTTTTGTTTGTTTGTTTGTTTGCATCGAATAGGCTCCGAAACTACTGAACCGATTTCAAAAATTCTTTCACTATTGGGAAGCTACATTCACCCTGAGTAACATAGGACATATTTTATTTTCAAAAAAATTAGGGTTCCTTGCTAAAACTTCAATAATGTAACCCAAGGTGTAAAAAAAATACGTAAAATATTCCTAATAATTGAAAATGCTCAGAAACTACTGAACCGATTTTGGTGAAACTTGGCACAAAGTTAGAATAGACCTTAGGAAAGAACATAGGCTACAATGTACCGCGGGAAATTTCCTCAATCCCACGGGAAAAAATGTTAAAGCGGGCGGAGTTGGCACAAAGATAGAATTGACCATGCGGAAGAACATAGGCTAACTTTAACCGCGGGAAAATTCCTCATTCCCACGGGAAAAACTATTAACGCTGGCGGAGCCGCGGCGGGAAGCTAGTATAATATATATATAGTGCAGGCGAGCCATACTTGTAGTGTAGTAGAGACACGCGCTCTTGTGTGCGTCGTACTTAGTGTTGTAAGAAACTCGAGTCTTTGAGTCCTACTTACCAGAGCTCGAGCTCTTTTTTGAAGACTCGAGTCTTATAAATGAGACTTAGAACTCAAGTCCTTCCGAATTTGGAGTCTTTTGTTAAAAGGACTCAATGTGAGTCTTTAGGACTCAAAGACTGAGTCTTTTTAAAGGACTCATGACTGAGTCCTCTATAGCTGTAGTTTGAAGTAAATAAAACAGCAATTAACAAATTATCGATTTATTAGGTAGTTAATTAAGTAATTGTTATTAAATTATATATATTATATTATTTTAGTATATTGAGCCACGAAGACAGGCACATTGAAGCCCGTATAGTTTTATTACCCAATCGGTTTCTTGGTTTGGTTATTAAATTTCCTGATTTTAATAATAAACCTATCTACCGACATTTATACACCAACTTGAGTTCATGACTCAGTCTAGCTCAAAGAACTTAAAAGACTCAAAGGACTCAGAGGACTTAAAGGACTCAGACTCATGTGACTAAACGAGTCCTAGCCCTGAAACTCGACTTGAGTCCCGAAATTAAGACTAAAAGACTTGAGTTTTTTACAACACTAGTCGTACTACTAAACGCACACAAAAACAATGTGTACACACAAGACACACACAAGTATAGCTCGGCTGCACTCGAAAGATAAAACATCTGTTGGCCTACTATGTAAGTAGCGACAGGCTCGAGAAGCTGTCAAACGCGACATATTGACAGAACTACTATGGCTGTAATGTCACTATGTCGCGTTTGACAGGTTCTCGAGCCTGTCGCTACTTACATAGTAGGCCTACTGTACTTCTAGCTTCCCGCCCGCGGCTCCACCGCGTTAGCATATTTTCCCGTGACAATAAAGATCTACTCTATCTCTGTACTAAGTTTCATCAAAATAGTTTTAAAATTAAACTAACAGACAGATGTAATAATGAAATAACTATTTATAAGTAACGCGTATACCAAAATTTCTATTGTATTTGTAAATAAAAATTGAATAAGAATAAGATTATTTATTATGTTTGTAATGAATAAACTTAAAAACTACTGAACCCTTTACATAACCCTGGGGCCCTTTTTGTGTGGGTGTCGCAACACAAGGGGATGTTTCCGTGTATAGTTGTATCGTTTTTGTTTCATGCTGTGTAGTTTATTATGTGTTAATTGTATTTTCTTATTGTCATTTTCTATGTTGTGATGTCCTACAAATAAATATTTCTGATTTCTGATTTCTGAACCGATTTCAAAAATTCTTTCACCATTAAAAAGCTACATTCATCCTGAGTAACATAGGCTACCTTTTACCGCAGGAAAATGCCTTATTCCAACGGGCAAAACTGTTAACGCGGGTGGAGTCGCGGCGGAAAGCTAGTTATTAATATAATATTGATCCTTACCACCAGTTTTGTATTCATAGTTCACTATAATATTTTAAGCTTATAGACTGACACCAATAGGACAAATTATGCAAAACAGATTGTAAAAAATGTTGGCGCCAACGCTATACATATATACGATCTCCATTCTTATAAGAATCTCATTTGAATTGCTAAAAGTTGTCTACTTCAAGTCAACTTTGTTATAATCAAAATCCATAAAAATATTTTCACTTTTTTCCTCTAGTAACAGTATAAAATGTTTAGCAAGGTATTGTTTCTTAAATCTAAATAGTTCGAAGATTAACCTAAAGAAAATCAAATTTAATGATTATAAAAATACTTATATAAATATTTTCACTTTTATTTTTCTAGTAACAGTATAAAATGTTTAGCAAGGTATTGTTTCTTAAATCTAAATAGTTCAATTTGATGTTCTTTAGTTAATCTTAACTAAAGAACATCAAATTTGATGATTATAAAAATACTTGCTTGCTAATCATGTAAGTTTCGGGGTTAACCCACCTTACAAACTCTAAAGTCAGAATGAGCCACAAAAGGCTATAAATATAATATATTTCGAAGAATATGCTATTTGACTGGTTTTTAAAATATATTTTTTATTATTCAGTAGAGTTTGTGGATCCCAGTAATAGTTGTATTTTTTAATTCTGGTACATATTTCCTGAAAAATATCAAAATAAAAATTCAATATTTAAGTAGCGCGCCAAAACGCTACTTTGACAATATGGCGTCGCAATGGCATCGGTGACGTCACTAGCCAGTACTACTACTACAAGTTGCTTAAGTAGAAAACGATGTTTACTGGCTAGTGACATATGTCCTATACCCGACCAAACAGGAGCGTTTTGAGTCACGTGACAAACGCCAAAAAAAATACATTTTTATTTACGGATTTTTACTTAGATTAATTATTATTTTCAACTTCCCATAGTAAATATCCATTTTTAAACTTACATTACATACTGATTACAGTAATTAACACTTTATTTTTCGCATTGTCAAATAGCCTATTGAAACATCTTCTACTTTTACTGTAAAAACAATAAGCGGATCCCTTATAGGATCACTCGTGTGTCTGTCCGTCTGTCTTTCTGCTATATTTCTTCCGGGGCTACTTCTATATTTGTCGTACAAATAGGTTAGGTATAGTTTCACAATCGCAAAATAATTTTGTAAAAATTTAATCCAATATAGGTATTACAATAGAAATAGACGTTTCTTTATGCATTTTATTTATTAGTTTTGTTTATTTTTATTTATTTACAACTAGTTATCCACCCGCTGCTACGCCCGCGTTGGTTTTTGACTTTTCCATCCAGTGATGAGATTCCGTAGGAATAAGATAGTTTCCCGCGGTGAATACTATCTAAGATGTTGACCTGGGATATAAAGTACCACCATACAAAACTTCATTCAAATCAGTCCAGCAGTTTCGGAGATTAGCCCGTACAAACAGACAAACAGACAAACAAAAAATTTGATGAGTTTTGACACGTTACAAGAAAAGAAAGAAATCATAAATAAACCGTTTGTAAACAAAATATTTATAAGGTAGTACACATTATTATCACTGTGTGTCATGTGTGTGTGAGTGTTTTGTATGTGCTTGTGTGTGTATGTATGTATATCAGCTGTCTAACACCCATACTACAGGCTCTGCCTAGGGGGTCAGATGGCCATGTGTGATATGTCCCATATAGTTATTTATTTATAAGTAGATGAATAATCAAATGAACTTGCAATACCTACATTTGTAAAACGTAAAAGGGTTTCATCACTACATAGTATAAAACAAAGTCGCTTTCTCTGTCCCTATGTCCCTATGTATGCTTAAATCTTTAAACCTACGCAACTGATTGTGATGCGGTTTTTTTTAATACATAGAGTGATTCAAGAGAAAGGTTTATATGTATAATACATGCATAATATACTTAAGGATAACCCACAATAACCATTTTCCCGTGCGGAGCCGGGGCGGGTCGCTAGTTAATAAATAACACCCACACACTCACATCACGCACTCACTCACAGCTCACTCACTCATAGCTCATTCACTCATATCATTCTTTTCAAATAACTCGAAGTGCAGTTAGTTCAAATAGATAGGTGGATAACATGAAGGAAAAAAAAATTCCACGCCCATATGGAGTAGTAATCATGCCTATTTTGTATCGAAACCAATGCGGCCGCTCAGAGGGGTGGGAGGGTAGGTGGAAGCGGGAGACGGGGTTTATCTTTTATCTCTATCACACATCTTTGAATACGTTAAGTTAGAAAAAGATAGAGACATTCATGTTATGACATGCCCAATTAAAAACAAAATATCAATAAAGTATGACATTTATTTGTCTTTATTTGGCATGTAAAAAACAAAAAACTTCATGGTTGCTGAATTTGAAAATAGTGATGTGATGTGGTATGAATCGTAACGTATATTTATCGATTATTTACTTAAATTTTATCACCATGGCTATTGTACACATACATCTTATGACCATCACAAATTTTATCACCATGGCTATTGATCACACATACACATCTGATGGTAAGTGGTCACTGTCGTCCAGGACATCTGCAACTTAGGGTAGCAGACACGGTGCAGGCCTTTGAGATGTCTGTAGACTTGTCTTTTGAAGGACCCCAAATTGTTGTGCAAAGGAAACACCTCGAGAGGGAGATCATTCCACACCTTGCACGTGAGCAGTAAAAGCGTTATCCACGTACGTTAGTTCGAGATCACACATCCAGGTAGTGAGGATGAAATCTATCACTTATCGAAATTAGATATAAAATTGCAAGGACCGCGTCAGATTAAACATAAACAAATAAAAATACATTACAAATTTTAAAACAATATTTTTAATTTATATTTTTAACTATTTACATTATTGTATAACATATTTACATTACGTGTAAAAAAACTTGACCACCTATTTTTCTCGTAAAGGACGATGTGTCAGCAACGATCAAAATGACTAGCACATCCTTAGCTTGTGCTAAATAACAATCATCGGGTATTTCAGTGCCAAAATCTACGTATCCGTGAAATTTTCTCCCATCCCACTCTACCCGCCTTCTTATGGCCATTTCGTCAAACATGAGGCTACAAACAAGTGGATAATTTGTGTTTTTAGCCATAAGTCCCAGTGCATCAAAGGCTTCCTTAGTAAATCCAGGATTCCCTTCAATACAGTGGTACCACTTGCTAAGCGTGGAGGGGTGTGGTAAGCAAGTATCGTACACTCTGCGTACATATGAATAAGCTTTTGGCGAATAATAATTTAATGTTAAAGCGAACCTCCTTAATGCTGGAGAATATTTAGTTTTGATCAATTTGCCATTTTTTGTTGTCTGTAGTTGACGCTTTAACAATTCATTAGACTCAACGCTAATATTTCCTAAAACAGTGCCTTCTGCTTCTGTTAGCAAATTATTTTTGTGTAAATTTTCGATAATTTTTTCTAAATTAAAGATTTTCAATTTTTTTCTACGAACGGATTCATTTAGACGTTTTATTTTTTTTCTTTGCTCTTCAATTTTGTATTTTAATCTGGTTTCTGTCAATATAGAGCTACCTTCGGAAGCATGCGTTGTTGAGTTATGAGGGGAAAACACTTGTTCATCCACCTGTAAGAATGAAAATACCATATTATTTGGACACTGCACAGAAAAACATCAATTTATAAACGTACATACAGCTGTTTTCCAGATGGGATAGCTGGTAGAGATTATGGATTTCTGAGGATGGAAAAAACTACTTTTACATTTACCTTGTGATATAGGTTTTCGGTTGGAATGGCATCTTTATGAAGTCTTTTTCTGCCGGCTTCAGTTAATTCGTAATTACTGTTATTAAAATGAGCTGAGCAGACTCTGCTATATTTGGTTGGAATCCAATCTTTGTCTCTCCCGCATGTTGGCACCCATTTACGTTTTTGCGCCAGATCTTTTGGAAAACTGCGATAAATAAATGAAATAAAAAAGTAATTATGATGATGACTCGATTTTATATTATTTTTTATCGACTACTTCACATCACTAAAAATCAACAACAATTTTCTGCTAAAAACTTGACCACGAAAAATGTAAAAACCAAGCGGTTTACTACTCACCAGAAAAATGTGATACCAGCAAGCTTTGTAGTTTTGCTTGCGGTATGGTTTCGGCACAATTTCACCGCACAATTGACCATTTCGTGTTATTTATTTTATTTCTGATATTTTATGACAGTGATGTTGTCCATGTACGAGTATTTGAAAGAAAAGTGTGAATGTGTGTGTGAGTTGCAAAATTGTCTCATAGCCGGCACCCATAGTACGTTTTGATTACTACTCCATTTGGGCGCGTAAAATTTTTTCTTCCTTCATGGTGGATAACGATTAGGTATTATAATCCGTTAAAAGTGAAAGTAACCTTAAACAGGCAATTAAAATTTTCGATTGTGGCATCTTAATTATAAGCACATTTTATTATATCGGTGATGTATAGTTGGTTATCTAATATTTCCTTTTATGTTAATATTCTACTCGATTGGAATGCGCTTGAGTAAAAAAAAACTAGTTGTTAAAAAGCGCTAACCTATTATGTAGAGATGTCAAACATCGATTTAACGTGTCGATAATATAAGTGTAGGGTGCATTCAAAAACATCCTATCTAAAATGATCATCATTTCAGCCTGTAGACGTCCACAGCTGGACAAAGGCCTCCCCCATCGGTCCCGTGCTGCCCGCATCCAGTGGCTTCCCGCGACCCTCTCCCGATCGTCAGCACGAAAATCAAACGAAAATAGTCTTTAATGTTTCATCTGACACCTGTCATCTGTCATCACCACTGATACCACCTGGCAGAGTCCGACGGCGCCTGCGGGGTGCGGAGCGGGGGAGGCTATCGGGGCGAACTGGTGCGGGGAGGTGAATGTCCTTTTTGTACGAGTAGTACTATTTATTATACAGTTCGAGTAGTACTTCTGTGATCGATCTCCACGGGTTGAGAGTGCTTCCGTTCTTTTTGGTGTATAGTATAAATCACTAAATAGTATAAAACAAAGTCGCTTTCTCTGTCCCTATGTCCCTATATGTCCCAATGTCCCTATGTATGCTTAAATCTTTAAAACTACGCAACGGATTTTGATGCGATTTTTTTCAAGAGTGAGATTGAGTGATTCAATGTATATATTGTAGAGTATAAATTGAAATAGAAAATTCAATTTTTTTTGTTTGTATTTTTAATGTTATGTTACATACCAATAATACAATACTGGGTGAAAAGTATGATAATATTTTTTCTTACACCCTGTATTAACAGAAAAGATGAGAGTATGACTTGCGAGAATGACCGCCATTGTGATTCTCCCATTAAACAATTGACAGTCAGACGTCCATCAGTTAGGAGTAATAGTGTTCTGGAGTCCATCAGCCATGGCCTCGTCTGCATCCTGACTCAAATCTGATATCGACATAGCATCCGCCCTCCGCATTGTGTTGGATAAAACGCGAAAAGAATGTATATTAGACTTCACTACATAGTATAAAATAAAGTCGCTTTCTCCGTCCCTATGTCCCTATGTCCCTATGTCCCTATGTCCCTTTGTACGCTTAAATCTTTAAAACTACGCAACGGATTTTGATGCGGTTTTTTTAATAGATAGAGTGATTCAAGAGGAAGGTTTATATGTATAATACATGCATAATATACTGAAGGATAACCCACAATAACCATTTTCCCGTGCGGAGCCGGGGCGGGTCGCTAGTAAATGATATAAAACATCTTCTACTAAATAGAAGCGCCGGGCTTGTACGGAGACTTGGTGGTATAATTGTTAGTACGCCTGTACGGCCCGGATAGCCCAGGAGGTGCGGGTTCAAGTCCCTGCCCAAGCTCAATGATCTTAATTTTTCGCTTCGATTATAATTTAGTCCTCTACTAAAATTAGTAACTATGTAAGAAAAATAAATCACAGGTTTGGTTACTACGGGTGAAATAGGAGTGCTGCGGGACTACTATTTGGTATTCTGTGGTGCTGCATACAAAAGGAAGAAATAGGCAAATAATTGCTAACTCGAAAGTCATCTATCAAATTAATCCAGCGCCCACTTACCCAAAAAAAAACTTTAACAAATCACGCGCTCAATGTACAATAGTGCAATCGACAGCGGTTTTGGGTAAAGAGTAACCGCGATGCCAGTAAATTTTGCTCACTTTGCGACATCACATTGTCGCACCCGCGGCCCCCGTAACATGCAGCGCTATGACTAAAGATTGTCGCGCGAGAAACCCGCCATATTGAAATATCCTCCAATAGGATAAGAGAATACGCACGAAAAATTTATGTCTGCGTCACGCGTGGACCGTGCATGTTAGAGGGGCAGATCCTGGGCGAGCCAAAGGAGGTGGACGAGAAAGAAATTAGGAGCATGGGAGAACGGGAAACAGCTCGAACTTGAAATTAAACACTGTCTTCACAAAACTTTTCACAGATTTATTTGGAGTAAGATGATTAATACACATTAATACAGGGCTTGACATGATTAATACACATTAATACAGGGTTTGACATAATAAAATTATAGAATAAACATGAAATGAAATATGGCCTTTTAGGCCAAGAGTCAAGGGAATAGTGATTAATAAAATGGACGAAATGACATATGAATGACGAATGAATTCCAAAATTGAATATTTGAATTAAGACGAGAGAGAAATGGAAAATGTGATGAGAATGAGGTGGCTTGAAAGGCACCTCGTTATAACATCGTGTTGATTTGGAGACAATATTTTGTCGTCCACTACTAGTCAAAGGCCTCCTATAATTCAGCCCTGTTTGGCCCGCCTCATCCAGCGGCTTCCCGCGACCCTCACCAATTCACCATCCACCGTAGCATAAAGTGTTATGACAAGAGTTTTCTCAGTTATCTGTCAAAAAGCTGCGAGTAACAGAAATATCCTCCAATAGGTTATGTATGAGTCTACGTACGACAAAATTATGTCTTTGGCGAGTGAATTTTCATGCTAGGGAAGCTAATCGTCGTTCCGCCTTATCTTAAATTTAGCTTAAAGTAGTTTATGTTCATCTAGTTACCTTAAAATTTTCTCATGCATTATTTTTTGTGTGCTCTGCTAATAACTTTAATTCTTTTGTGAATTTATACCTTCCGTATACATTTTGGAAACAATAGCTTCTCATGTTATGTTTTGATTTTATCTCGTTACGTTAGGGCTTAGTAGACGGACTTCGAGTGTCGACCGCAAGAAAGCTGCAACGCTGTTCCTATGGAGTTGAATGAAAAATAGTTTAAATTAAAATAATATGATGCCATACATATATGGGGTGTATTTTATAAACCTACCAATGAAACTGAACTATTTTCCCAAAGGAAAACTTGTTGTTCTTTAGAGCGCCCGTATTCCGTAGCAGTATATCGTAATTTCAATTCATTTTAATCACAATAGTTACGCAGAAAAGCAAGTCCACATGCGCTGGCTACTGTACCTTCTTGTAATAATTTGTCTTTGGTCTTGTGAGCAATAATTATAAAATAAAAAAAACTGCCATTTTGACGGCTTAGATCTTGCACCTTAATAGAAGTATTTTGAGTTCAAGTCCTTGGTTGTAGTATTATTTTTCGTGTTGTGGATGTTAAAAGCTTTAACGATTATGTTCAAAGTTGGTCTAGATAAAACATATGAATATTACCTATATAACTATGAATTTAAATAAATATAAATCTCTAAAATTTATTACGTCCAACACTTCAGAACGGCTGAACCGAATTGGATATGAAAGAATTGGGATGAAAATTACTATGGTATTTATTTCTGTTTAATGGAAATACCTCAGAATAATTTATACCTCAGGACCGTATAACTCCACAGTTTGTATAATATTTCAAGGGCTTCCTTACCATTTTGTAGTTTCGTACTTCTCTCCTGTAGGCTTACTACGTAAGAAGCGACAACTCGAGAAGGTGTGAAACGCGACATAGTGACATTAGAGCAATATGGCTCTAATGTCAAAAGCGACATATCGACAGAACTAATAGTAGTAACAGCTACTCGACGACCTTATCACTTCTTACGTAGTAAGCCTACAGAGTTCCCGTAGGGAATTTTAGTGTCATTAAGCGACGAGAGATGGAGTTACTGGTTTTTTAAAACTCGCTATCGTTTGGTCGCAGCGATAAAGTGATCTCCCAAATTAATAATATTTCGCTTCTTCACGCTCAACTGGGACGGCCGTTCATTCGGATTAAAATTTTTGGGACCCGGCCCTTGATGCCAAGGGAAGGATTAATAAACGTTGTTAATATGAGCTCGCTCATGCCTAGAGCTACGAAAGAACTTGTTTCTGATTCTAACTAAACTGTTCGTTGGTTATAGACTGAGAGCTAGCGACCAAATTCTTCATGTGGCTTCAGCTGTATTGAAACTCCGTTAGCTACTTCCCTGAACAACCTTTTCCTATAATCTTCGTGCTGGCAGGCCGCGGGCGGGGGGGGTGCGGGTGTAGTGGGGTGGGAAAAAAAAAAGTGGGCTCAGCGACTTTAATTTTTTTTTCAAACAGTTGCTCTGTACTCTCTGTGCACCCAAAAAAAAATTTAAATCGATTGGATGGTGGGAAGGGGTTGCCAGCGTTCATTAAAAGTACCAAAATAATAATTATTTTCGTGTGGGCTCAGCTATATTGGCTTTTTTTCTGACGCGAGATTAATCAATATGTGAGACCCAAAAAAATTGCGAATTTAATTTTTTTAATTTTTTTATGTTATTTTTTTTTCGAATTTTTTTGGGGCTTACATTTTGATTAATCTTGCGTCAGAAAAAAAGCCAATACAGCTGAGCCCACACGAAAATAATTATTATTTTGGTACTTTTAATGAACGCTGGCAACCCCTTCCCACAACCCGATCGATTAAAATTTTTTTTTGGTGCACAGGGAGTACAGAGCAACTGTTTGAAAAAAAAATTAAAGTCGCTGAGCCCACATTTTTTTTCTTTTTTTTCCCCACCCCACTACACCCGCACCCACCGCCCGCGGCCTGCCAGCACGAAGATTATAGGAAAAGGATCTTCAGGGAAGTAGTTAACGGAGTCTCAATACAGCTGAAGCCACATGAAGAATTTGGTCGCTAGCTCTTAGTGTATTATTCCTGTCGAGGGACTAGAGCCTGCCCGAGCTAAATTTTTAAACAAAAGCATTTGTTTGGTACCAAAAATGAGTTTACCCCATGGCCTAAACATTTCCAAAAGTTCTTTTTTATAACACAGTTTTTCCCATTGGAATGAGGCATTTCCCCGATAAAAGGTTCCTTTGTTACTCCTGGTGAATGTAGTTTTTTTTAACATCTACACAAAAATACAATTCTTTCCTCTTTATAATATAAGTATTAAGTATGATATGATAGTATGATCACAGGTATGATGAGGAAGCTAGTTTTGTTCCATAACTGCTTTTAGAGACAATGAAGCTGTGCTATGCTATTTCATGGGAAAATAACTTTTATGTCGTCCTTGTACAGAAGTCAGCACTTGCGGTTAGACATTCGCGGAATCAGGTCAATATATCCAGCCTCATGCGGGCTTCAGCTTTTCGACGTTTCATATCAACTGAAAAACGTTGAGTAATGTCTATGGTAAATTTAAAGGCCCTAAACGGCCCTCTAGCCTAGTTGGTAGTACGTCTGCCTACGAAGCACAAGGTCGCGGGTTCAAATCCCGCCCAGGGTAAACATTCTAGTTACGTAGGTAGGTACTCAATTAAACTTATTTAATACATAAAAGTTACAACTTAAAAAGTGGAATTTTTATCTTACAAATTATTCTATGTATAATAAAGATATTTATTTATAATTTTCATATATCGCTTAAAATAAAAATATAAAAGTTTTCAGTTAGTTAATTTTTTATTATTTTCATTTCTTTATTTCGCATCGCTACTCGCTAGGTATCGATTTCCGAATTTGTCTTATCAGTAGGCTGAATTAGAAATAGTTTTAAGAGGTCAAACTGTAATAAGGTGCTGTAGTAATAAGCACTAATGACATACATATCTACATACCAAAGCGCTATTACATATGAATGTTACGTTATTTCGGTAAGTCGCCTAAATTGCGTCAGAAGTGGTCACAACAAAAACTTTCGAAAGCTTTTTTAATTGGTCAGATGTCAGTGCACACACGCAAGTTTTTTGAATATCAATAATGGTAGCGGAGTAGTTCAGTCCACTTGTTACTGTCACTTTGTTATTTAACTAGTTTATTCATTATTGCAAGCTTTTATTTGATGTTCGAGTGGCGAATGCGTACTGCAGTAATATAACGCGTGGGCAAATATTGTCAAGGACCGGCTGGACGCTTTATTAAGCGTATCGTAGTTTAGTTCTTGTTTTTGAAGTAAGAAGCAAATCTTGTAACAAGATTCTAATAATGCTTTTTTTTGGTTTTGAATATTGCTGAATCTAAAAATCGCTTTTAGTAGTTTTAAAGGATAATGGGTAATTTTGTATGGGCCCCGTACCCAAAAAAAAAATTACTGTAGCTTTATGAGATATGTCGGCTTTTGTAGCCCTAATGGAGTAGTTTGATTAACCCAAGACAGAATGTCTGAATTCAATTGGAGAAAAAAGATATGTTCATTAGAAAAACTGAATTTTCATTGTTATTTATTTATTTTTCCATGAATTCTTAATGCGCATTGATTTAAATCAGGGTGTGTTTTAGAAATAAGGATTGTAGTTGAGATCAATGATATTAAAGTGCTCCATACGGGCAATAAAGACCGATATATTTCATAATGCTACAATTAACTTTGTGTCTGGGTACGCTCTTACCCATTCTCCTTTGACTCCTTGTGTCTAAAAACAAATATGGCTACAGTAAAAAAATACATGTGGGGTATCAAATGAAAGGGCATCATGAGTAGATTTCAAATTATTAACCATGACACAGAAGAAAATAATAGTACTACCGAGACCATATGATGCCTACGCACTCGACATCGACATCAACAAAATTATTCAAACAATTATTTTTAGAAGAAGACTGCAAAGCAGTACAAAAAAAATCATTAGACAATTTTTTGTAAAATATATTTTTTTTAACACTGCAAAGCTTGCTTGATTTGCTCGCCCGCCTTTTGGTAGCGGCGGCAGGTACCAAGCGTGCCAAATAGTACAGACCCCTACCGCTAAGGAAATAAGGACGCTCTCAAGGTTAACATGTCCTGCCGCATGTGCTGGCTACTGTACCACGGTTTTATTTTAAGCGCCTTTTCTCACTATTTTGTAGAAAAGCTATATTAATAATTGTCATAAATAATATTTGAAATCTACACTTCGTTACGCGAATGTACAACCGCATGTGCTGGCTTCTGTACTTACATTAGTTTAGCAAGTGTAAGATAAGAGGAGATTTCGAATCACAGGACGAGTGACCGAGTGACTTAACGCCGTGTTCTTACGATAGCGGAAATTGCTTGGCACATCACGAGTTGATAGGCCATTAGAACAGCGATTAGTTAAATTAATTTATATTTATTTTTATTCCTATTATTTGTTTTTACAAAAAAATCTATTTTGCATAACGGGTTGGTAGGCGATTCGGTCGCTGAGTTTGGGCCGTTTCGACCGAAACAGGAATTTTATTAAATTTAATATTTGTGAGTAGGTGTTTGGGTCAATAGGTGTTTTTAAGGCAAAGTAAAAGTAACGTTAGCAACAAAATGAAATAATATTTTTTTATATTTATTTTTCTAATAATATATTTTTCTTGATATCATGCATGGATACTTTAAAATGTAATTAGTTACTTATTTGTTTTAATTCGGAGAATCCTTATATTTGTGTCATTTGCAAACAATTAGCGCCTTCCAGGTAAAAGACCACGTTATTACCTGTATTGTTCCCTGCCTTTTGTTGTAAAAAATGTGTAGCGACATCTCTCACATGGCTATCTGACTCCAAACTAGCAGATCCGACTACTAAGTGCTACTGATATACATATTAAAATTTTAATAATATTCAACATCCAGACACGAGTTTTTGCCCTGGGCGGGTTCGAACCCTCGATCCCGTGCTTGAAAGGCAGATGTACTTCCAATTAGGCTACGGGATAATTTTCACAGATTAATGAAAAAGCTCTTTTTAGAATTTTCGTCTCTTTAGTCGTCAAGTTTTTCCGAGCGTTACGAAAAATCCGTAACGTTTAGTATAACTAGCGTCGTGTTCCTCTAAAGTAGCTTCTTGTGAAACTTACACATTTAGATCAGAGGTATTATTTACAAAGGCGGGATTTACAATTATTGTTATCTATATATATAATATAAAACAAACAAAAAAATACACATTTTAGAAAAAACAAGATTAAGAAAAAATATTTATCATCGCCTTTGATGTTTGTATAATATTTTTTTAAACGAAATGAATTTTCTAATATTTACAAATGTGTTTATTGCTTATTTCGAATATAAACTGTTTTAACCTGAATATATCAGCCAATAAGCGGTAATGCAAACGCAAAATAAAAGGTATGCATCGAACATCACAGTACCTTTAAAAAATATATTTGTGGATAACATTGATGCAACGCATGTGGAGTTTCTTACGGCGAGTCCTTCTCCACTCCAGCAAAATTTTTAAACTCGCCAGTAAAGAACATGTGACTAACTTAAAAAAATGTAAGTGATGTAAATATCTTCACTACATAGTATAAAACAGAGTCGCTTTCTCTGTCCCTATGTCCCTATGTCCCTGTCCCTATCTCCCTATGTATGCTTAAATCTTTAAAACTACGCAACGGATTTTGATGCAGTTTTTTTTTAATAGATAGACTGATTCAAGAGAAAGGTTTATATGTATAATATATGCATAATATACTTAAGGATAACCCACAATAACCATTTTCCCGTGCGGAGCCGGGGCGGGTCGCTAGTAAAAATATAATTTTTTTTGACATTATATATCAGCTGGTTTGGTGGCCGTACCAGATGCTCATTTGGTGCAGTCTTCAAACACGCTAGCGGCATACTCATTATATTATTTTCACATAACGACCACACGTCTCTGCTCATGCCGTAATACAAATGTCCATATAACTTGAGCCCTATGAGGTGGGAAAATTGAAAAGGTTTCTGTTCCTTGAAATGAAATGAAAATATTCTTTATTGCACACAAACAGAAACATTAAAACAGATACAAGTGTAATACATAAAATGTACAATTGGCAGCCTTATTGCTTAGGTAGTTATTTCTTCCAGGCAACAATATGGAAAGAAATGATGCGGGTCAGTGCGCTCAATGCAAACTTATTCCTAATTCCTAATGTAATCTTAAAACGATGGCTATGAAATATAAATATTATGTATCTATAATAAATAACTTTCCTTGCTGGTCAAAGCATAGTTTGTTTTATTTTTTAAACTATAAACGCAAAGTACCTTATACGTATTAGAATAATGTGCATGTGTCAGTATTATCTATTGATATAAAAACAGACTTTTATAGTTTATTTTTAAAAATCTCAAAAGTCATGTTATGAAGATGAGTGGCAATGAAAATGCTGGCTTTTATCGCGGATTGGTTAGTTATGAAAAAAAAAATGGTAGGTTTAATAAGGCAAATAACAAAAGAACAAAAGTAGAAGAACCAAAGACTCATGAACGGATGTGACACTTGGACACTAACACTCAAAGAAGAGAATAAGCAAGGAAAATCCGGCGAGAACAGACATAGAGGTTATAGGGAAATTGAAGATCTTGAGGCCGAGCCCAAAACCGTCGGCGACGGAGACCAAATCACAGCGACTTCCCTTCACATGTTGTAAGAATAGATGAAGATCGCGCCTTAAAGAAGGCATTCCTGGCCAAACCAGGTGCCGCTAGCATCGTAATACAACATTATCGCCACAAAACCGTTACTTGATCCTTTCAACAACTAGAAAGAGCTGATAATCTTCAAATTCCAGAAGATACTTTCTTGGTTCATAGTTAAGAACGCTCTCAAATGTAACACTTTGCAAAAAAAAACTAGATCAAAATTGGAGCATCCGTTTAGGAGCTACGATGCCACAGACAGACAGACACGTCAAACTTATAACACCCCTCTTTTTCGTCGGGGGTTAAAATAAACATAATAGATCTCTAATACAAAGCTAAACTTTCAGATTAAAGATTTTAAATATACTCCACTGTGACAAGATTACTTTACAAGGCAAGTACAAAGCGCATCGCTCAAGAATGTGATCTAGATTAACAGCGCGTGCGCGTTGCGCAAGCCCACGCGCATTTTGCGTCAATTGTCGCAATGCGCTTGCACAAACCCTCGTTTAAGTGTTCCGTAATGACCGCGGTTTTCTTTAAACGCATACTTATTATCTGAATCTGAACTCATTTTAATGTGACATCGGGTCCTATTTGACGTATTACGCAGTCACTTAAATTTAATTTAAGATACCACCATGCAAAATTTAATAAATCGGTCCAACGGTTCCAGAGATTGGCGTGTATAGACAGACGGACATTATTTTCAAAACTTGTACTTTTTGTGTTCAGTTACACTCCCTTTATCACCTACAATCAGTTTTTTTTTAAACTATTCAATGTACCACGCCGATTCTTCAGTTTCATTATATTATAGAAGGTAGATAGAAGATATCATTCATTCAAAATAGGATTCATTCATCTCCTATCCTTTTCGCTTCCCCTATGAATGAAAAAGACTTAGGATTTTTAAGTTTAGAGTGTAATTTGGCAGAATTAAGCCCATTGCTGTAATTGCCTGACTTTCAAATGCCAAATGTTTTTCGGGCTTAGTATAAAAAGTTCAGGATAAACAAAAATTAACGAAGTCGCGAGTATTGTTTTTTTTTCAATAGTAGTTATTGAGTGATTTCAAACCATAAGTAAAACCAAACCATAACCATATATTTTATTATTTATGGTGTGCTTCAAATCCGGGCACCGCACCATATTTTGTGCTCAAATTTTGGATACAATGGTCACGAATGTGTTATACTTTTACATTAGGTACTCAAAATATAACCCTTCGGTAGACTTTGACCATTTTCTAATTTGTCAATTTCCAAAGAAGACCGTTTCTTAACTTGACCACTTCATAACCGTACCTATCGTTTTTCGTGATGCCATGTATTAATCATTTTTCACTTTGTCATTTTCAATATGTTTGTTTTAGCCATTTAGGAACAACACGTTACATAGTCTTTATTCCTTTTATGGTCTAAATGATGAAAACCAGTAACAGTGGCATGTGTGTAGATCTAAATTTTCAGGCAGACTTGCCGATCTTTTTGAATTAACGTTATTTACTTCTTCTATCTATCTATACTATAATAAATCTGAAGATCGGCGTGTCAGTACATTGATTTGTTTTCAAAAAACTGATTATAGGTGATAAGGGAAATGTAGCTAAATACAAAAATATAAGTTTTGAAAAAAAAAATCCGTCTGTTTGTACACTCTAATCTCTGGAACCGTTGGACAGATTTAAATGAAATGGCAGAAAGCTAGTCATTAAGCGTTCCAATGGGCTAGAGCGCCGGTGGCCAAATGGCTGGGGCCGTTGATTTCCATTTGGAAGTAGGGTGGTTCAAGCCGCGGCACGTACCTATGATTATTGAATTACATAATAGGCTATTTGACAATGCGAAAAATAAAATGTTAATTACTGTAATCAGTATGTAATGTAAGTTTAAAAATGGATATTTACTATGGGAAGTTGAAAATAATAATTAATTTATGTAAAAATCCGTAAATAAAAATGTATTTTTTTTTTGGCGTTTGTCACGTGACTCAAAACGCTCCTGTTTGGTCGGGTATAGGACATATGTCACTAGCCAGTAAACATCGTTTTCTACTTAAGCAACTTGTAGTAGTAGTACTGACTAGTGACGTCACCGATGCCATTGCGACGCCATATTGTCAAAGTAGCGTTTTGGCGCGCTACTTAGATATTGAATTTTTATTTTGATATTTTTCAGGAAATATGTACCAGAATTAAAAAATACAACTATTACTGGGATCTACAAACTCTACTGAATAATAAAAAATATATTTTAAAAACCAGTCAAATAGCCTATTATACATTTTTTCGACACTCTCAAGGTGAAGTAATACATCGTGAGGAAACCTGCACACACCCGCGAAGAAATTCATAGGTTGTGTGTGAAGTTGGCCAATCTGCACTGCGCCAGCGAGGTCGACTAAGGCCTGTTCATTCATTCTGAACTAGGCAGGGTAGGGGCAATAATGAGGGAACGTTCCAATGAACAATCTTAAGTATTTACGAGTAGTACAGGATTTTAAGTATTTTCTGTTTCGTTTTTTGTGCTCTAACTATTTATTACATAGCTTTTAAAAAAATATGTTTTCTAATGATAATATTGATTTAACTTTCGAAGATATTCAACTTCATTTTCTTTACTCTACGTGGTGTGCAATTTTGTTATGGTGAAACATTTGGTGAAATAGCTAAAAGTAAATTTATCTATCGAAAACCATCATCAGTGCAATTAACCTTGAATTAACGGTGCATGTATCAAAATTGTTTTTAGCAATAAGGCCACGATCTTTCTAAGTTTGTGTTGCATCAGTATTCCGGCCCAAGAAAGAAAACGTACAGATCTAAATTACCCTTACACACTGGCTTAACGACCAACGAAAGGCAACCTCTCACTCGCACACATTTAAATTTGATGTTGTTTTTTTTCCTACAGACTGCTGAACGGCTTATGTGCAACTGTGATACACTGATACACAAATACCTTAATATTGTATTGAACAAACTACAAATACTAAGCACCATCTGTTAATAATGGTTTCACACAAATTCTTGGCTAATTAGTACCAGAGTCTATCACAATGATGAAAAGTGGCTAATTTTGCATCCAACTATTGAAATTCCTAGCAAGTACTGGCTTTTTTTTTCAAGGATAATATTTTTAGATAAATCGTACAAAATATTTAAACATAATTTTGAATCTAATTTGCCAGGAAGGTACGATTCATTTGGTCAACAACTTGAACACACGCATTTCTATTCTCATACAACTTAAAAACTGTACAAAGTCTAGTACCTATTCAACTTCATGGCTGTTTCAATACAACTCGTACGTAAATCAGAAAGACAGAATAAAACAGAAGCGTCAAAAGGCGGCATTAGCAAAGTTGGTGAAAAATTTTAGTTTACTTCTGTAATCTTCATATTATTATGGCTCTCAAACTCTAATTATATTGACCTCTTGGGTGCTCTTGGTCAATATACTTAATATTTCACCAAAACAAACTTATTTTACCAAAACTGGGAACTCGGTTATGGGTCTACTCACTTGACCACTTGCAACAACCCGTATACATTGTTGCTACTACAGTACCTGTCCACATAATAGTCCACTGTTGAACTTGTGGATTGTTATGTAGGCGGTGTTGCCATAGTCGACGCTTGGTGAGTTTAGTATCGCAGTTGTTGTTTTGACATTGGAAATGTCTTTTCGTTCGCTCTAGTAATAGTCCCGCGAAAAAGTGCGATTCCCTTATAATTAACTCGGAAAATTGTGATGATTATGACATGATAAAATCTCAAAAGACGCGTATTTACAAGAACTGTAAGGTGCAAGATAACAGTCAAAAACAACAAAAGTTCTGGCCGGAATAGTTTCAGAAAATATTCAATTTTTTCCGAATTTTCGCTTTAGACGCTCGATATAGTCAAAACGCCAGAATGAAATTTTCACATTACGAGTACCTACAGATTCATTTTCATGTGCTCGATAGTTGTGTGAGGCACGAAATCTGTGAAATTTTTTACTCAGGTCGACGCTGTGCTGCCTATTTTCTGAGTATGTTAATTTAGTCACAAGATTAATACAAGTAAGCATGTAACGTATGTTTGCTTCGAAGGCAGGCGGTCAAACACCGTACCTAGTGTTCATTTATTTCCTTTATTAACCCCCGACAAAAAAGGGGTGTGGGGAGTGGAAATGAGATAGAAACCTGTCTAGTTTTGTCTTTGGCAACGTCGCATTGTTTTACAAAATACATACTTTGCATCTCCGCTACGTAATTGTTTGCAAGATCGGCGTGAGGTGAATGAAAATAAGTGCGTAGAGCAAATTCAAAAAAATAACAAATTGTTGTCAATTTTTTTTAAGTACTTTGTAGGCACGTCACTAACACTATACCTGGTCTAATCTAAAGGATAATGATACTTTTCCTAACACCCCGAATAATTTTGTGACAAAACGCCCTTATCTTGTCCTGCGTAATGAGGCTATTTGCCCATGCGGGAAAATATTACTGGCCCGCACATGTTAATATTGTAGGAAGCTCGTGGCTCACCCACTACCGCAAAGCCCCGCATGGCAGGAAGCCAATGGTTTCGTAGTTTCTATAAAGACAAACAATATGCAAAATATTATTAGAAAATTAATGGTTACTAAGTTTCCAAAAACATTTTGTTTATTTAGTCTTTCTCTGGTCAAGGAGCTGGCTTTGGATAGAGAGAAATGGCGATTACTCCACGGACAAGAGCACTGCTCTTAAATTTTGAATGAAGTTTCTCTCTGAGTTTCAAAATAAAAAATAAATAAAATTCAAAATGTGTTTATTCGAAGTAACATTTTACAAATCACTTTTCACGTCGAGGCGAGTTCACGATTTGGCTGTCTTCTGTGGAGAAGAACTCGCCGGAAGAAACTCCACAGGCGTTGCATCTTTTTACAATATTTAAAAAAATATATTATTTTTACAAATTGAATAATATAAGAGTTTAGAATTACCAAAATATATTACCAATGACTCAGTGGTACAGTTGGCGCGCTTGTGTTAGCCTGAATGGCCATTAAAATGGAAGTTCGAGTTCTTGCCCGAGCTCACGATTTTAATTTTTGCTTGCATTTATAGTGGTAAATATGTTAGTAAAATTTACAGTAGTAAATATGTAGACGCTATTTGTTTAAAAAGAATCAAACTGATGAATTGTTACTAATAGATCTATTTAAAATGGAGTTGTGTTTGCATGTTTAATTGATTACAGCAATTGCGAAATGTTTTATCTATACTACGAGTAATATTCTAAATAGGAAAGATTTGATTGTTTGTTTATTTGCATTGAATAGGCTACACTATCTTCGGGTAACAAACGCTATGCAATATTTTTAAAAAAGTTAGGGATTCTGATAGGATTTTATTAAAACTCCAATAATATAATATAACCCACGATGTAAAAATATTACCTGGCTTCGAAACTACTGAACTGATTTTGAAACTTAGTACATAGAGAAAATAGACCTTGCGAAAGAATATAGGCTAATTTTGCCGCGGGAAAACGGCGGAAAGCTAGTACAGCTAAGTTATGGAACGATGCAGCACCGTCTGTATTCCCGAGTGTTTAAAACACAGCTCTTTTTAACGCCAGTTTTCAAGGCCTTTTCAGGGCGAGCTTGGTCCACCTTCGGCCTTATTTCGCCAGCTATGTGGGCATGAAGGAGACTAAGATCAAGACCATCATACATAAATAATAATCCTCCATTATCACATCACATCCCGACAGGCAAAAAATGAACGAACAGTCACTTGTCTTGCATCAACGCAATTGATATTATTATTGTGTTTTTATGTCGATGACATCAGGGGTTAAGAAAGATGGTGTACCTTATATTATTAGAATGTTGTTGCAATTCAATTTCATAATCAGCCGTAAATGATAAGTAGTGATTTTAAAAAAGGGGTCAGCATGGCGAGAGGCATGGCTCTTTTGGATTTTGAAACGTCTAGCGTAGCGTATGTTTTGTATATTTTGGACTTTGGACGTTACGAGATGTATAAGACTTACACTTTGGACTGACCTTTGGTCATTACAAACAGAAATGATTGCGTTTGTATTTAAACTTGGACATTACTTTATTGTTGAAAAATTATTAGGTTAGGCCTCTGTTAAAGAGAACATCTTTCTCGGTACTAATAGTTGCAACAACTGAATCACGACTTCATGACCCACTTTGCCGAAAATTCCTTCAAAGTCATTAAACGATTTAAAGTTTTTTTTTGTTGCACTTAGTACGTTTTTATTATGATACTAGCTTTCCGCCTCGCTTTGAATAAAATAAATAAAATACGCTATTAATTTGTCAGAGTTGACTGTGAATAAAATTAAAGGAACATGTTGTTAAACTGACAATCAGAATTTACACCAAAGCTCTCATTTGGGTGAAATAGTTCTTATACCGCTGATTACTTGTCTGTGCCATTCGCAGACGTCCCCCATATAGATAATATTAATAATAATTTATAGATAGATAGATAAGACGGCTCTCATTCGATATAGGCCAGTCAAATTAGCTTACCCTGGACAAAACTCATAAACTCGCTTTTTTTAATTCTTTGTTGGCTTTTGTTATTAAGTATCAAATACTAATTAGATATATGAAGCAAAAAATCCGCAGTGGTTACCGTTTGTTATAAAAAAATTGAGATTTCGTACAGTACCTAACTTTTTCCTAAAAGTAAAATAGGTAACCAAGTACTTTGTTAGTATAATTTTTAGGGGTGTTCGAATGTTATCATCCAATATCAAAATTAAGCAGAAATCATTTTCACATCCATGTTTTTTTTTTCAGTATCCATCTGATCTCAATATCTGAATAAGCCAAAACAATAACTATGGTGCTTGCATCTAGTTAAGCTATATTGCGTCTTTTTATACATTTGAGACCAAAATTAAGCATCAGTCTTTAACGTTTTTAAAATTATGTTTTTCTCAGTAGTTAAAAAATAAAACTGTATTTTTTTGTTTTAATAATAGGTTTTCGTGTACTAGAATCATGTTTTCATCATAATTAAGCATATAAATATCACGATTAAAAATTTTAAATTATAATTAATAGCTCGCGCGAGCAAGTAGTGAAGCGGGATGCATGCGGTGGGTGCGGGGTGCGGTGGGGAGGGCGCAGCGCTGCCGCCAGCGGCGACCGCGACATGTCATAACGAGTTTATTTCAATTGCGCGCTATGTACCGTTTGCATCGATCGGTAAAAAATATTTTTTTTTGTCCAGCATACGAAAAATGCCGACAATACAGCACTTTGAAATTTCCGGTGCCGACACGACGCCATGCAAATTGTACGGAACAAGTGACGTCATAGCATCCTTGTCCTACATTCTGATGCGATGTATCTTCAGCAAATTGAAAAAAAAATTTACTAAGTGTTCAATTTTTTTGATTATTTAACTGGCGGACTAATTAGAATTGATTTCTTTTTTCCAGGACACTACCCCATTAACATTATTTTTATAATTCCATACAAAAAACTGAGAGCTTAAAAGCTAATATTATATAATCAAATTATTAAATAAAAGAACCTCACTACCTTAACTTCACAAATTTTGTCTCATACTATACTTCATGAAACATTAGGTATATTTAAGTACATTTTTAGGGCAGTCGTGAAAAATAGGTAAACGCCCCACCCCACTCGCACCCCACACGCACCCCACTCGCACCCAACTCGCAATGAGCACCCAACGCGCACACCACGCGCACCTCACATGCACCCCGCGCCCCACCCCACTCGCACCCCACACGCACCTCTCTCGCACCCCACTCGCACCCCACTCGCACCCTACTCGCACCCCACGCGCACACCACGCGCACCCCACACGAACCCTTATCATTTTTTTATGTGTACTACATTAGATCAAAGAAAACCTATGATTAGATTTCAAAAACGATGCCTTTTTCGTAATTATCGTCCTCGAAAACCATAAAAACGACACCCATATTGATATTTAGACATTTCAACCCCACCGCACCACAATAGGGGATGATGGTATTTCACGTCCGCCATAGAGGATTTTAAAATCGTTATTGTTTTCGTAATCAGCCACCCGATAAACCATACAAACGATACTCATGTTGAAGACTGAAGACTTTGTCACCCCATTTCTCTCTTTTAAGGGTTGAATTTTGAAAAAACTGAAACACGTATTTACTCATTTATTGATAGAAGTACTCCTGTGAAGTTTCGAATAAATAGTTAAACTAATCTTGTTTCCCCCTACAAACTTTGCACCCCCGTTTCACCCCTTTAGGAGGAAAATTTTGAAAAATCCTTTCTTAGTGCACCCCTAGACCTCTCAAGGAATTTACGTGCCTTTGGAATCTCTAGACCCAGCGGTTTGGGCTGTGCGTTGATATGTCAGTCAGTCAGTCAGTCATTCAGTCAGTCAGTCAGTTTCTTCGTTTATATATTTAGATTAAGTGATGATGTTAGTATGGTTGTTTCTCCTTCACGCAAAAACTGTTAATAAATATTTGTTTCATTTCACAAAATGGCACAAATATAATGATAAGAAAATATTATAATAATGTATTCATTCACTGAATCATAGGTGTTTAAATAATAACCGACATAATGCTAAAGCTTAGCATAGTATTGGTAGGCAATCACTTGTACTGGTAGACCGTCGTCCGAGAAGCGTTTTTCGTACCTATCGTACTTTCGTGTTCATATGTGAACTTGTTTGGTGTCTCTAGATATCGAAGTCTGCCGAGCCAAATAGGAAGCGTTTGGGAGTTATGTCACTTTGAAAAGTGCTCCAGATGTCGAAAAATTACCGATCTTACTTTAAAAAAAATCTTTCTTAGGATCGTTCGTAGCATCATTATGAACAGCCTAGACAAATTTCCAGACCATTTACAGGAAGCGTTTGGAAAATCAGCCGGCTTTTGTGGGTGGGATTTTCACCATGAAAATACCTATCTTACTTTCTGACGAAACTACATCCAGGTGATGAAGTAGCTCTAATACAACAATAAAAGTCAAGTCTGCCGCTAATATTAGGAAGCGTTTGCAAAATCAGACGCTTTGAATGTGTCAAAGACTGAAGGCGCTTACTACTGTAAACGATAATATTATAGTTTATTTTCGTTATATTGACCTGTGAGTTAACGATGTCCTCCAAAACCAACGTGAATAATTTTGGAGACAGGGTATCACCCTGTCTAACTCCTCTCTAGATCTTTATTGAGTCTGTTTCTGGTGGGTGGGAGGTTTACTTGTAAGCTTGCATTGTGGTAAATATTGATTGTAACGGTAGTCTATTCTAATAACCGCCCAGGCCTCTATACTATTAAAGGCTTTCTTATAGTCAATGAATGCAAGCCACAGATTCATTTGATATTCTGTAACCTTTTCGCTGATAATTTTCATGGCTAGTAAGTGGTCCATAGTGTTACATCCGCTTCTGAAGCCTGCTTGTTCGACTGGTTAGTAGAAATCCAGCTCTATCGTAAGACGGTAAGTAATTATTTTTGTGAATAGTTTGTAGATAGCAGACTGATGGGTCAAGAGATCTGATTTGTTTCCCTTCTTAAATAATAGAATGACAGTAGCACTTTCCCCTTTTTTCACCATTTTCCCTATTCTACCTTCTTCTAGGCATATTTTGAAGAATTCTTTAAGAAGCTGTATGACCGAAACTCCACCTAATTCAACCATATTTACTATAATACCGTCTTCACCAGGGGCTTTACCATTGTGCATTTTGCTCAAGGCGAATTGTATTTCCGCTACTGTGATCTCTGGGACATTTTCAGATCCAACATTTGTGTGTAATGAGGTTTGAGGTTTCTAGACCTGTACAGGGCCGGATTTAAACTTAGTGCCGCATTGGGCACCGAAGAAAATGCCCCCCCATAAAGGAAATATTACTTAACTACCAGTGGCGAAGGGTGAAATTAAGGCAAAGGTAAGCCGCCGGCGACCGTCGTCGTCGCCGCTTCAAAACAAAACAAAATTCTTACCTGCAACTGCCTGTCATCCACACTCCTGTGCTCGTACTTTGCCATGTCGCCTAACTGAATGTTTCATTGCATATGAATTAACAAAATTCACAAATAAACACATCATCATCATCATCATCATCTCAGCCTGTAGACGTCCACAATAAACATAAAGATTCGAAAAAAAAAACATAAAATTAACCTACAAAACTAAAATACACGCACCAAACAAAATTTACATTTAAACTAAACAATTAAACGATTAAAATGGCGGACACGTACTAGCCATTTAGCCATTATTATTTCCGAATTGTTTTAGCAAGTAAACATGCCGAAATGAAAATGTGTGGTTCGCGGTACTTCTTAATATCACAGTACTATACTCTTTAAATTAGCATTATTTTAACCGTATTAACTTGCTAATAAAAAACGTCTGATTCGCGATGTAGTTTCTTTTACATCTATGATTTTTCAATTAGCGGGATTAGCACGTTCTTTTTCGTTTCGCATAAGGCGTTAGAAAAGGAGAACAAAAGGGAAGCTGAACTCTTGTAGCCTACCTTACGTGAAAAAGCATGCGATTATTACTATAAGAGCGTAAGGGACGGAGCGTAGAGTTCGCGAGGCTACGACGTGGCAACGTCGCAAAAAGGTAAGCTAATGGCTCTGGCATGCTGTGAATTATGTTTGTTTGAGGCTTTCGCGCTTACTACAAATTAAAAAAATTAAAAAAAATTATCGCGCTAAGACCCGTAAATAACTTTAATAATGTGCTGTGAATTATGTTTTTAATCTCTACTTGTGGGATCTCATCCCAAGCAGTTACTAAGGCTGATTTTAGTTCCTGAAGGTTCTGTGGTGGGTTGGGGCTAGCTTTGACCCTACGTTTTAGCATGTCCCAGACATGTTCTATTGGGTTCATGTCCGGGCTTCGCGCTGGCCACTGTAGTTTGCGAATTCCAACTTCTGCAAGGTAGCTTTCCACGCTCTGTGCAGTGTGCGCACGGGCATTATCGTGCATTAGCAGGAAATTTTCGGCTCCGATGAAGTCCACATATGGTACAACGTGTTCTTGGAGAATCTCTTCGATGTAGCGTGCTGCATTTTCTCGACCTTCCACAATAACCAACTCCGTGCGAGCGTCGGAACTTATGCCACCCCATACCATAACCGAGCCTCCATGAAAACTTTCTGTCTGTCGGGTAGTTATTGGGAGGAACCGTTCACCACGTCTCCTATACACGCGCTCTCGACCATCTGGAGCTCGCAAAGCCACTCTACTTTCGTCCGTAAACAAAACGTTGTCCCAGTCCTCCAGACTCCAGTTAGCGTGCTCTCGTGCGAATCGAAGGCGTGCTACACGATGATACCTCTCGAGCTTTGGACCTCTGGCTGGCCTACATGCATGTAAGTCGACTTCTTCTAATCTTCTTCTAATCGTGCGCTCACTGACGTTTACATTTCGAACCATTTGCAGACTCTGCCTAGCCTCTACAGCAGTAAGGAAGCGATTTCGCTGTACTTGCAAGACGACAAAACGGTCATCGCGGGAGGATGTGCATCTTACCCCACCACTGCCTGGTCTTCTCGTGTACAGGCCAGTCTCGCTGTATCGTTTTACAGCATATTTCAAATTGGAACGCGCAATATTTAATCTTGCAGCCACTTGGCGCTGAGTCAGGCCCACGTCGATTAAAGCGACAGCTTGAGCAACTTGTGCAGGAGTAAGCGACATATTGCAAACCTAGAAACGATAAAAAGTCGTTTAAAAACAATAAAATTTCAATAAAACCTACGATATTATCATTAAATTAAATTTAACTCAAAATAAACTTACCCGTACTTAGCAATAATTTTCTGGGAAAACGTTTCCGGCCAAAAGTTTTAAAACTGATATTGACAGATTGCTTTTTTTTTTTCATTATACTGCCTATAAACAGCCAGCACTAATGAGGTTCTAAACTGAAACGGAAGTTTTCAAAAAAATTAATTCTATTTAGTGTAAACTCAAAAATAAAATTTGGGTTAAATTCCGTGCCGCTGAGTGTATTAGGTGGCGCGGTCAATGACCGCCGGTCATATTATGGTTGGGCAAATTAAAAATAATAAACTTATTGATTTTTTGTTACGGGCAGGCATATTTTCTGTAATATTAATATGCTTCGAGCGTATAAAATCTATTATAATTAGGAATAATATGAATGTATTAATGTATGTCGGATCGGATTTTCAAAAGGTAAGCCGACGGGAATCAGCATATTTGGACCCTTCGCCACTGTTAACTACTCATGTCACATAGTGCGCGGCTGCTGCGCAATTCAAAGTTCGATGGTTTGCAGCGCAAAATCGATACGCAGCTTATAGTCCACCTTACAAAGGTGTAGGTAGAGTGCGATTGTCATAAGCATGCGATTCAGTTGAATAAATTTGCAAGGCAGGCTTAGCAATGTTCAGATTATAATATACCAAGATATATCTCTCTTGATACTCGGCCGCTATTTTTTGACTTACCTTTGAAGTTGGTTTAATAACAAGCAACTTGTTTATATTATGTAAAGTAGATATTTAGGTAGGTAACATCCTGCGAAAATCTATTTTGTTAGGTAGATTGTTTGTTTTTATCGATTTTGTTTTTATTCGAGTAAGTTTAAGAAAGATATAACCACAGAATACAAAAACTAAAGGATATCGTTTTTTTAAAGCGATTGATAAGCGTTACTTGTACTTAAAAAAATATATATTTGTTATTTTGTAATAATTATAGGTATTGATAAGTGAGACGATAGTAGACGTGACAATGAAATAAAAATATTTGTATGAAAAAATATTTTATAATTTTATTTATGCATAAATCCATATTTTATTGCTTTTATTTTCGATTAAGACAGTCTTCTAACAGGTTAAAATTCAACTCACAGGTTAATATAACGAAAATAAACTATAATATTATCGTTTTCAGTAGTAAGCGCCTTCAGTCTTTGGCACATTCAAAGCGTCTGATTTTGCAAACGCTTCCTAATATTAGCGGCAGACTTGACTTTTATTGTTGTATTAGAGCTACCCCATCACCTGGATGTAGTTTCGTCAGAAAGTAAGATAGGTATTTTCATGGTGAAAATCCCACCCACAAAAGCCGGCTGATTTTCCAAACGCTTCCTGTAAATGGTCTGGAAATTTGTCTAGGCTGTTCATAATGATGCTACGAACGATCCTAAGAAAGAATTTTTCAAAAGTAAGATAGGTAATTTTTCGACATCTGGAGCACTTTTCAAGGTGACATAACTCCCAAACGCTTCCTATTTGGCTCGGCAGACTTCGATATCTAGAGACATCAAACAAGTTCACATATGAATATTAAAGTCTGACACGAAAGTACGATAGGTACGAAAAACGCTTCTCGGACGACGACGGTCTATGGCGGGTCATATCATAATACACTGAACGATATCTAAGGTCATTGACATTATACGTAAAATAAAATTGAATCTGTACCGGCAAAACTCCTACTACATATTTAACAACCTAATTAGATCTACCCAATAAGTTGTAGGTAAAAATAAACATTATTATTATTATTTTACCTTTCTATATTCTTAGGATGCACACAGAACAAAACATTTTCATTTTGACTACCCTGTACATAATACATAGGGACCCAAATGCTAAACAATATTTTTCTCTTTACGTTTAGTAAAGAGCCATACTTATTTGGAAAACGAAGATTAGACCTTGGGAATTTGGTGAAACTGCGGCGCGCGCGTCTCGTGACTCGCGACAGTACGTTCGGTCGAGGGGAATTGGGACACAAAGAAATTACAACCTTATTCTGCATGAAATAACGTTAATATTGAAACGTTACCAAGAAAAAATATTAATTAATGAATAATTGCTGACATTATTTGCTTAATTTGTTTCTTATAGTACTAGTTAAATTTATACGGCATAAATTAACAACTTTTGGAGTAGTTATATATTTTGGTTCTCTAAAAACTGCAAATATTCGGAACTGTTGAATTCTGCAAAGAGAATCTGCTTAATTTTCAACAGTTTATTAGCACACACAATAAACTATTCAGAATAAACTGTTAAAATATAGTTATCTATAATCTCTGTTCAGATAAGCCAAAAAAACTGTAACTTACTGAAGATCCTTTATGAATGATAATTCTGAATGATTAATTATATTAATTTTAATTTCTTTAACTGGAATGCAAGCATTATATTATAATAGAGGCACTTTTACAAAGTTAGTAATTATGCTGTTCCACTGAAATCAAAATAAGTAGAAAATTTTATTTTTCATTTTTTTTGTACATACGCGGGAATTTAATTTGCTTAATTTGGTATATTTTAACTATAACTAACTGTATTTTATGCCATAAAGAAAGAAGTTTACAGTTATCGAATTATTTCCATTTTTAGCTAATTTGACTGGCCTAATATATTTGGCTTACCTATTATTAATTAAGCTTTCAAAATCAACAATTTATTAATATTTAAGACCATTTAGCACAAAAACTACATATGATTGCTTGAACAAAAACTACATATGATTACATATATAGAGGCCTATGTCCAGCAGTGGACTGCCGCAGGCTGTTAATGATGATGATGATGATGATTATATATATGCGCGGGAATCAAGGTCCTTGCTAAACTTACGTGCCGCTACCTATAAATAAAGTATTTATTATTATTATGAAATCCACGGTATTTGTAAAGAGCCTGTGTCCTAATTAGGTTTAGGGATCACTTCACATAGCTACTGAAATGAAACTGTAGACTGTATATTTATCGCTAGTTATAATTAGACAAAAAATATCAACCGTTACAGAATGATGATGATGAATGAATGTAATTGAATGCGAGTTGTCCAAAAAAGTTGTTGAGATTTATGAAAATTAACAATAAAATGTGTTTACGAAGACAGTTACATTGTAAAGAGTTTACAAAGAAATTATGTTGAAATTAAATTATGTGTAAGAGTAAATGATGAAATAAAATAAAAATAAGTCCACGATGAATGCTGGATCATGTTCTTAACAGTATTTGATTGGCTTCATAAACATATTTGCACGTTATTTTTCGCAACCAGATCATTTAAATGCAGATGAACCACTAGTTATTGTAATATCGCCTAAAGGTAATATAATAATAGTGCATAACTGTATGAGTTTAAAGGTAAATGAGATGCCTATACAGCGGGTATTGAACCCGGTAAAACGAGATGGAATAGGGACGGGCATAGTCTTATCGATAACATAAAATTATTTTTTTAACTGAAAGAACAAAAACGTAATTTTGAATGTTATATTTAATTTCTCAAATACGAGTAAATACACTACTTAAATTGGTTTTTCATCAGATGGGTGCAAGATTTTCTCAAGATAATTTACTGTTTTAATTTTTTAGGGTTCCGTACCTCAAAAGGAAAAAACGGAACCCTTATAGGATCACTTTGTTGTCCGTCTGTCCGTCCGTCTGTCAAGACCCTTTTTCTCAGGAACGCGTGGAGGTATGAAGCTGAAATTTATATCAATTACTCAGGTCTACTGTCCCTTGAAGCTGTGAAAAAATCAAACTTCTAAGCCAACGCAATCAAAAGATACAGCCGTTTATGCCGCAAATTTTCGACACTTGCAAGGGAATCAAAACCTACAGGGTGCTTCCCGTGAACTCAGAATCTTGAAATTTGGTACGAAGCAACGTCTTATAGCATAGATAAAGGAAAAATTACGAAATCCATAAATTTTTAGTTACATCACATAATATATATTTTTTTAATAATTTTAACCTTACTACCCATTTCCTCATAAACGCGTAGAGGTATTAAATTGAAATTCATACCAAATACTCAGGTCTATAATACCTTTAAGCTGTAACAAAATCAAACTTCTATGTCAACGCAATCAAAAGAAACAGCAATTTAAGCTGCATATTTTGAAACTCGCAAGTACTCGCAAGGGAATCAAAACCTAAAGGGTACTTCCAGTCGACCTAGAATCTTGAAATTTGGCATGAAGCAACGTTTTATAGCACACATAAAGGAAAAATTCCGAAAACCTTAAATTTTTAGTTACATTACAAAATTTATATTTTTTAATAAATATAAACTTATTACTTTTTTCCTCATGAACGCGTAGAGCTATCAAGTTGAAATACTTACTTAGTACTTAGTTACTTAAACGATAAAGAGATCTTTGTCTTAAATTTATGCTCCTCCATCTTTCCCCATTGTAATGTTATGAATTTCATTTTGCAATAAGATTACCATAGTTATGACTCGATTGTCGTAATGAACGAACTTTGTAAACCTTGCAGGTTTGTACGGAACCCTCGGTGCGCGAGTCCGACTCGCACTTGGCCGGTTTTTTTCTTTATCAAAAGTGTGTCAAATAAACTATTACTTACGTAAGTAATTTCACGGAGTCATTACTCTAATTTCAAATAATGTTTCATTTTATTTTTTCCCAAACACAACTAAATATCCGTGCCTCACATTTGTCCAAATATATACTGTCTGGCAAATAAATGACTGTTTTATTCGACTAAACAAGGACTTGATGAAATTGAGGACTTCGTTGTGTTCAAATGACCCGTTGTACCTATATGGCTTGGACAGCCAAAGAGATGCGAGTTCGAGTCTCTGCCCAAGCTCAATATATTCATTAGATGTTATCTGTTGAAAAAAATATAAGCTACTAGCTTCTCCGCCCGCGTTGATAGTTTTTCCCGTGGGAATGAGGAATTTCCCGCGGTAAAAGTTAGCCTATGTTCTTCCGCAAGGTTTATTCTCTCTTTGTGCCTAGTTTCACCAAAATCGGTCCAGTAGTTTCAAAGCCTATTCAATTATTAGGAATATTTTAGGTATTTTTCACACCTTGGGTTACATTATTGAAGTTTTAGTAAGGCTCCTTAATTTTTTTTAAAGTAAATTATAGCCTATGTTACTCAAGGTGAATGTAGTTTCTCAACAGTGAAAGAATTTTTGAAACCGATTCAGTAGTTTCGGAGCCTAATTGTCGCAAACA
This sequence comes from Teleiodes luculella, assembly GCA_948473455.1. NCBI lineage: Eukaryota > Metazoa > Arthropoda > Insecta > Lepidoptera > Gelechiidae > Teleiodes > Teleiodes luculella. The sequence continues at coordinate 3,891,690 of OX419582.1, forward strand.
AACAAACAAACAATTAAACCTTTCCTCTTTATAATATTAGTATAGATTAACAAAACTAGCATTCAAAACGTCTCCGCTTGCGAAAAAGCTTAGTATCTTATCTGTACTTAATATCGATAATTATGTTAAACAGCACGCACTATATAGCTTGACATTTTGTGTTTATATCTTGGTTTCGCAATGAATTCCCCGAGGCGTAAGCTTAGGGCTTCGGTCCTTATGGGTAAGTATGTTTGTGACACCTAATGACCTGACCCAGGGATATGCGTGGGCGTCGTTTTCAATTATTATAATTTTTACAAGCGACCCGCCCCGGCTCCGCACGGGAAAATGGTTATTGTGGGTTATCCTTCAGTATATTATGCATGTATTATACATATAAACCTTCCTCTTGAATCACTCTATCTATTAAACAAACCGCATCAAAATCCGTTGCGTAGTTTTAAAGATTTAAGCGTACAAAGGGAGGGACATAGGGACATAGGGACAGAGAAAGCGACTTTATTTTATACTATGTAGTGATTATCCTGTGACCTTTTATTCGGAAAAAAACATCTGCTGAATTATGAAGTATGGTCAACTGCAGAGATAACTAACTCTCTTCTCTATACATATCTATACATCCATGAAGGAAAAAAAAATTCCACGCCCATATGGAGTAGTAATCATGCCTATTTTGTATCGAAACCAATGCGGCAGCTCAGAGGCGTGGGAGGGTAGGTGGAAGCGGGAGACGGGGTTTATCTTTTAACAAAAAACTTCATGGTTGCTGAATTTGAAAATAGTGATGTGATGTGGTATGAAGCGTAACGTATATTTATCGATTATTTACTTAAATTTTATCACCATGGCTATTGTACTCATACATCTTATGACCATCACAAATTTTATCACCATGGCTATTGATCACACATACACATCTGATGGTAAGTGGTCACTGTCGTCCAGGACATCTGCAACTTAGGGTAGCAGACACGGTGCAGGCCTTTGAGATGTCTGTAGACTTGTCTTTTGAAGGACCCCAAATTGTTGTGCAAAGGAAACACCTCGAGAGGGAGATCATTCCACACCTTGCACGTGAGCAGTAAAAGCGTTATCCACGTAAGGTATATTCGGGTAAGATCGGACGGTTTTTCGGCAAGTGAAAAGGACTTTGGGAAACTTCATATTTCTCAAAATGTATGAAGGCTATTTCGACGAAATAAACAGTAAACTGAGCGCAGAAGACCATTCTATAATCCAGAGTTCAATCCGATTTCTAGGCCTAGCAGCTTGGATTTTACAGCCATTTAAAAATCAGGTATGTTTTAAAAAGTGGTAGGAAAAGATCGGACCTTAGAGTGGTAAGTTCGGACTACTATCTAATTTCAATTCTATTGATAGTTGGATAAGGTGCTTACTAGGTCTGTGTCCGGCATTTCATCTAGTTTTCGTCAATAGTGCTTTTTTTTTAAAAGCTCTTTGTATGTGGTGGGACCGACGTTTTGATTATATTTTCGACTTTTGATGTCCGATCTTTTCCTGCATGATAAAATTTGAGAAAATTATGGTTCTCAAACTTTAGCACAAGACGTGCTTTCGCGAGCCTATACATTTTTAAAAAGAAAGTACAAGTTGAAAATGGGTCAGAATTTAAAAATAAAGTCACTAGATGGGCTAGTAATGTGTAACTTAAACGAAATTATTTAGGTAAAACATAATATACTGGAGTTAAGTAAATTTTAGGAAAATATATGTTCATTTTTAGTACTTATTGGGTGTCATTAAATTGGAAAAAAAGGCCCTAAGGAAGTGTCTAAAATTAAAATGTATTTTATGTATTCTTATTTCACTATACCAGCTTTCAATCTGTGCGTGAAAATATATTTTTACCTTTCAGTTTGTGAACCACTGGAATTTTTTTCGACGTAAAACACCGGACTGTTTATAGTCCGATCTTAAACTAATAGGCAAAAGATCGGATCTTTGCGAATAATAGCTCTAGATTAATTTTAATTACTTTAATTTATAGCTTATTTGCAAATTCTGACTATACAGTTGAAATATTTATGAAAACATGTAATTTGATACCCGAATTCACTAAAAAACAAACCAGGGAAAAGTCCGGATCAGTGCCTAAAACGTGAAAAATACCATTTTTTGTTTAACTCATCGCTACACATAAACTATTAGGTCTAGGGATAAAAGCGACCTACGAAGAGGGGCAGGATGAAATGGTCTTGCTTTTTACGTTGCCAGTATTTAAAAATATCCACAAATTTGCTTTATTTTTAAGGGATCCGATCTTTTACCAAATCCGATCTTACCCGAATATACCTTACGTTAGTTCGAGATCACACATCCAGGTAGTGAGGATGAAATCTATCACTTATCGGAATTAGATATAAAATTGCAAGGACCGCGTCAGATTAAACATAAACAAATAAAAATACATTACAAATTTTAAAACAATATTTTTAATTTTTATTTTTAACTATTTACATTATTGTATAACATATTTACATTACGTGTAAAAAAACTTGACCACCTATTTTTCTCGTAAAGGACGATGTGTCAAAACGTCCCCCCAAAAAACAAAAATCTAATAATATCGACCAACAGATTTGAAATGTATCTCAGTGTATGCGTCTTAACTATATAATTACTTTTTATTATCGCGACATCTTTCATTATTTTTGTGTAAATTTTCGATAATTTTTTCTAAATTTAAGATTTTCAATTTTTTTCTACGAACGGATTCATTTAGACGTTTTATTTTTTTTCTTTGCTCTTCAATTTTGTATTTTAATCTGGTTTCTGTCAATATAGAGCTACCTTCGGAAGCATGCGTTGTTGAGTTATGAGGGGAAAACACTTGTTCATCCACCTGTAAGAATGAAAGTACCATATTATTTGGACACTGCACAGAAAAACATCAATTATAAACGTACATACAGCTGTTTTCCAGATGGGATAGCTGGTAGAGATTATGGATTTCTGAGGATGGAAAAAACTACTTTTACATTTACCTTGTGATATAGGTTTTCGGTTGGAATGGCATCTTTATGAAGTCTTTTTCTGCCGGCTTCAGTTAATTCGTAATTACTGTTATTAAAATGAGCTGAGCAGACTCTGCTATATTTGGTTGGAATCCAATCTTTGTCTCTCCCGCATGTTGGCACCCATTTACGTTTTTGCGCCAGATCTTTTGGAAAACTGCGATAAATAAATGAAATAAAAAAGTAATTAGCTGATGACTCGATTTTATATTATTTTTTATCGACTACTTCACATCACTAAAAATCAACAACAATTTTCTGCTAAAAACTTGACCACGAAAAATGTAAAAACCAAGCGGTTTACTACTCACCAGAAAAATGTGATACCAGCAAGCTTTGTAGTTTTGCTTGCGGTATGGTTTCGGCACAATTTCACCGCACAATTTAGCTCAGTAGTATTAGGTTTTAAACATAAAATCCGTTATAACTAGCTAAAAATTTGCATACCTACTCCTAATACTTAGAAAAATAACGTCCTAAAACTCCCCACGCCTCCTCCGCTTGCGTTCCTAGATACAGCCCCCCCTCCCCCTCCGACTGCCGCGCATCAATTGAAACAACATTTCTCTAAAACTATGCACATTAGGGCATGTAATATATCATTTTCGGATAAATTAAGGATGAGGAATCTAATTTTACAACAAAAATAATGCACTTTCTAACATATAAATCAAATAAAGTCGAAAAAAACAAAAATCGTGATTTGTTTTTTTTTATTTAATTACCTTTTTTTTTTAAGTATAGCCGAAATCTCAAAACATAAAATATTGTCGTAAAGCTACACATATGCCATTTTCAAAAATATATAGTTTGTTACATAAATCTGTTGATACATTAGAGATAAAAAATTATATTAAGCGTGGGTCATAGCGATCTCAAGCTCAGAATTATTAGATTAAAATTGACCAAATACCTAAAATCCTTCAAAACTAGCTGAAATTTAGTATACTGACTCTGTATTGTGTAATTTACAACTAGTCAAACTCCCCAAGCTTCCGCCTCTTGCGTCATGATAAAATAGTATCTCTTAGAGGAACTTTAAATAGTAAAAAAACTGTAAAATAGATCTGTTAATATTTATTAAAAAGAAAAAAAAAAGAAAAAATCCATTATTTAAATCACATCATCATCATGTATTATATATGTATCATATATAGACAACCGTTTCCGTATCTAACGACCCTCGAACTGAACATGATGACATTGCGAAAGCTGGGGAAGCATTTGTTTTGCACATATATAATAAATCTGACCTCTTGATGGATTTAGATGAGCTCAGATACTTTTTGTTTAAACAGACTGTTGCCAAACAAAGCATAAAGGATAATTTTCAGCTTTCATCTTTGCCACCTACTAAAGATGCAACTCGACAACACTCGTATCGGGTATATTTACAAGTGCAGCGATGGTTGGGAAACTGTCTTCCACCGTGCGAATGGGGTTGGCTAAAGCGTGGCCCAACACTTGTTCCAATCACTACAGAGCTTCCCCCTGCGCCTGATAATTTACTTAATCTCATCAGCTGTGGTTGCAAAAAGGGATGTGAACGTTGGTGCGAGTGTAGAAAAGCAGGCTTAATGTGTTCAGGAATGTGTCGCCATTGTGTTGGCCAATCATGTGAAAATTTTTTTCTTTTTAATAAATATTAACAGATCTATTTTACAGTTTTTTTACTATTTAAAGTTCCTCTAAGAGATACTATTTTATCATGACGCAAGAGGCGGAAGCTTGGGGAGTTTGACTAGTTGTAAATTATCCAATACAGAGTCAGTATACCAAATTTCAGCTAGTTTTGAAGGATTTTAGGTATTTGGTCAATTTTAATCTAATAATTCTGAGCTTGAGATCGCTATGACCCACGCTTAATATAATTTTTTATCTCTAATGTATCAACAGATTTATGTAACAAACTATATATTTTTGAAAATGGCATAAGTGTAGCTTTACGACAATATTTTATGTTTTGAGATTTCGGCTATACTTAAAAAAAAAGGTAATTATATAAAAAAAAAATTACAACTTTTTTTTTTCGACTTTATTCGATTTATATGTTAGAAAGTGCATTATTTTTGTTGTAAAATTAGATTCCTCATCCTTAATTTATCCGAAAATGATATATTACATGCCCTAATGTGCATAGTTTTAGAGAAATGTTGTTTCAATTGATGCGCGGCAGTCGGAGGGGGAGGGGGGGCTGTATCTAGGAACGCAAGCGGAGGAGGCGTGGGGAGTTTTGACTAGTTGTTAATTATCCAACACAGAGTCAGTATACCAAATTTCAGCTAGTTATAAAGGATTTTAGGTATTTGATGAATTTTAGTCTAATAATCCTGAGCTAATTGACCATTTCGTGTTATTTATTTTATTTCTGATATTTTATGACAGTGATGTTGTCCATGTACGAGTATTTGAAAGAAAAGTGTGAATGTGTGTGTGAGTTGCAAAATTGTCTCATAGCCGGCACCCATAGTACGTTTTGATTACTACTCCATTTGGGCGCGTAAAATTTTTTCTTCCTTCATGTATACATCTATACATATTTATATACTAGCTTTCCGCCCCGCGGTTCCGCGTGCGTTAACAGGTTTTCCCGTCCAAAAGAAGTACTCGTATTTTCCTGCGGTAAAAAGTAACCTATGTTTTATTCTGATGTAAAAGCTATATTATTGTAAAGTTTCATTAAAATCCGTCCAGTAGTTCCAGAGATTAGCGTGTACAAATAGACAGAAAGACAGACGGACATTTTTTTTTCAAAAGTTGTATTTTTCTGCTCAGCTGCACTCCCTTTATCACCTACAGTCAGTTTTTTGAATAACAAATCAATGTACAGACACGCCGATTCTTCAGTTTTATTATAGAAATAGATTATAATATGGAAAAGACATTCTCGAACATTCTCCATCATCATAATAGAAAGCTACATCATCATGGAATAACGAAGGTTATTTTATACTACGAGAAAAGAAAAAAAATCGAATAAAAATAAACAAATAAAAAAAGATAGTCGAGAAGTTTGAATCGTAACGTCATGTGTAAAGGTGCTCCCTCACCGGGAGCATTCGCGTGTAATGTAACATTATAGATTCGTCTTTGAGCATTACATTACAATAATACCTCCCTGACTGACGAGCATTCGCGTGTAATGTAATATATAGATTCGACTTTGAGCATTACATTACAATACTACCTCCCTGACTGACGAGTATTTGCGTGTAATGTAATATTGGTTCGACTTTGAGCATTTCATAGCGGCGGGGGGCTAGGGGAAGTGAAGCGCAATTGATGTTACAAGTTGTATCAAGATATTACACATTGTATCATTACAAGGTGCGCATTGTAATGCTCGGTTCTCCTCCTTCACTGATGTATGCCCGTTTTGTATCATTACAAAGTGCGCATTGTAATGCTCGGTTCTCCTCCTTCACTGATGTAATGCTCAAATCTGTAAAGTTACATTACACGCGAATGCTCCCGGTGAGGGAGCACCTTAAAGAATTTTAAAACTACACTATAAAATTTCGCTGTTAAGTAATTACCCGAATCCATTCAATATATTATTATGTACTTAACGTGCCTTCCGCGACAAGGCGGACCGGCTAAGGAGAATTTAAAGACGATAATCGTAGATTGATGCGACCTTTCTTTATTACTCATTGAATGAAGCGAAAAACATGCGATATACTTAAAACGATGTCGCAGTAAAAAGATGTTTTATTACGATCACATTCAAAACATAAGGTATATTCGGGTAAGATCGGACGGTTTTTCGGCAAGTGAAAAGGACTTTGGGAAACTTCATATTTCTCAAAATGTATGAAAGCTATTTCGACGAAATAAACAGTAAACTGAGCGCAGAAAACCATTCTATAATCCAGAGTTCAATCCGATTTCTAGGCCTAGCAGCTTTGATTTTACAGCCATTTAAAAATCAGGTATGTTTTAAAAAGTGGTAGGAAAAGATCGGACCTTAGAGTGGTAAGTTCGGACTACTATCTAATTTCAATTCTATTGATAGTGGGATAAGGTGCTTACTAGGTCTGTGTCCGGCATTTCATCTAGTTTTCGTCAATAGTGCTTTTTTTTAAAAAGCTCTTTGTATGTGGTGGGACCGACGTTTTGATTATATTTTCGACTTTTGGTGTCCGATCTTTTCCTGCATGATAAAATTTTAGAAAATTATGGTTCTCAAACTTTAGCACAAGACGTGCTTTTGCGAGCCTATACATTTTTAAAAAGAAAGTACAAGTTGAAAAAGGGACAGAATTTAAAAATAAAGTCACTAGATGGGCTAGTAATGTGTAACTTAAACGAAATTATTTAGGTAAAACATAATATACTGGAGTTAAGTAAATTTTAGGAAAATATATGTTCATTTTTAGTACTTATTGGGTGTCATTAAATTAGTAAAAAAGGCCTTAAGGAAGTGTCTAAAATTAAAATGTATTTTATGTATTCTTATTTCACTATACCAGCTTTCATTCTGTGCGTGAAAATATATTTTTACCTTTCAGTTTGTGAACCACTGGAATTTTTTTCGACGTAAAACACCGGACTGTTTATAGTCCGATCTTAAACTAACAGGCAAAAGATCGGATCTTTGCGAATAATAGCTCTAGATTAATTTTAATTACTTTAATTTATAGCTTATTTGCAAATTCTGACTATACAGTTGAAATATTTATGAAAACATGTAATTTGATACCCGAATTCACTAAAAAACAAATTAGGGAAAAGTCCGGATCAGTGCCTAAAACGTGAAAAATGCCATTTTTTGTTTAACTCATCGCTACACGTAAACTATTAGGTCTAGGAATAAAAGCGACCTACGAAGAGGAGCAGGGTGAAATGGTCTTGCTTTTTACGTTGCCAGTATTTAAAAATATCCACAAATTTGCTTTATTTTTAAGGGATCCGATCTTTTACCAAATCCGATCTTACCCGAATATACCTTACGTGACTTTTTTTTAACTGAACTGAATTTAGCCTGAATTATAATCTTCCATCCATCCATTATTATAATAAAACTGTAGAGATCAAATATTTTTACCTAGAAAAAAGACCGAGTCAGGGGGTCGTAATAAGAGAAATATAATAAAACTTTTTTTTTATCTCTGTCTGTTTGTACGGGCTAATCCCCGAAACTGCTGGACCGATTCCAATGTAATTCTGTACGATTGTACCTTATATCCCCGTTCAACATCTTAGATACTTTTTACAATGGGAAAATATCTCATTCCTACGGGAAAATGCGCACGGAAAAGTGCAAAGGAAAAAAAATAACGCGGGCGTAGCCGCAGGCAGACAGCTAGTTGTGTATATATAAAGAGTTATTTTTTATTATTTAATTTTATATTAAAATGGGTAGGATTGAACTTTTGCCAAAACACTATTATTTTTTTCTTACTTATAACCTTTTGGGGTAGAGTCTTCCACTCCCCCGCAAGTCCGGTGAAGCTTGATTTGTCGTACCTTTTCGACACAAGCATAGGTCAATTCAAAAAAAAAAAAAAAAAAAAAAACCTTATAACCTCCTGAGGCCCAGGGCTCTAAATCATTTTATCAGCTAAAGGCCCACGGTCCTTCACATAGGACTTAATGGTAAAGGCCCAGAACTTTGAACAAATGAAAAGCTACCTTAAGGTGATCAAATATGCTCCATATTTTTTTGGTGACTTGTTAGGGTCAGTTAGTACTCAGTAAGGTAAAAAAAACTGGAATATTGTAATACCTTTAAAAAGGCCTTTGGGCTGCACTATCTTTAAATTAAGATTTATCTAAAATTATGTATTTCTAAATTTAATACATAAAATGTATAAATTATTTGTGTTTTAGTAAAAATACAAACAAAGTATTATAATTTACCACAAGTTACTATTATTTTAATTATATAGTCCCAAGTAAGTTTGTGAAAACTTGTACAAATCTAACTGACTGTACACATTTTTTTAATTATTAAACAAAACTGCAATTTAAAACATATGAAATCTTAAAAATAAGAGTAATTCTATAGAAAAAGGATCATCACAACATTAAACGCTATGTTTTTTCAAAATTATCAAAAGAAGATATAGGAAATGTTTGTGTATTTTAATCTGAAGTGGAACAATAAGTTGAATTTACTTATTACTTATACATAGAATTTGTCGAAAATAATAAAATAGCAAAGAAAAATTACAGTAATGAAATTACAGTTTAAAATATAAGTGTTATTTACTGGTGTAAAGATTTTTACTTATATTCATAAAATAATAATAATAAATGATTGCGATCCAAAGGCCTTTAAAAAGGTTTTCAAATTTCGTCATTTCATATTTTTACAATACTAATAGAGAGGCAAAAAATAAATGAGTATTCTTTGAGAATGGTATTTTACCAGTGATTTACATTAAAAACAATACACGGAGAGCTAAAGATTACTCAAAAATATATGGATTTACATACGTTGTCGACCAAAAGTACCCATCTCGTTCACGGAAACGTCAAAATAACAAATAAATATTTTTTTGTTGGCACAACTGCTTTGGACTATCGAATAAAAAAAAAAGCAAAGGGTGCGTTCAGAAACATTATTTTCTACAATAGCGGGAATTTCAAACTCTAATATTCGATTAGATAAAGGGTCCTTTATAGAGTACTTTGGGTCATTATTTGATAATATTGGTTACTTCGCTGGGCCTTTACCCCTAGTCGATGGAAGGCCTTCTTGTAGTACCGTGGGCCTCAGGAGGATAATTTTATGTTTTATTGTTATTTTCGGATATATACTCCATAAATCCTCGTTAGGGAAGGGTATATTTAAACTAAATGACATGAACCGTGTGTTAAAATTGTAAGTAGTACCTATGCGTAATATCTATTTCACAGTTTGTACACAGTACCAACCTTTATGTTTTGCAACGAAATTAGCCAGCCCACCTTGGAACCAATTACCGATAAACTAAAGGCTATCTCATTACAGATGACAGGTAAAACTTAATTCTCTCTGCTATTTCCTAGTAATGAGGAACGCAGAACTTCATATTGAATTGTATCGTAAATATCTGGTAAAGAACTACGTGTGTGATTAATGCATTTCTTAATAGAAATAACACTAAATTAAAAAAAATTACAAAACCCGCCATAAAACCGTTACTTGATCCTTTCAACAACTTGAAAAGAGCTTATAATCTTCAAATGGCTAAAGATATTTTCTTGGATCATAGCCTAAGAACACTTTCGATTGTGACACCTTGCAAACAAAAAAAAAGCGGCCAAGTGCGAGTCGGACTCGCCCATGAAGAAGTCCGAATCAGCAAGTAACATAATATAAAAGTTCTTGTAGTTCGTTGTAACTTTGATCGATGTTTTAGTAATAGTGAAAGGGACATTGCGGTTTACGATATATGACGTATTAAAAAAAAATACTTACTAGATCCCGTTCAAACCAATTTTCGTTGGTAGTTTGCATGGTAATGTACATCATATATTTTTTTTAGTTTTATCGTTCCCTTATTTTAGAAGTTAGAGGGGGGGACACACATTTTACCACTTTGGAAGTATCTCTCGCGCAAACTATTCAGTTTAGAAAAAAATGATATTAGGAACCTAAATATCATTTTTGAAGACCTATCCATAGATACCCCACACGTATGGGTTTGATGAAATAATTTTTTTTGAGTTTCAGTTCTAAGTATGGGGACCCCCCAAAATTTATTGTCTTTTTTCTAATTTTTTGTGAAAATATTAATGCGGTTCACAAAATACATCTACTTACCAAGTTTCAACAGTATAGGTATTATAGTTTCGGAATAAAGTGGCTGTGACATACGGACGGACGGACGGACGGACAGACAGACATGACGAATCTATAAGGGTTCCGTTTTTTGCCATTTGGCTACGGAACCCTAAAAACTAGATCAAAATCGGCGCATCCGTTTATTAGGAGCTACGACGATGCCACAGACAGACGCACACGTCAAACTTATTAACACCCCTCTTATATGTCAGGCCTTCAAAAAATTATAAGCATGTTTATACACTTGAAACTGGAAACCACAATATGGCTAATGAAACTAAGTGAATGTCATATTTAGTTCCTGCCACGTTATTTAATTTAATTTTGTCTGGTTTAAGTATTCATAGATTTAGGTAGTTTTATTATTCTGTACAGTTAGCGTCATATTCACATGATGAGTAAGTAGTAAAAAAAAGGCGTTTTTTCCGTTTTTAAAATGATATACCTTAAGAGGTCAAGAAGAAGAGTGCCAGAATCAAAAGTTTATAGGCTGCGTTTCAAACAAAATATTGTTGGGCTATCTCTGGTCTTGTCTAATACTCGCATGATATAAATAATACGTGCACCTGAATATTCCGGAATAAAATATACAAACCTACATAAAATCCTGCTTTATGCAAATAAAAATAATAATCATTATTATGTAACGAGGTGGTTTTCAACCTCATTTCCACCTTATTTTCCATTTCTTTCTCTCGTCTAAATTCAAACATTAAATTGTGGAATTCCTTCGTCATTCATACGTCATCCTCGTCCATTTCTCTTCAGTTTTCCCCTCGACTCCCGGCTTTGACGGCCGTATTTCTTCAATTGTGTGTAGTTTTGTTTTTCTGAGGTTGTAGTTACAACCTCAGCTAATTGACACAATTTGTTTCTTTATCATTTGCATGTACGAGTATTAGGTATTTAAAATATTCGATACGCTTTGATTATACAATACCACGTGTATTTCTATGACAGAGTGTATAGATATATTTACGGTGCTGAGTGTACGATCGCTTTGCGCATTCGCCTTCCCATCATTGTCATCTGGCGATAGTGCAGGTTAATACTAAGTTCAAGAACGTTTAGTTCTCACGACACTCGTCAAAGATTATGAACTGAAAATGAACTGTCGCTATTCATTTCGATAATTGCAATTGTAGCTCTGGTACTCAATTTACTGGCACCCAAATAAATGGTACTTGCCAAAATGACACCTAAATATTCCCTTATCGGCTCCAATTGATTAACATAAAGGTAAGATTGCACTATGGTCTGTTTCATATAAATCAGGACAAAAGTTAATTGACCTCTTTCTTTTCTTGAAAGTTATCAAAAATAATGTAACGCCAAAATGTCTGGCAAGGTCACATGATTACCCCGCCTTCTACTACGGTATGCCAAATCGGGTTTTTCTGTGATGATTTCCTATAGTTTTATCGTATCGTTTGAAAAAATGTGCGCATTGTATGCAAGAGTCAATGACCTTTTGTCCGAATTGATATGAAATAAACCATAGGCAGCCAGTTAAATATATAGGACGTTATATGGGAAGCCGCACATTATAGCCTGCCTCAAGTAAGAGTGTTTGCAGTCAATAGTGCACCCGTCCCAAACAGTGCGAAAGCAAATTAGACAGTCGAAGCGGCAAATACCTTGTTTTGCAAAATTGTTTTTGCTGACTACACAATTGTTAGCCACTGACAAATTGGCGTTCTACAAATTGGAGTAAGTGTAATTGCAGTAAGGCTCCAATAATTAGGACACTAACTGCAATTACACTTGTCCTTACTAAGGATCCTAACTGAAAAAGTGTCCAACAAATTGTGTAGTCTAATCGCCCGCCGTTTACTTTATAATCACCTGGGTGTATTCTAGGTGGCCGAAGGGAGTGTGTCGTGTCTACATCTTCAGTGAATACTCTATGCGCTAGGAAGTTAATGTGAGAATCTTGAACCAGGAAGCTGGGTACGGCAGATGAATGCACCGCGATGAATATGTTGACCGTACGCCGAGATTTCCGCGGCTCGCATAAAAACATGGATAATTCTTAGTCCCGCGTAGTGTGTGTGACATCCGCATTGTCGGGAAAGTTTAACAAGAAACCTTGGCTTATTGAAATTTTGTAGGAAATTGAGGATTTGCAGCTAGCTATTCTTTAATGTTAGTTAAATTGTATGTGCAGTGTACGGGACGAATCTTGGGAAACTTCGAGCTCCGAAAGATTTTTGAATGGTGTCTACATAACGAAAATCCCAACGTGTAGCGTGTTAGGTTAGGAATCCACAAAAGGTGAGTGCGAAATAGTTTACCTAGCATAAAAGTGGTAAAAATAAATAAACAGACATTAACCGCTTGTCTAAAAACAATGACTTGTCTCTTATGAATAATCTCATATAATCATGAAGGAAGAAAAAATTTTACTTTTTTTAATTTTAATTTTTTTTTTCTTTCATGCATATAATTATTGTTTTTATAAACACGCGTTCGACGTTTGCTTCACATTTTGAGTTAAGCGTGATAATTTGCAAACTTACCTTCTCAGTGGGATGAGCCCCTCTCAAACGGAAGGTCTGGATACGCCACTGTGTAATAACAAACATCAAACCCAATTAAATTCCACTACTAATATTAAGTATCATATTAATAAGGATTGTTAAGATCCGCAGGCAAACCAAAGTCCGCAGAATCGCTAAACTTAAATGGCAGTGGGCGTGGCACATTGCCCCTAGAACTGACAGCCGTTGGGGCAGAAAGGTTCTTGAATGGCGGACGTCGGATTGATATCATATCGTTGTTGTTTTTGATTAAACCGATGCGTCGTCGGTGGCCAAGTGGGTAGGGCCGTTGATATTCATTCCGAAGTTCGCGGGTTCGAACCTCGGTACGTATAATGTGTTTCCGATTTTCGAATTGATTGTACGTTTCTTCGACGCTCTCACGGTGAAGGAAAACATTGTGAGGAAACCTGCACACACCTGCGAAGTAATTCAAGGGTTGTGTGTGAAGTTGACCCACCTGCATTGGGCTAGCGAGGTCGACTAAGGCATATTCGCCCTGATTTCCGGGTAGACTCGAGCCCCTCGGTGGGGACATAACATATGAGCTGTTAATGACGACACCGGTGAAAAATCATAGACGTAGCATTTATTAACTCTGCGATCTGCGGTTGGTAGGTCAACGACCGAGCTCATCTGGTTCACATCACAAATGCATCTGTCGATCGTAGCCGAGCCCAATGGCACCTAATGGCATTACGTGAATTATAATTTTCAGTTGTTTTTTGGTGGTCGTTCGGGGATGTGACCCTTCGAGGAAACGATCGATAAATGATCTGGACGTTGAGGGAAGTGGGCGTTCGCGGAATTGGACGTTCGGTGCCGGATCGGTTTTTTTTTTCAATTTTTTATGTTCAGTAGTTTCGAAGACAAGTGGAGTTGGTTTCTTGATTGCCATTGTCACACGATATAAATATTATTCTACAAAACTTTTAATAGAAAAAACACACCGTATGAATGAAATTGGGGTGTAAATGATTGTTGTTTATTTACGTTTTATGGAAGAACCTCAGAATAATTCCCGCTGTGAAAATTATTGGTATACGACAGGAATATCAGATTCCTGTCTTGTTTTATGGCCCATACCTTGGAACATGTAAGTAACTTACAACCGGTATATCTTATATATAAAATTCTCGTGTCACAGTGTTCGATTCCATACTCCTCCGAAACGGCTAGACCGATTCTCATGAAATTTTGTGAGCGTATTCAGTAGGTCTGAGAATCGGCCAACATCTATTTTTCATCCCCAAAAAAAAAAAAAAAGGAACGCGGGCGTAGCCGTGGGCGGACAGCTAGTTATTTTATATATTTTTATGGGTTTTTAAAGGTTTTCTTTCCCTTCCAAACTTCCACTCAATTAAGTGCTTAGTTTCGTTTATACCAGTATGGAATTTTAATAACCGCTAAGCGACGCCAGATGGGGTTACTGGGTGCTTAAAACTCGCTATCGTTAGGTCGCAGCTATTTCATGACCTTTCAAATAATATTTCGCTCGCGAGCATAGCATCGTTGTGGTGGCGTAGTGAATGCCACGTTAAATTTTTGCAATCCGGCCCTTAATACTAAGGGAAGGATTAAAACTCTCCACAATACATTGTATGAGCTCATAACTGGAGCTAATGCGCGCAACTAAAGATGAGACTTGACGGATTACGTGGTTGATCACGTGACGGACCACGGTTATATCTGCGCAGTAGATACAGCGATAAAAGCGATTTTGAAATTCAATAAATATCTTATTAATCCGATCTCATATTTTAGTTTAACTATTTTGAGCACGCGCGACTGTATCTACCAGCGCAAAGTCCCCTCTTTAGCATCTGACAGGTCTCATCTTTGGCTGCGCGCATTATACAAGAAATAAAGTATGGAATGGTCGCAATGCAGATCCAATAAAACAACTTTAAGTAGATAACTGCTTTACTTAAATAACATATTATAATAGGTAGTGGAAGCGGTGGCCAAGTGGCTAGGCCCGTTGACTTCCATTCCCAAGTTCGAGGGTTCAAACAAACTAAGAACGTATCAATGTGTTTTCGATTATCGAATTCATTGTACGTTTCTTCAACGCTCTCACGGTGAAGGAAAATATCGTGAGGAAACCTGCACACACCTGCAAAGTAATTCAAGGGTTTTGAACCAAAATTCTACATTGGGGATTATTGTGGATTTTTGTTAGTAGCAGTTGCCATTTGCAACATTTCCTTAGATTTTTCTTAGCTTTGTACACTCACAACTCGTTTCATCTTGTAGCTCATTTACTGTTTTTTTAATACCCCAACTATTTCCTAACATTTGCACCACTTGACATAGTATTGTTTAAGTTGTTTGCCGGTATCTATATTATGCATCAGATTGATAAAAAACTTGACTTGACTTTTACCAAAAAATTATAATCCTAAACTAAAGCTATGTAACCAACCATTAAAGTTCGTGTGAAAATTTAATTTGGTTATAACAAAACTTGTTCCGACGATTATAGTGTAGTAAGTGCACACCAAAACCGCGGACTTGAGTATGTATTACGCATAAGATTGCATTAAATTAGCCACAGTTCCAACTCAAAAACAAAATTTCATATTGCATAAAAAACAAAAGTTCATATGGCGAGAATTCATAGGTTAGGTTACATAACTCATTCATTTTTATTTTAAGATCACTGGCCTGTAATGATGTATCTGATAAAATAACAGGTTACGTGTCTTGTGATCTTAGACCATTCATCAGGCGTTTATGCATTATGCATCATTAACTAAATGTTGTTGCTCGTCTGCACTGTGCCAGTATTTATTTTATGTTACGTGCTGTATGGTTTTCGTCTAAATATCCCTACCCATCGACTAGTATAGTGTTCATAAACAACTGTGATCCCCAACTTTGGAGCCTAGATTATAACAACATCTTCATCTGAGACACCTCTTCAGTGTATACCATCATTACTGTTATTTATCTTACTCGCATAATTTTCCAAATAGCATTATGTTAGATTTAGCCTGTAAGTATTAAATAAAAGAATTTATAAAATTGTGTCCTTATAGAAACGTTTAAGAACTCACTTTGGATAAAAAATACTCCAATGATTGCATGTTTTTTAAATAATTATACTAAAAATAATTCACCGCAAGCTTTAGCCTAAATGGATCTTAAGATTGGATTTTATAATGAACTAAACATTAAGGTTGCCCAGTAGAAATTGCTACTTTAGCGATAAGGTAGCCTCTATGCGCACTCTATTTATTTTGTTTTTTAATGTTTGCATTAGTGTCCTTGTGTGTCATATTTATACATATACCATTCTATTTTGATTCCTGTGTTGTTCGCCAAAGCAATACATGACAGTATTAAGCAGACTCACTAGCATGATGAAAACGTATCACGAACCCGAAATTACTGGCTCATTGTTTAGTTATGTCATTGTTTTTTTGTGTGTCTAATCGGACTAGTTTATTCAAAGACTAATCTGTACATAATTAAGCTTATGCAATATTGTAACTGAGATACTGTCACTTTGTCATTTCAGGATCCAATTAGTTATAATGTGGGAGCAAAGTTATGACATGATTTTTGTGAACTCACAAGAAAGTCCGGTAAAGCTCGATATGGATTCGTTAGGTCTATTTACTAATATTTTATTTTTTCTTGTATGATTACAGGCGTAGGTCAATAAAAAAAGCAACTCTCAAGAGCGATAAACGACACGAATGGGAATAAAACCAAATGGTGAAGGTAACTCGTAAAGGGAAATTACCTTTATAAGTATTATTTTAAAGAAGTAGATTCTTTGGAGATGGGTGGATGCAATTTGTCTCTAAATCTAGAGCTTTAATACTTGATAGGTCTACTACTTTTTATATGACAGGTTGTGCATGGCTCAGGGTTGAAAAAAAAACAGTTTTATTTACATTTTATAAAACAAACAGTTCAAAATGTTTCAAACAGGTGTTTTTTTTGTTTTTTTTTTCCTAAGTTAGTTATCAGCCATTTTTAATTGATCAAGCCTGATATACTCACTTTTATACTATTTTAAAAACTGCATAACAAAAATTTATCTTAATTCGATACATCCTGTATGTTCCGACGTTCATTTTTAGTAGGGAAATAAGCTATACTTTTCTTAAAATAAGGGGAATACCCAAAACATATAATAAATGATCATGAGTTACGGGGAAGGATTTTGAGTACCTATCAAAAATTGTGCATGTTTAATTGTCAAGTTAAAAAGACACAAATTATTTTATAAAAATTGTTTAAAGTTGAATAAGTAAAAGAAATAAGGGAAAAAAGAACTAGTATTCATTTATTTGCAATTATAATTTTGCTTTAAACCCTGTTTTTTTATAACATTTTAATTTTCAAACACCTAATAAAAAACATCGTTTTATTTCAAACTGTTTTAAACACTGTTTAAAACACATGTTTTGAATAACTTGTTTAAAACATGCCAACCCTGTCACTTTGGCTCCGCTACCGTATGTCAAAGAATTTCTCGTTCGACGAACGTTAGTGCGACAAAAATGTAAATAATTTATCACAATATATTTTTATAAGGGAATCGCTGATAATTTTTCAAAAAGCAAGTAAGTAATAATATTCAACAGGTTAATTTTTTTTCGGTCCAAACCCGTGGTTCACCCCATTGGTATAATTAGGTATATTTTTTAGATACTGCTTGTTTAACTTTAAAAATACCATAACATCAACTTTAAGTCCATAAAAATATTTCTGAATTTTGTATTTTTTGGAAGTAAACTTCTAACCTTCTAAACACCCATCTCAAAGTACTTCAAATACTTTAGACTCCTCACCGTGAGAAATAACAGCTCCGCGCTATAATAATAATGTTATACAATCGGATGAAGCATTAGGCGCAGGCTACACCGGGAGCGGGCGAGCGAGCGAGCGGGTGGGGGGGGGGGCAAACGAGCGGACGATCAAAGTTTTGGCGAGCCATATGGATTCACACTAAAGGCCTACGTAACGTTGACAGCTCATATTATTATGTCCCCACGGAGGAGCCTACCCGGTTGTCTACCCTAAAAATCAGGAAAAATCAGTGCGGGTTGGTCAACTTCACACACAACCTTTGAATTACTTCGCAGGTGTATGCAGGTCTCCTAAACTGAAGCACAGCTTAAATTATGCTAGCGATTTCCAAAAGTTGAATGAATTACCTATTTTAGATTTTAACTATCTATACTTATTACTTACCTAGTTCATTCAACCTGTGTATTTTTAAGTTACTCAATATAAATAACGTGTTAAGGACTCGAGATTTTCCGTAAAGAAAGTATTTTTCAGTTGTTTGTCAATTCATACTAACTAGCATTTACAAATATTTTTACGTTGTATCGAAACAAGCGCGTTTGTTTCTGTAACAAAACGAAATTATATGTATAGAACGAAACCCACTCGTCTGCCAGCTAGCGGTGTGACCTATGCTTTATGTTCCGGTCACTCCTAAGCAACGATGTCAGTGTGTTTTCTTATAGTTATAACTGTACTGTACAACAGTGTAACAATCCAAAATAGTTATACTTTGACAATACTTACGAGTGCAATCTTCTTACAACGTGCGTTCATTATAAAAGATTTCGTACTACGTAGTATTATTTTACTTCTGTGATTGCGTGATTGCTTCATAAACAGTCACAGTAACAGTTCATTAACAGTAAGGTGAGAAAGTGATGTTTTTAGGGTTTCGTAGACCAAAAAGAAAAAGAAGTAACCCTTATTAGATCATTATGATTACCATTTATCTGTCAATATCCTATTTTCTACGCGGTCGGTGTGGTACTTAGTTAAAATTAATGTCACATTAAGCTTGTCAGTAAAATAGCGATAATTGCTTTGCCACAAAATGTGTCTTTTGTCAATATTTATTACAGCACGCAGCAGTGTTTTCGCAATATGGCGAGCATTTTTTGACTTAGGCGACACTAGGCGTTACTTAATTCTACTAGATTTTCGCATTGTGACATTTGTGACTTCACGAGGCGTTTATTAATACGAATCCCTTTTCCCGTGCAAATAATATGGTTTTATCCTAATTACTGCAAAATTTAAACGCAAAACTCAGTTTTTTACAAAATTCGTTCAGTTTTTACAAGTGTAAGCGTAACAGATTGCCTCCTAAGTTAACGCTAAGCTCTAGTTTAGAATCAGATATACGCGCGTGTTAGATGGACTTGTTGACATTGTAAAAACCTTTCTTTTCTAATCCAGTTTGGTTAAGTAACGGAGTTCACAACCTTTACCGAGAGATAGGTGGAGCGTAGTGTAGCAAACTCGTTATTAAGTATAATTGTTGCCCAAAATAAACTGGTTACGTTACGTCACATTGCAATGGTCCGTCTCGCGGGTTTATTCTGAATCTGTGAGATTTAGTCACTGATGTAGTGCTGTTATAAATAAATTTATATTACAATAAAAAAAATCTAGCCTTTTACCCTTCGATCATGAATAAAAATTCCCTATTAACAAACGAAAAAACTATTAATGTCTGGCGGTACACGTAAAAGATTTATAAAGATTTTTACGTGTAACGCCAGACAGTAACGAAAATAAAAGAACGTATAATATGGCAGAAAACAACATTACAGTGTTTTCAGAAAAGCTTCTGCGGCTCAATAAAATACTTACTTAGTTTGAAAAAATCCTTACCCTTTCGTATTTCCACTCATTTGAGTCCCTTTTGTTCGCATTTGGCCAGTAATTTAGTCGAGTGATTCACTTTTAGTAGCTAAACTAGCTTCCCGCCGCGGCTTTCTTCTTATCTAAATTTGGATAAGAAGAAAAAATATAACTAGTTATATTTTTTACAGTATCATAATTCGTTGGGTCAAATATTGCACCAGTTGAGAATAACCCAACTAAACATAACCGTATTCCGTGATAAACACACTGCAAGGGTGGAAGACATTGTATAGTTTTATAACTTGGTTAAGGGCTGCCACACATAATCTATAGAAGTTAAAAATAGTTTCAAAGCTGTGTTTTAATCGCCCCTAAAATATAATATCCAGAAATATATTAATAGGTAAAACCCGCTACTTTGCACTGCATAGTTAAATCTTTCTCGTACCAGAGCGAATTTCAAGTAAAAATAATCCAATATAATAATATGTACAGAAGCTAGCAATGCGGTTGCTAATTCATACTACGAAATTCACCCCAACACTACGGAATGTGCTGGCTTCTCTAAATATAGAAAATTGAAAATTTAGTCAAAAAAAAATTGAAGTCGGATCTATTTACAAATTCAAAGGTTTTTAGAAATATAATACTTTATAGAAGTGTAACAAAAATTAAATCAACCACCATAAATCAATTGGAATTCTGATAAATACTTAGGTATAAAAAATCAAGCCATAAAACTACAACCTTTTCAAAAGCCTGACCTGACCTTCAGGAGTATTTTGTTCAATTAATTAGACGTTTTTTTTAAATCTACCGGTTAATTAGTAAATCGAAAACGATTTGATATCTGGAAGAAAGTCAACTAGCGCGTCTCTTTTATACGAAACAAGGTCTTTAAACAATGAAGTACAAGGGATACCTACAATTTCCCTGTGAACGTAAGATGGCTCTGCTCCCCGCATTAGGTTAGGCAAGAACTTTCCCGTGGGAATTAGGCATTTTCCCGCGGTGAAAGGTAGCTTATTTTACTCAGGGTCAATGTAGCTTTCTAATCGTTTTTTTTAGTATATTTATTACAAACATACTGTAACGGTACCAACCTGGGTCCCGTACAGATTTCACAAATGTTTTATAAAAATTACGTTATAAATTAATTACATGCATATTAGTTGAAAAGTCTTTATGAAGATATTTATATTATTTATATGAACTGTTTCTGACTAGAATCTATCTCTGTTTCTGACTAGAATCTATCTTGAGACTTATAGATGCAAAAGTAAATAATCAATTTTAATGTATTGATCTTTGAGAATAATAAGTCCAAATGATTGTTGTTCTATCTGACTGATCAGGCTTCTATGTGCTTAATTTACATAAGCAAATAATAGTTCATAATAACTTATCTTCAAGAGAATAAAATACTTGATGATATTATAGTCTGATTGAGGAAAAGCAATAGCACTCCTGTAGTAAGCATCCATACCATGCGGATTGGAACTTCTACCTACTTTCAGATTAAATAATCATTCAGTTTGTGCTAAAAGCAAAAACAAACTAATCTTCTTACCAGATCAAGTACATAGAGTTTGGCAGGATGGTAAATAGGAATCATTCTGAGCTTTGTATAAATCTAAGCATTTAAAGGAAATAGATTTTATTATTTATTGAGAACCTTAATAAAATTATAGTTAAGCCTGAATATATTAATTCAAAAAGAACATGCTAAAGATACCTAAATGCTGGATCTTTGATAAACTTCTATATTAAAGTTGTTTATCCTTACTTAAGACAAGAAGTCTAAAGTAATGCTTAGAAATAATTCTATGCAATAATTGAAAATTACACAATTTGTCTCAAGGAAAAGTCTAAAAGGATCGTTCCATAATGAATTACCTAACAAATTAACTCTGTTATTCAGTCTTAATAATATAATTAAAATATGAATTATAGTTTCAAAGTAACACATTCAATTTTCTAAATAAAAGTAGGATATTAGCAGGGAGAAGTTATCTCCACTAGTCTAGGCAAAGCTTCTACAATTTGACGATAGATGGCGTTATTGACATACAAATATTCACTACCGTATTCTTGTTTCGAACAGGAAGTAATTTTCGTCAACTATAGTTATATTTAATAGTAAATAAACATTTAATTAGACATAAATATTATAAAATCATGCCGAAATTATTTAATTTATTTTATGTAATGTTATTTATAATTATTATGTACTTATTATGATCATTTTATTTAGTGGGCAAGCAATAAAATACAAAGGTATACAATTCGAAATTCAAAAAAGGACGCTTTCTTGTTTCTTCAAGAATACCTAGTTTGAAAAAGTAAATTTTTCATTATTTAAATTAGAAAATAGGTTTCGTCAAAAGTTTAGTATTC
This sequence comes from Teleiodes luculella, assembly GCA_948473455.1. Taxonomy (NCBI): domain Eukaryota; kingdom Metazoa; phylum Arthropoda; class Insecta; order Lepidoptera; family Gelechiidae; genus Teleiodes; species Teleiodes luculella. The sequence goes on from OX419582.1 coordinate 3,914,075, forward strand.
TATTCGCTTTGGAGACTTAAGTATCATCCGACGTTTGTGTGGTTATCGCGCCGGGGGCTTGCGGTCAACGAGAATCTACAACGCAGAATAAAGCTAAGTAGTGGTTTTGGTCTACCATGATTAACCTTTCTATTTCTTCCAAGTACCTATTTATTCTATATAACAAAGTTTTTTCTCCAAATATCCTCCCTCTCTCTATTCTCTCACTAATTTCTATCATCTTTATAAAATGTGTATTTTCTGCAGGACATGACTGAAGACTGTTCTTGAGTGCACTCAAGTAGGTATAATGACCAACTCACAACTTACTTGGTACCTATTTTATTTTGTATACTTACATACCTATATTATTTATTGTTCATCCCTCACAACTCTGGTAAATCAATGGTAGCTCCGAAATCATATCTACTTCATTTTAAATTTACAGGTGGTAACTTCTGTATTCCTAGGAATAGTAAACTAAGATGAGATGAAGGAGAGCAGTTGATGGAGCTTCTCCAGGGTAGCAGAGGGAGCAGGCTTCCAGATTCTTCTTCTTTAAACTCCGGACGCCGGGTATGATTTATAAATTTCATTTCAACTTACAAATACAGAGTACCTAGGTACCTATTTTCTTGCTTGCGAACCACCAATACAACAACTACCTAGATATTTCAAAAATTATTTAATCTCATTATCCAAGAAAGTTATCATAATCAAGTAAATTCATCATATTATCTTTCTTTACTCAATACAGTTTTATTTAGGTACTTATAATCTCTTTCTAAACAGTATTTACTTACCTACATATTTTCTTTATATTCTTTACTTTTATACTTACCAATTTTCATACATTTTGTTCATCGCCGGGGAGCTTATAAGTCATTGCGGTTAATACAGGGTTTCCTATTTAGCTAGGTCTAACAAAATTCTCACTAAAAGATTCAGGGTTACTCCAAGCGGTTCATAAGTAGAGTCCTTCCACTAGTCTATCCACTTTCGTTTCACTGGCCGTGATCGTCTTTCAGTTACAATTCTAGCAGTTACAATAATATTTTTAGATAGAATTATTTTTAGGGGGGGGGGGGGTTACAATACACACACACAAAAATACAAATCTTTCCTCTTTATAATATTAGTATGATGATGAATTAAGAATTACATGCTTATTTCAATTTTTTTGCGAAATAATCTTACTACGTAAATATGAATTTTTTTGTTTCACTGCCAACCCTAACGATTATTGTTTCTAATGGAAACATTAAGCAAGTCTGGAAATATACTGGACAAACATTGAGTTTTGCCGCTTTGCATCACACCAATTAAAAACAATTTATTTTCATTACTGCGCGATATGAAAGGCTTTGTATGTGCCAATCAAACGAACCATGACCTTGAATATTTTCAGCTTAAAGATTAGAGAATCTTGGAATTTAATTCTTTCGCTGCCCCCTAGCATGACCTTTCATGCGTGACAAACATAATTTTGTCGTGCATATTAACTTCTTATCCTATTGGAGGATATTTCAATATGGCCGGTTTCCAGCAGCTTTCTTACAGTTCATCATTGACAGCTCCTATATGTCCCCACCGAGGGGCTCGAGCCTACCTGAAATCAGGGTGAATAGGCCTTAGTCGACCACGTTGGCCCAGTGCGGGTTGGTCAACTTCACACACTACCTTGAATTACTTCGCAGGTGTGTGTAAGTTTCCTTACGATATTTTCCTTTACTGTAGGGTAAGAGCTTCGAATAAACGTACATCTAATCGAAAACACATTGGTACGTGCTGAGGCTTGAACCTGCGAACGAAGTTAACGGCCCTAGCCAATTGGCCACCGACGACGACGCTCTCTAACCCCCGGCCACAGCCCTGGCCACAGCTTCGCCACAGAATACCAAATAGTAGTGGCTTCGCGCGGCGGCGGCGGCGGCTACTTGCGGCGCAAGGCGCAAAACTTGCCAGAACGTTAGTATTCTTACATTTTACAATATTTTGGAGCACTTTGCGTCACATGACTTAAAACGTTACTTTTACGTATAAACTCGGACAGGTATAACAAGAATAACAGCTGACCACTAGAGTTGGGAATGTCGTACTAAGTCACTGTGATGAAAAATATTAGCTATTTCTGTACTTTATGAAACACGTTGTATGTACAGACATTTTGGTCTATACAATTTTATTATTTATTTAAATAATAATGTAACGCCAAAATGTTTGGCAAGGTCACACGCTCACCCCTTCTACTTAACGTATTTTTCGATAATTTCCTATCAGGCGTCAATGACCTTTTGTCAAACCATATTAAGTAGTTTGTCACATTGGTGGTGGTCATGCTACGAGGGCAGGTATAGTCTTACGCCGGAAGGCCGGAATTGGGAAATATTGTGTAGTTGTGTAAATTTATCCAGGTATCTTTAGGTACTATTTAAAATACTCCTACCACTACCAACCATGGTTTACCATCAAATTATTATTATTAGGAGTATTGGTCCTCTTATATCTAGCCGCTGAATCGATACGAAAAGAAGAAGAACCATCAAATTTTTTTTAATTTAAAATTAATCAATGTATCTTAAATTACTGACTCTATATCAAAATTTTAAACTTTTTATTTGTATTAAAAAATCATAAAGTTTGTAAATAAAAAAAGACCCTTAAAAATTGTATACTTAGCAATTTTTATTTGTAAGCTTCTGCTTTTTTATCTTCACAGGCGTTTCTTAGTCATTCAGTACGCTTTTACAGCCAAGACAAATAAAAAAGAACTATTTAACTTTATTCTGTATTTAACTTTACTTTTACAAATTCGGGACAGTCGTGCCTTTTATGCCAATATTGTAATCTTGTAATTCATAGAACGACAGAAAAAACCTGTAAAAGATAAAAAATATATATGAAGTACATTAATATGAAGTACCTGTCTTATAAAAAACACTATTACTTTGACTTTGCTGATCTGTTCAAAATTTTAAGTCAAGATGAAGTCATATGCAAGAACTAACATACGTAAATATTTGAACGGAACAACACGTTACAAGATCCATATTGTTCGGCTTGGAAAGATCCTGTCCTGACTTCAAAAGACTCTGCATCCCGCAGTCAAACTGTAGATGTATTTTTGTGGGCTTTGTACTTACCAGCAAGCATGTTTTGTTTTTTAATAAATCATCATTAGGTATCATCATTTTAGCCGAAAGACGTCCACTGCGTAGTGTTAAATAAATAAAATATCGTGAAAAAAATACCTTCCAGGTATAACACCAAGTTCCACTTGCATGAAATCAGCGAGCTGTCGTGAAATAATCTCATTTTCTTTTGGACCTAAACTTCCAAATGACTCCAAAGTCGCCACTACTCCAGGGTTGGTGGAATCGCCGAACATGTGAAGCTTGGCATCTCCGGATATAGCGCAAATGAATTGCTGCAAGAAATAGTTTATTTCTATTTAAAAGCACTAGATTTTGTCGTTTGTTTAAGGCATTGACTCATCAAGATTCATTGAAAACGGGGAAAAACGAATCGACGTTGGTTACATCAAGGAGGGTTAGAGAAAAAGACATGAATTGAATATATTGTTATAATAGCTTTTTGTAGCCCCGTAAATCATACCACAAAGCACACTTGTTAAATATTTCTATTCCTTCGTTGATTGTTTTTTTTCAGGTAAGAGTATGGTTTGTAAAAAAAAGAATTAAAATTGATACATACCTACACCACGTTCTCATTTTTCTAAATTAAAAGTAATATAATTATTTTGAAATTATTTATAACTAGTTGTCCGCGCGCGGCTATACGCCCGCGTAGTATTTTTTTTCCATTTTTTTTACCTTTTAAACCTTCCCTGGACTTCCACGAATATTTCAAGACCAAAATTAGCCAAATCGGTTCAGCCGTTCTCGAGTTTTAGCGAGACTAACGAACAGGAATTCATTTTTATATATAAGAAGATAGGTAGTTAATATTCCTCGGTGGAATTGAGAGAAAAAAGCTATGTTACAGATAAAAGTATAATTACCTCTTTCGGTCTCTTCATACTTCCCGACAATACAGGAATTATTCTGTCCTCGAAACCCGTTGGTATTTTACTCCTTGGTATATTAGTAAAAATTGTTAGACACGGCATATTTTTATGAAAGTAAAATTATGGATATTGATATACCACACAATTACTAAGCAATGGTTTTGCATACAAGAGAATGATGTTTATACTTGCTGATATTATATTAATCTAAAGTACGTACTTCTCTATCAGTGGCACTAAAGATACAATTTCCGTGCATAGCGATCGATCGGGGGCCGCACGCGGACGATCAATTAAATTTGAACCTTGTGGTTATAAATTTAAAGCTGAAATTAAATGAGTTTACTACAATCTAATTTAATTTGGGTTTTAAATCTATCAACACAAAGCTCTAATTTAATTAATATGTCGCGCTCGGCCGCGATCTGTACCTGTAATTGTACCTTAACGATGTCTGTAAATTGGATGTTATCATTAAGCATAATGAAAGCACCTAAGGACGTTATAATTTAAAGAAACTTACAAACTAGGGATTTCTGTCTTCAAATATTTTCTGCAATTTCCAATTGTTTTTTACAGAACAAGTGCTATTTTTTGTTTTGACCAAAGTACCTAGCCAGACGTGTATTTTGTTTGTTCGCGATTCAATGAAGCCGGCGACCTACGCCAACTTGTAAAGACGATAAGGATTTTATTAAAGCTCATATTTCTGTCTGTATAATACCTTAATAACTAAAACTCACCCCTAGGATACTACCTCTCATTTGAAATTTCTTAGGTCTTTGTTTGAAGCTAAAAATAAGACTACAATTATTGTCTTTATGACATGACTAGATAAGTTTATAATATAAACATTATATTGTTGTGCTTCTACAGGTTGATTAAATGTGTAAACAGGTACCAATATAATTCTAAGTTCTAATTTGCTTCTTTAATTAGGTATTGTTATGATATAACTCCATTCGGTCGAACTACGACACCTTCTTCGTCGATCCAAGTTACTCCTTCTATATCTTTTGATAATCTTCCTCCAATTTTTTCTTCACTTTCTGCATTTCCTTCCTCCTCTTCCCATGTTATTTCAGGTTTGTTGTCCTTTGATAATTCTGTTATAATAACACCATCATTGGTATCATCTACTTGAATTTCAGGGTCCTTTAGTTCATCCTCATCTGTTAGAATAATTTCTTCTCCAAGCAAGTCTTCATCGGTTGTTTCAATATATTCATCTTCAAGAAGTTCATCACTCACACCGAATGTCTTAGTTTTTATACGTTCAGCTTTCTGAGTCCATCTATGGAGATTTCTTAAAGCCATAACGTACATGGGCTTTGTTTTTGGAAGTATTTTGTACAACGTTTTGTAGCATGGAATGCAAATCTGGCTTAAGAATCCAACCTAAAATTAAATATAAATTAATGTAGGTGTTCGGATGAAAAACAGCACATAACAAATAATGCTGCAGCATTTATTTACTTGCACATGTGCAAGTAAATAAAATGCAATATTAGTTTCGATAATTTTAACATTTAAGTCAAAAGACATCCTAGGATGGATCAATTTTACGAACATGGAACGTGATCATAATGATTGATATAAATTAAATTATTATTTAATTTTATGTATATTATTATTATTATTATTAAAAATATTAAAATAAATAACAAGTCCTTTGATAACATAACATACTTAGCTATGTGTCTAGAGACTTACTTGGCTGGCAGGTTGCTCATCTGGTTTATTTCTATCCATCATAGGAATCGGTGTTCTTCCTGCTTCTCTTTCTTTGTCACCCTGGTCATAAAATTCTTCACAAATGACTCTCACCGTTTTGATCTGAACCTCCCAAGGTTTTGCTGCTGCAGACAAATCTGCTGACGTCATCGATATTGCCATCGCTATGTCTCTGTGCAATAATACAATACATTTGAGCAAGTGTCATAATTTTTTATTTTATTTTTAACTGTAATTTATAAATTCCTATAGAATTCAAAGATATTAGGCATATTTCGTTCATTCATTCATTACATTATAAGCTTACAGTTAAAACTAAAGCGCTTATATACACTAGCTTTCCTTTTATTTTTTTTATTTTTTTTATTGACCTATGCTTGTGCCGAAAAGGTACGACCAATCAAGCTCAAAATTCACCGGACTTGGCTAGCTTTCCGCCGCACGCGTTAATAGTTTTTTTTAGTTTTTCTAGTTTTTCTAGGGAGAAAAAGGCATTTTTCCGCGGTAAAGGTACGTTACTCAGGGTCAATGTAGCTTTCTAATGGTGAAAGAATTTTTGAAATCGGTTCAGTGGTTTTTGAGTATAAGCATTACAAACATACACACACACTCCCACACACACACACACACACACACACACACACACACACACACACACACACACACACACACACACACACACACACACACACACACAAATACAAATTTTTCCTCTTTATAATATTAGTATGAAAATGATAATACTATAGAGGTACATTATAAAAAGACTACTACTGTAATGAAACTAAAATTACGCTTTAATCAACGTTTAATGTATTTTTTCACTTATTTCACGTCACGTATTAACATTTTCTGTTAAATTATGTCTCTGCCAAGTATCGAAAACTTTTGAAAATAACATTTGAAGTAAAAGTAGGTATTGAAAAAATAACAAATATAATAAACAACAAAGTTGTTAAACTTAAGTCACGAAGCTATTATTAAAACATACTGAAATTAATTAATTAAAACTTTTTACTCGTGTCGGAGGCCAGGACCCACTTTGGATCCCTGAGGCACTCTAGTAAGTTTTTTTGTTTTTTCAAAAAACTTTTTTCCTTTGCCTGGTTTGTAAAAAAAAGAGCTAGGTATATCAAGATTTAATAAAAGAGACGCTGGTTTGCTTACCTATGAGTATTGTTACTCCAGCAGAATTTAGTCTCCCCTTCATGTAATTCTTTCATCTTTGCCAGGTTTGGGAAAAACGCAGCCAAGTCTGTAGCCAGTATGCACTGTCGGATGTATCCCAGGATCTCTTTGTAATCTTCACTTGTTACATGGGAAAAAATATTGTGACCATCCTTAAAAAGAAATGGTGTGTATTAGGTACATTGTATGTTGTTGACTTTTTAAAACTACATTAAGGCGATTTGAATTTGTTTTCTTTGTTATTCAAATAATGAATAAGTTTACGGCTATATTTTAGCTAACAAAAGAAAAAAGTAATACAAGAGATCATTAACAATCTATTAATGAAAACCTAAACAATCAGGCAAATAATATTAGTCCACCCTTATTGACTTATTAATACTTACAAGTCCATAAAGGTGATTCCAGTTATCTACTCTAAGTTCTGTAGTATTTACAGAGAGCCTTTCAGGGCTCCAAATTTCAGACACTAGCTTTACTGAGGTAAGTTGGCAACCTTACGACCAACATGAAGTAGATTCGTCCATGATTCTTCATTAGTCGAAAGACGTCCACTGCTGAATTGATTCTTACCTGTTGCAAAATAGTGACAGTGATATTGAAGTGATGGTGTTCCAAAGTAGACGTAGAATACATTGCTGCCAAAGGAGATGCTGTTTCGCTCATGTACTTATTAGTGTATCCTCTGTGATCAAGATCATGGCATAAACATGCTACAAATAAAGCAAGTCTCTGGAAAAACCAAAAGAAATTATTGATTGTATTGGATTATTAATCTATTTTACGTAAAATAATAGAACTTACCACTTTGTAACTGTATCGTTTTCGTACATCATTATTTAGTATTACGTACATGCAGTGAGCAACTGACCATCCATGGTCAAAGTTATGATACGGGACAGTTCTGTAGTTCTTTTTCACTGTGAGAATAAACCTGGTCACTGTGACTATATCAAACTTGGACAAATCAAAAAGATCGTTGAACATAGTCACAACCGATTTACATTTCTCAAATTCGTTCAATTTAAACGGGTCTAGATAAAAATCAACCAGGTTTACCACCGTTTGTTCTTTATCAGATAACAAAGCTTGAACTTCATTTTCTCTACAGGTGTTGTGGTAACTCAGCACTTCCAATGCCACTTTATATTTCTGCTCTTTTCTCATAATTCGGTCGTAAAGGCGAGCATGGTGCAAAGCAAGCCCAAAAAATGTGGAGAATATCTCAAAGGCCACTTCATCCTCGTGGTGGAAATTATCAGCGTTTCTTTTGTTTACCATCTGAACAACACCTATCACCTTACCCTGAACCTTGATTGGCATACAAAGAATGCTAATAGTTTTGTATCCCGTCTTTTCGTCCACTTCTCTGCAAAGTTCAAAAATGTTCATAATATACTTTTATACAAATAAAATGTAATATACAACAACAATGTTACAAATAAATAAATAATATTGCACAAACACTTAATACTGATTTTATAAAACAAACAAACCTATTGAATCGATAGTCCGAGTACGCGTCTGGAATATTCATGGTCTCTCCAGATAGCGCCACATGGCCAGCTATTCCTCTGTTAATAGGCATCCTTATTTCCTTTTTTTCAACGTCTCTGAAGCCCGGCTCCACAGTTAGGTCAAATACAGTGGAAACTAGTTCAAAATTTCGGTAGTCTACTAAGAAGAGAGACGCCCGGTCTGCGTTCACTAGTCTTTGGGCGAACTCCAGGATCCTTTTGATGAGCTGATCCAGAGAGACCATTTCTTCAAAGATTGCCCTGTTAAAATATAATATGCTTAAAAAGGAAGGCTAAATCATAATAATAATGTGAACTAAAGGAAAAACTCACTTAACGACATCAAGCAGGAAGTCGGACATGTTTCTCTCACGTTTTTTGTCCAAATACAAATTGCAGTAGTGTAGTGCAAGGCTTCCCCATACGAGGAAGTGTGAACTGGCCTTTTCATCATCAGCGCTGAAGGGATGCTGCACTCGCCAGAGCTCCAATACGAAAGAAATTCTGCCATCTTCTGCCAGAACCGGCTGATACAGGATGTGGTCTGCTTCTGTCTGTATGATATGTTATAATAGAAAGAAAGATGAATTTATTCATTTTCTATAACAAATTTAAGATAAGATAAGATATTTATCCACACTAATCCTAATTACATTTTTAACTGAAAAAAAAAAGAATGAAAGCTTGTAATATCTAGGAAGAGCGTTGTCTCTTAACACAGGCACATATTAATAAATAGTTACTACGTAATCGCAGGTGCATTCAGAGAGGTTGGAAAGACGTAATAGGCGGGTGTATTAACTACTTGCTAGGGGGTAGCGGGAACTATTTTTGATACCTCTTTACTTACAAAGGAAATAAACTGTTATTATTTATTTATTGTAATTTTAGAAGGTATTAATGTACCAATTAGTTATATGCCAAAAAGGAGGTAAAGAAAAACACGGACTTGTAATGAACGATAAAAGGCTTTCATCTAACAAAGGGCACTATGACTAGCACTGACAGATCATAGTATAGCAGTTTTCAATACCGGGCAAGGATTTATAAGAACGGATGTTCTAAGTACCTACTACCTAGTACTACCTACCTACTACTTATATCGTATCATCATACAAAGATTACAAAGAGAAAAGATTTGTATTTTTGTGTGTGTGACTGTGTATGTTTGAAATGTAATGAATAAACTCGAAAACTACTGTGCCGATTTCTCTCTTTTTTTCACCATTATAAAGCTACGTTCACGCTGAGTAAGATGGGGTACCTTTTACCGCGCGAAAATGCCTCATTCTCACGGAAAGCTAGTCATATCATTTAAAGTACTACACATGAAGGAAGAAAAATTTTTACGCGCGCGATTTTTTTTTTCCTTCATGGTAGGTACTACAATATGCCGTGCCAACCGATGCCTTAGTTACCTGCCACGTTCAACCTGCTTAGATACCGAGTCGTACCTAGCAAAGTATTTCCACGGAGCTCATAACCAATAAAGAGCTTGCATCTGACGAAGGGCACATAAATCTAGACATAGCACAGCACAGTGGGTTTGGACTGGATCCCGGGTATCTCTCCCGTTGCCTAGTTACCAGCCGACGCTCAATCTCCATTGATACAGTCGTCCCTAGCAACGTATTTCCACGGATTTCATAACAAGTGAAGAGCTTGCATTATTGCTCTCAATATTCTCACCATGAAGGAAGAAAACATTTTACGCGCCCAATTTTACATTTATGGGCGTGGAATTTTTTTTCCTTCATGATTCTCACAGATAAGTAACGCTTTCGTTGGCTAGATACCAGCTCGGACTAGGAACTCTAACTAGGGACTCGCGCTTCACCAATATCACAGAGTTACCAGTTTATAATAAAATATACAGTTTGCATCTAAGGGACGAGATACAGAGTCACACAGATCCAATTACCCAATACCGAGCTTGGATTTAAGATTTTATAATAATTACCGGGTTACTCAGGGTAGGCATGAGCCCGTCGGCACAGAAGAAAATAATAGAACTGGAGAGTAAGTTAGACACTAGCAACGGAACTCCACGGAGATCATAAATCAATGAAGAGCTTACATGGCATCTAATGAATCATCGAATTTTACCACTCTTCACGTACACAATTTTGGGTAAAGCTCAGAATAACGATAATATTACCTATTTTATAACAAAAGCGAAAATCGAAATCAAAATAAAAAGATTTTTATTCGAAGCAAGATTTTACAAAATATATTACATACAAATCACTTTTCGACGTCATATTTTAATTAAGTTGTTTTGCTCAAACCAAGGCTGGCTCTCGTCTCACACTAATGAAGAATAAACTCTTAAAATTTAAAAAGGCGATGCGATATTAGTTTGAACAGAATTTTCCTTGCTAGGAAAATCGTTGTTATTCTGAGCTCACGCGGTTTTTTCCACTAAGGACTAAGGGTAAAGCTATCGTTGCCTAGTTACCAACCCAACCCACACTAAACTTGCCTAGATACTGACCTACATCCCTAGCAACGCGTCTCCACGGAGATCATAACCTATGTAAAGTTTGCAGGTAACGAAGAGCAAATAGCAGCTTCAATGACATAGCACCGCGCCCGCTTTACCTAGGTATCCCCCGCTAAACTTAGCCTAGCATCCCTAGCAGCAGATGTCCACGGATATCATAATTGATGAAAAGTTTGTAGCTAACGAAGAGCAAAATAAATAGTAGATTCCAGTTTAGCGCTCTCGTTGCCTACCCATGCTAAACTTGCACAGATACCGAAATCCCTAGCAACGCATCTCCACGGAGATCATAACCGATAAAGAATTAGTAGCTAACGGAGAAGAGCAAGTAGTAGTTTCCAAGAACTACCACCGCGCTCTCGTTGCCTAGTTACCAGCCCACGCTAAACTTGCCTAGATACCGAAATCCCTAGCAACGCATCTCCACGGAGATCATAACCAATGCAGAGTTTGGTCAAAGCAGAGCAAATAGCAGTTTCCAAGAACTACCACCGCGCTCTCGTTGCCTAGTTACCAGCCCACGCTAAACTTGCCTAGATACCGAAATCCCTAGCAACGCATCTCCACGGAGATCATAACCAATGCAGAGTTTGGTCAAAGCAGAGCAAATAGCAGTTTCCAAACCGCGCTCTCGTTTTCTAGCTACCAGCCCACGCTAAACTTGCCTAGATACCGACATCCCTAGCAACGCATCTCCACGGAGATCATAACCAATGCAGAGCTAGCATCTCGCTCGCGTAGTCTGGTTGCTAGGCAACCCACAGATGAGACCTAGGCGCCTACATTATTGGCCATTCAGATAATAACCCCGACTAGAGTGTGTTTGTGTCTAAAATTTGTGAAAAATAATGAGAGTTCCATCCCATTATCAACCATCTGTTTATTTAAATTAAACCAAATTGTTTTTCTTGGCGAGTCGATGAACTCTGAATTTGCTTCATATAAAAAACATCGGACCATTAGTTTTGAGGATAGGTGGGAACATTACTTTGCACAAACACCCACACAAACAAACATCTCTCACCCTAAACGCATATACCTGCTCCGTTCCGCCGCCGTGTGAAAAATAATTTTTACTAAGATAACTTTAACCACAGAAGAAAATAATAGTACTTTTAACCATAGATGTAGAAACGTTTTGTGCTCTTAATAGAGCTTAATAGGAAATAAAATTATTTATCTATTACGCTTTCACATCCAAACAGTTGATATAAGATTACTACGAACTTCAGAATTCAAATCTGGTATCAAGAAGGAGAAAAACTCCAAAGATTGGGTGCAGGCGTAAAGCTTGGATGCTAGTGGAAGTGACAGCCATTTTGCTAAATTCGAAAAAAATAATATTCATACTGATAAATTTAAACCGAAGGTGACTAAGTAAACATCACATTTTATTCTAAACCACAAATGTCTTCGAACCCCACCCTAGATCTAGCTAGACTATCGTGTAGACCTCGATTCTTATCGATCTGTTTACTGAAAGTAGGTACTGATACCCCCTTTGCATCGTCCGTTGCACCCAGCTGGCAACGTCGCATTCTCGGCTCGCCCGTTTGGCAAACGAGCTCGTTTTTAGCAAAAACACCAGAGCTACAGGAGTCTGAAAGAGCTTTCTCTGTGACGTCACAAGTGGCGCGCTCTGGCTGACATGAAGTGACGTCATAGGGCGGGGGGAAGTCGTATTCGTGCCCCCAGCTAAATTTGCTGCCCACCTTTTCGCGAGATTTCAACTCGTTTAGATTTTACGTATAGACAATGACATTATGAGTTTGCCCACTGTTATCGTTTTGAATATTTGTGAAACTTATTACAATATATTCCAAAGAAAATAAACTAGCGATAATTCTACTTTTGCACTTTTCACAAACTATTCGGGTCGGAAAAACAAGGTTAGTTTGTATGAAAATTAAAAAATCGAGATTTTGTAAAATAATTTTTGGGAAAATGTAATGTTTTGCAGAAACAAAAGAATTAAACGATTCATTTTGACAAAGACATTAGCGTAAAAAACACTTACTAGTATTATGTTAACTTAGAAGTTAATACTTACTAGTCTTAAATACTTTTGTATTTTCATTTTAAAAATTATTCGATATAATGGTGTCTTTTTATTAAGAAGTTGAGTGAAGTATAATTTTTTCTATTCCATTTTATTCATACATAATAAATATTAGTCATTTATTAGTAATCAATATTCGTAATGAATAACTATACAAATTATAAAGAGGAAAGATTTGATTGTTTGGTTTGTTTGCAATGAATAGGCAAGAAGGTGAGTGATTATACCTAATTATGTTCTGTTCAAGTTTTTTTATGAATTATAATAATTTTAGTACGAGTATGTAAAGCAAATATTTTAAGGTTATCACCGCGAACATTGTCCGATTGTAATATCCAGCGTTTACCAGGACAACATGAAAAATGGAAAGTGTCATCGAAAACTACGTCTACGTCTAGACCTAAGTATCCTAGATATAGAATACTAGCACTTTCTGACGTAGAACTGGATATTGATTTATTTTAATGTAGCAGTGTGCGTTTGACCTGCGCTTTAATACGTTTGCTGTCTCTCTCTAAATGTAATATTGTTCTGTGATAGAGCAGGTACATTGTAACCTGTAACTTTCGCGTACGATTGAACAAATCATTTCACTTTCACTTAACACAACTGAGAAATAAAGGATACACAAATTTAAAGTGACCAACAATTTCAACAATTTCGTACTTTGTTTTAACAAACTTAGGTGATATTTTTTATTTGTTTTTATAACAAGAGCTCCACTCTCGACAATTTCTTAAAAGTAAAATGTTTTAGTTATCATAGGAAGGTGAAGATTAGATGTAACTCAGGCCGAGACTGAAAAGCAGCACATGTGCTGAATCTCTGGCCTTTTCATTCTGTACTTTCAATGTATCCTACATAATTATGTACCTAAGTTATTTACTTAACCTACTTTACGGGTGAATAAAGTTTCTTTAATTTATTTTATTTATAATACTCCGTACAGATTTGCCCTATCAAAATAATAATATAATAGTCTTGTATAAACAGCTGCACCAAATGTGAAAAATCTTTCATTGACAACTGGAGTATGAACATTTTGCACCGGCAAGACGCGTTAATCCCACGTAAAGAAATTATTAGACGGAGTTGTATGCTAGTTACACAAAACTAATATACATGTGAGGACATCTCACACACGACCATTTGACCCCAAACTAGGCAGTTAGCTGAAATACGTTATACATACATACATGTAAATAAATACATACTTATAATATAACTAGCTTTCCGCCGCGGCTCCGCCCGCGTTAACAGTTTTCCCGTAGGAGTGAGACATTTTACCGCTATAAAAGGTAGCCTATGTTACTCAGGGTGAATGTAGCTTTCGAATGGTGAAAGAATTTTTGAAATCGGTTCAGTAGTTTTTGAGTTTATTCATTACAAATACACACACAAAAATACAAATCTTTCCTTTTTATAATATTACTAGCTTTCCGCCGCGTTAACAATTTTTCCCGTGGGAATGATGGATTTTCCCGCGGTAAAAGGTAGCCTATGTATTATTCCGATGTATGACTGTAAAGTTTTAGTAAAATCCAGTTAGAAGTTTTTCCATCCATCTATATATATTATACTAGCGACCCGCCCCGGCTCCGCACGGGAAAATGGTTATTGTGGCTTATCCTTAAGTATATTACGCATGTATTATACATATAAACCTTCCTCTTGAATCACTCTATCTATTAAAAAAAACCGCATCAAAATCCGTTGCGTAGTTTTAAAGATTTAAGCGCACAAAGGGACATAGGGACATAGGGACATAGGGACATAGGGACATAGGGACGGAGAAAGCGACTTTGTTTTATAATATGTAGTGATAGTGATACATCCATCCTCACAAATTTTCGCGTTTTTAACCGGTAAAGTCCGGCGAAGCTTGATTGATCGTACCTTTTCGACACAAGCATAGGCCAATAAAAAAAAAAGCGTTTTTAATATTAGTAGGATAGAACCTTGTGCTTTTCTTGGAGGTGACGGGGTGTCTCCGGAAAATCTTCCGGTCTTTCAGATCGCGACATGCGTATTGTGGAGCCCCCCTCGACGGCTTCGGTAACCATATTCATCTGGCGTTTATCAGCTCGTATCATCTGTACTTGATCCTGAAAAGAAATACCCTCATGTACTTGCCATCGTCATTGTAATTTCACCCGAAAAACTTCCACTGTTTAAAGCCTCCTTCAAAGATCTACATAACGGTCGGTCCTGCGCTGCCTAAATTCAACGGCACTCTTTGTATATACTCGTACTAGCGACCCGCCCCGGCTCCGCACGGGAAAATGGTCATTGTGGGTTAGTTATCCTTAAGTATATTATGCATGTATTATAACTAATCTATAGATTTTTGTCCTTTTCACAACACAACTGACACCTGTTTGCACTAAACTTAAGTATCACTTAATTACCTAATGCCTAAAGTATTTAGGTGAGATTTGGTGAAAATTTTTTTGCTTGTAACCTTCATATCAGACTTTTTTAAACTGCTTATTTTCTGCCTACTTTTATGAGCCCAATTAGACTGTTAGTGAAAACTAATTATTTTTTAAGCTTTAGTCAGCTTAAGTCTTTCTTAAATACGAAAAGCCTAAGACACGGTTAGTGCAAACAGGTGTGAGCCTTACCTCATCAGATACGAAGTACTGCATGAACCCGGGGTGATCGTTGTACAACTTGAAGACAAGACAGAAGTCCGCGTTAACTACCGCTGCCAAACTACGCGATATTTCGTGAACCACAGCATGTTCGCTCTTGCCTTCTTGGAGACGTTTCACCAAATCCTTATAAAAAGTACAGATAAACTTCATCAGCGTCATTAACCGGAAGAAGTATGATACTGCTAGACAAAAAGCTCTTCCAAAGATATCTCCAAAGATTGGCCAAGGTTTACTTAAGATGTTTTTCTTCTCCGAATCTTGAATTCAAAAGTACTCAAAAGGCTCAGAAGTGTACCCCTTTAAAGGAAAGCAACGACTTTGGCCATTAGGTCACCAACATTAACTTTAAATTAGAAATTATAATTGATTTGAAAACTACATAATTCCACCCTTGTAGAACATCTCTACACTGTCTACATTCCGACAAGGATCAAAATGAATATGGACGATGGCGCTGCACGCCATACAATAGTCTAAGAATAATGACGTTTCGTATAATCGTAGGTTTAGTTCCTTTTTTGTCCAGATTCATTTAGATCCTTGTCGGACTGTATCAACAACAAAGCACTTACTAGGAAAATGTCTTTTTTGCCAAGTGTTGCCTCCTTGTCAACTTTTGCTGTATTTGTCTCAACAGGAGTTTGCTTCATCTGAAAATTATTTTAATTCTATTGCGGTAGAAATACATAATATTATTGATAATTTAGTGATCTATTTAATTATTATTCGATCAGTGTATTATTCAAAAGTTATTTTAAGCTTTTATGCCGCAAGGTAAAATATTTTCTGCTGGTTCGACATGCTTTTGACGGGTGAGTTATGGATAGCAGTTGTTCGTTACTTAAAATTACTGCTGCCCATTTTTACCTTATCGTTTTCTTTAGATTTTGACATTAATAATATTAGTATGACTAGCCTTTCCCCGCGGCACCTTTCCTGTAGCCTATGTTGGTACAAACAGAATATTCAAGGCATATTCTATGTTTGTATCAAGTTTCATTAAAATTGGTTCAGTAGTTTCGGAGCCTATTTAATGCAAACAAACAATAAAAAATGTTTTCTCCATAAAATATTAGTTATTAGATTACTCACATATGACCTGGAGAGTTTTTTGAAGAGCCATCGCTCTATGTCGCTAAGAGATACGCACTCAATGACATAGTCGTCCAGAAACCCGCGGTTATGCTCCAGAAAATGTGATGACATAACTCCCTGGCTATCTGTAACAGAAAGTTATACTTTATAAAAATACTAGCGACCCGCCCCGGCTCCGCACGGGAAAATGATTATTATGGGTTATCCTTAAGTATATTATGCATGTATTATACATATTTTATAAACCTTCCTCTTGAATCACTCTATCTATTAAAAAAAACCGCATTAAAATCCGTTGCGTAGTTTTTAAGAGAGTTATTAGTAATTAATAGAAGTAAAACCTATGAAAACTTACCTTTACCTTGGGCTACAGATATTCTTCGCATCTCTGCATTTTCGCGGACTAAAACAAAAAATATCTCAAAACTATAAATATTAAAAAAAAAAACATACAAAATCGCTCGAAAAAAGATATATAAAGAATCAACAGATAATACAGTAGACACTTAGCCATGAAATGTACAAAATCATTCATTTGTGTAATTATTATAATTCACAACAACTGTGATCATAAACTGCCAAACGCAATGATTATGGCAACCCAAAAGAGAGAGCCAAGCCCAGTAGTGGACAGTTATAAACTGTTGCTGTAGTAATTTTTGTATTTATATTGTATTATTAATATATGTCTTGTTAGGTATTTAAGTATCAGTTCTGGTATTTTGTATTATTTCATTTAAAGTTAAGTATTTATAGCATATTATCTTTATAACCTTCTATAAGTGCACTTCTTGTCTATCTCTCAAAATTATTCTTCTTTCTCCCACCAGCGTATAGGTCAGCTGGAAGAGATCTCTTTGTAGAGATAAGCTTGCCTTTTTGTTTTGTTTTTGTGCAATAAAGTATATAATAATATTATATACTATAACTTATATTATGATTTAAAAAACTTAATTGTTAGTCATCAGTCGTATTTACAAAATATTTATTGTTATACGCAGTACACCAGACAATAATAGAACCGACCATATAAATTCTGTGACCTCGCATTGTATTATTAACTGTTTGCTGTCTGTCTGTACATTTTTAACTGTCTATCTATACTAATATTATAAAGAGGAAAGATTTGATTGTTTGTTTGTTTGTTTGCATTGAATACGAAACTACTGAATCAATTTTGAACATCCTATCACTTGACTGTTGGGAAGTTACACTGACCCCGGGTTTACCATAGGCTACCTATTACCGCGGGGAAATTTCTTATTCCCACGGGAATAACCCTTTTTTTTTTGTAATATGACATTATTATTATGCTTTAAGAAAACTATTTCATCAAGAAAGCGATGGTTGTTTATCTAGCTATTAGGGAGTCGCAATGTATAACCGAATTTAGTGTGTCTGCGTAAAATAGTTTTTGAGCTAAAAAGGGGTTTTATGTATGTGATACCAACATGTCTAGGGTAACGAAGGGACCTAGTTTGTTGGTCCGAAAGCTAAATACATCGATTATGTGAAAAAATACAAGAATACCTATTATTACCTATGCATGTAAAACAATCTAAATTTTTGAACTAACTTTCCAACAATATCCCAAATTATAATACCAAACAGTGAAAACAGTAACAAAATGAACTAAAAAAATTACTAAGTTATACAAGGTAAGCTAATCCATCAGTTTCTGTCTGCAAAACCACTTATTCTATGAAAATAATATGGCAGACATATAAAGTGACTTTATTTTACCTTTTGGGTATCTCTTATTCTAACCTACCACTTTAAATTAATAAAACTCGTAAAACATTTGTGTTTTTTTAAAATAAACATTCGTCGATTGAAATTCCTAATAGATAAAAAAGCACGAATTAAAAATAACACGGACTTAATCAATCGTACCAGAGAGCGGTGTCGGTGGCCAAATGGCTAGGGCCGTTGATTTCCATTCGGAAGTTCGTAGGTTCAAACCTCGGCACGTACCAATGTGTTTTCAATTTTCGAATTCATATGTGTTTATTCGACGTTCGGTCTAATTTGGTATTCTGTGGTTCGGTGAAGGAAAACATTGTGAGGAAACCTGCACACACTTGCGTAGTTGGTTGGGATTCAAGGGTTGTGTGTGGAGTTGACCAACCCGCACTGGGCCAGCGTGGTCGACTAAGTCCTATTCACCCTGATCTCAGGGTAGGCTCTAGCCCCTCGGTGGGGACATATATGAGCTGTTAATGTTGAATCTTACCAGGAGGTGATTTCTTTTTATCTGGATCCCTGGAGACGCAATCCCGGTGGTAGTACGACCAGACGGAGGCGCTTGGAGCTTGAGGGGAACGGCTGCCCGAAGACCGCGGTGGAAACATGGGATTTTTCTCTGAACAGCAAACCAAACTATCTATTTTAGTGCTACTTATTATGTTTTTTATCTTATATGTAAATGTGGAAGGTCTTGTGATTTCAAGGCCGAAATTCTTTCCACCACCACAGAATCTGACGTTCGTTTCCCTTATCGAACAATTGTTAAAAATAATACCTATCTATAATACATAATTTATTTTAACCCTTAAATTGGCACTCATTGATGCCATGATGTTTCAAAAGATTTTATCTTATTTCTAGGTATTTATAGGGATAAAAAAGGATATTCTTTAAAAAAAACAAAAAATATTTTTTTATAATTGTTTGGCATGTCACATAAAACGGACATTGCCAACTTGATACTGAAGTAAGGATGTCACATGAAACGGACAGTGCCAGTTTTATGCTAGTTTTTGTTACTATATAAAATGCTTATTAATCATTCTAATTTAGTGAAATAAAACATAATATTTTTTAGTAATTTTAACTAAGTTTTCCTCAGTACTAAAAATACGTTAATTAGGTCTCAAAATGTCTCCCAAATCCTGAGAAAGTAAGCCAAACGTTACTCAACATGTAGGAATTCAACAGAACAAGGTCTCCTAGTTTATTTCCCTCTCTTTTCAGTCTTTTGCAGATTTTGTTCATGCTGAATAATTCATTTTATTGAGCGATCTATGGCACTTAACTTTCAGCGTCGATAACAGCTCGGTGATCACTCAGAGTGATCATGGAGCTGTTGAAAAAGTTCTCGCGTAAAGGAATTTCATCTAGTGCTGATAGTCGAAGCTGTATTCAGCAAAAACCTAATTAATTTCGTAACTTACGGCCACATTTATTATAGATATTTATTCTGATGTAACTATAACTATCTGGGTATTCAAATTACCATGGTTCCTCTCTAAAAAATTCTCTTTTAAACGTTAGAGAAGCACTAAATATGCCTGACTCTGAACACAATTCATGCGAAGTAGAGTTTTAAAACTCTACTGTAATATGAACCACAAGGCAGACCAAGTGTGTTAGCAATAGTATAGGTCCATAATCCACGTTTTGTTTACAAGATAGCGAAAAATATTAACGTTTTACAATTTTATCTCCTAAAACATCATTAGACTCTGAGTCAAACTCTTCAGTTTCTGAAGAAAATTTTTTTCTGTGCTTTCTTTACCAATATTTGTAAAACATACGAAAATGAAAACAAGTACAACAAATTTTATCTAAATTGACATCCGATTTAAAGGACAAAAAATGTTTTTTTGTATCTAGGCCTAGTTGGCAATGTCCGTTACATGGGCCTACCAATAAATACCCTCTTCAATAGTTGAATTGGCAACGTCCGTTTTATGGGACATGTTAAACAAACCGCATTATCAGCACCAATTTCACATTTTTTTGAGAAAATAAATAGCGGTGTATAATTTCAGTATCAATCAAAAACACAATTCAAAAATATAAACAAATAAGAGGGTATACTACCATTTTTAATTATTTTTATCACCAGAGCAAACAAACTCGTCCTGGCACTTTTAAAAGTGCATGTGTTCGGCAGTTTTTAGTTGTTGCATCGTTGATATGTATGCAAATATGAAAGACATGATATATTCTTACATAAAACGTGCGCACGCGACTTAAAAAATGCAAGTTTTTTCTCTACGTATGTGAGATAATACGTCCTTCAAAACGGACCGCATCAATTCAAGTGTTAATAATGAGTAGGTTTTAATCTATACATGTAATAAAATTTGTAAAGGTCGAAAAATAATCTAAAAACCGAGTCAGGGGGATGCAGTAGAAGTGATATAGAACATATCCAGATATTTTTTTGTTTCGCTGTTTATCTATTCTTTGGTTTGTCTGTTTGTACGGGCTGAATTGCACAAACTGTTGGACCGATTTGAATGAAATTTTGCTTAATTTGGTACCTCATATCCCAGGTCAACATTTTAGATTTTTATGGCGGAATGATAAAAATTGGGTGGTTACACCTAGTATACGTCTATCTGGTTCGATATTTATAATTTGTTTTTGAGTTACGCCTATAAAACTTTAAGCAATATTGGGAGTAATATTTATCTTAGCTCGGTAATCTGCACTGCCTCACCCCGGCCGCCGAGGAGTGGTTGAAAAATCTAAAAATCTCTATATAGGATCCATTGCGGTATCTGCCATACGACATGATGATGAGTGAGGGGCACGAAAATTGTGATGTATACATGAGCGCAACTTAGCAATACAATTATGTACCCATTAATAAAAATATTATGGTTTGTATATTATAATTATCTATTTATTTATACTAACACTACTAACTACAAACTATACGATATATAATATTATATATAAGATATCTTTCCGCCATAAAAATCTAAAATGTGGACCTGGGATATGAGGTACCAAATTATGCAAAATTTCATTCAAATCGGTCCAACAGTTTGTGCAATTCAGCCCGTACAAACAGACAAACCAAAGAATAGATAAACAGCGAAACAAAAAGTGCCCCTCACTATTACACTAATTCTTCGGCCTATGATAGACAATGTGACTTGTGTTCTTTCCTTCCACTACCTATCGTTAACAACTCATATATGTCCCCAACAAGGGGCTCGAGCCTACCCTGATACCATGGTGAATAGGCCTTAGTCGACCACGCTGGCCCAGTGCGGGTTGGTCAACTTCACACACAACCTTTGAATTTCTTCACAGGTGTGTGCATGTTTCCTCACGATGTTTTCCTTCACCGTTAAGAGCGTCGAATAAACGTACATATGAATTCGATAATCGAAAACACGTTGATACGTTCTTAGTTAGTTTGAACCCGCAAACTTCGGAATGGAAGTCAACGGGCCTAGCCACTTGGCCACCGACGCTCTTCCACTACCTATTATAATATGTTATTTAAGTAAAACAGTTATCTACTTAAAGTTGTTTTATTGGATCTGCATTGCGACCATTCCATACTTTATTTCTTGTAGCTCCAGTTATGAGCTCGTACAATATATTGTAGAGAGTTTTAATCCTTCCCTTAGTATTAAGGGCCGGATTCCAAAAATTTGCATTAGTACTTCATCGAAATTGCCATCCTCGCGAGCGAAATATTTTTTGAAAGGTCATGAAATAGCTGCGACCTAACGATAGCGAGTTTTAAACACCCAGTAACCCCATCTGGCGTCGCTTAGCGGTCATTAAAATTCCATACTGGTATAAACGAAACTAAGCACTTAATTGAGTGGAAATTTGAAAGGGTAAGAAAACCTTTAAAAACCCATAAAAATGTATAAAATACTATACAGTTGAATCTGATATTCCTGTCATATACCAATAATTTTCACAGCGGGAATTATTCTGAGGTTTTTCCATAAAACGTAAATAAACAACAATCATTTACACCCCAATTTCATTCATACGGTGTGTTTTTTATATTAAAAGTTTTGTAGAATAATATTTATATCGTGTGACAATGTCAGTCAAGAAACCAACTTCCCTTGTCTTCGAAACTACTGAACCTAAAAAAAAGAAAAACAACCGATCCGGCACCGAACGTCCAATTCCGCGAACGACCACTTTCCTCAACGTCCGGATCATTTATCGGCCGTTTACTCGAAGGGCCACATCCCCGAACAACCACCAAAAAACAACTGAAAATTATGTGCCATTGGACTCGGCTACGATCGACAGATGCATTTGTGATGTGAATGTGAGCCAGATGAGCTCGGTCGTTGACCTACCAACCGGAAGGAAAAATTTACTGACCAGTATGAGGTCAAATCAAAATTATTTATTCTATGCCTCGTATTTCATATTTAAAAATATTAAATTAAATAATTGAATATGGGGGACATCACACACACGGCCTGCACTATGAGTGTCAGATTGCTGATGTTCTACATTCTATGTATATTATTACTAGCTGTCCGCCCACGGCTACGCCCGCGTTGTTTTTTTTATTTGTTTTTTTTTTTTGGGGATGAAAAATAGATGTTGGCCGATTCTCAGACCTACTGAATACGCTTACAAAATTTCATGAGAATCGGTCTAGCCGTTTCGGAGGAGTATGGAATCGAACACTGTGACACGAGAATTTTATATATAAGATTTAAAAATGTAAACAAATGCTTAAAAGAAGAATCCTGCCACTAGCTATAAAGAAGAGACACTCTGCTTAAGCGTATTTTTTTAATGCATACTAAGACTTTCATTTAATCGAAGACAGTAATAAATAAGTTATAATAGTTTAAAAAACTAAAAAACACACGTTTAGCACGTACTAAAAATTACAAAAGTCACGTGACTATTTTTTTTTATTCCTGAGCTGACAGCAAACCCTTTCATTTGATACGTTTGATACCCATATCATGGGGGTGGATTTCAAACAGCCAGTCCGCCATCATGAAGAGGCCGCCATGTTGGATTTGTAA
This sequence comes from Teleiodes luculella, assembly GCA_948473455.1. NCBI lineage: Eukaryota > Metazoa > Arthropoda > Insecta > Lepidoptera > Gelechiidae > Teleiodes > Teleiodes luculella. The sequence goes on from OX419582.1 coordinate 3,937,598, forward strand.
TTACGTTTCTTAGCTTCAGAGCGTGTGCAAAATTTCATCCTAATCGAAACGGGAAGTGGGTCAAATTAAGATTCCAAAATTTTCTTACATAGGTACATAGTTACTTACAAGTGAAGCTAATATAAAGCGTGTTAAAAAGTATTATCTAACCCGGTACAGCCGTTCTGTTGTGATACGTATCCATACATTTCAAAAATAAATTTAAATAATAACCAACTATAAATATTATTGTTGAGTATGTCTAAAAAAGTCTATATGACATTATTACACACAAAACAACAAAACCGTTACAAGTAAGTACAAAACATTAGAAACGACGTCGACAACACTACTGTACGTACAGGTACACACATACTAAACTTGTAAGACAAAGAGTTCGAGAAGGATATTTTTAGGGTTTTTTATAGCACAAAATAGGTCGACTGACGTTCTAGATTATCTAGAATTCTAGATAGTACTTATAGGTATATTTTGATATTTATAAATTTGAAACATACGCTTTTTGTTCGAGCTGTACTAATTTTAATTTCGAGCTGTACTTTAAATTCCTAAATAGGTCTATTTATACATTTTGATTTTCGGTGTTTTAATTTTATAAATTTCGGTGTAAAGCATTTTGAGTTTAACTTTAATGACAAAACGTAATAAATAAAAAAAAAATGCTATTATGCCGTTACTACTCACGCACGTTAATAATGTTTAGGTTGAAAATAATATTAAATATATTTTTATGCAATGACAATGTTGTAAGTTGCTCACCAGTGGGACTGGATGCCCCACCGTCAGCAAGCGGCGGCAGCAGTCGGGGGGATCTGCCCCGGGGCGGTCGAGTTGGCTGCATCCCTAAATCCCACCAAGAATCTGTAAGAAAAATATATTTTACTAGCTGTCCGCCCGCGGCTATACGCCCGCGTAGTTTTTTATTTTTCCCATTTTTTTTACCTTTTAAACCTTCCCTGGACTTCCACGAATATTTCAAGACCAAAATTAGCCAAATCGGTTCAGCCGTTCTCGAGTTTTAGCGAGACTAACGAACAGCAATCCATTTTTATATATAAGATTATGGAGTAGTAATGAGTTCGCGCACAATATTTTAATGAATCCTGCCCATGAAAAATACCGTCTATCTCAAAATTAAAATTCAACTTTTCACACAAAGTAGTCGGTTACGTTACATAACACAAGTTTGCATGAAAAAATATGCTTTTGAGATTTGAAGGTATGTTCCTAGAGGAAAGTTATTGAGTTTCATGGGTAGTCTCCCTTAAAATATTGTGCTTATTTTACACCCTGTATATAGATTAATAATAGTATTAATATACAACACCTATTTCACTATCTAAACTTAGAACTTGGCGGACTGTAAAGTGTGATGAGCTTAATGTGTGGTCTACTGTACATGTTGTTACATATTACATTACATTTATAGGCCGGGAGATGATGACAGAAATTTTTAGGTCATTTGTTACAGTATGGCGTTTTTACAGGGGTCTTAGTACGTAATGTCAAAAAGGAAAATGATGGTCATAGCGCTGGTACAGGCGGCCCAACTGCGAAAAAAAAATGCAGATTTTCGGCGGTATGGCGACCATTTGGAGCCGTCCGAAAAGTATGGCATGGTGATTGTCGTACGTAAATGGCTGCACGAAGATGATCAAACTGTGCAAAAATTACCCTGGTACAAATGGTTAAATTTTTAATTTATTAACTAGTATGGCGGGCTGTAAGTCACACCGGAGAAGTATGGCATGACACTGTCGTCTAGTTATTTTTACGGGCTATCGGAAAATAATAAATTTTTTGTGGTAGGTACAAATCGTTTGACTTTCGTAATTTTTTCGACTAGTTCACTAACGCCCACGCGATTGGGCCGCCAGTACCAGCGCTATGACCATAATTTTTCTTTTTGTCATTGCGTACTAAGACCCCTGTAAAACCGCCATACTGTAACAAATGACCTAAAAATTTCTGTCATCATCTCCCGGCCTATTATGCCATAAAGCTCGTGCTAAAAGCTATTGCCACTATATTAATAAAGTAATACTCATTTATCAAAGTTATTGATAATGGATAGCCATTATTAGGCCATCAAAAATATTGACAGCCTAATTGCTTTTGAAGTTTTGAAGTAATAATGAAATAACTAAGTGCAAAAAAAAAGTCTTTTTTATAATTTGAAATATAGGGGCCTGCAAAACTAAGTATCACAACTTTTAAAATTAGAATAATTAGGTACACCAGACATACTTGAAAAATAAATCAAATTGTTAGTAAGAAAGCTGATAAACTTTTTTTATTTATTGTTGTCTGAGCTTATTTTTACACGCTTTATATTAGCTTCACTTGTAAGTAACTATGTATGTAAGAAAATCTTGGAATCTTAATTTGACCCACTTCCCGGTCTTCGATTAGGATGAAATTTTGTTTGCACACGCTCTGAGTTCTGATGACAATACATGACTAGCTAAGAAACGTCATTACAAATCCAATATGGCGGCCTCCCCATCATATGTATGAAAAAAATCTTGGAATCTTAATTTGACCCACTTCCCGGTCTTCGATTAGGATGAAATTTTGCACATGCTCTGAGTTCTGATGACAATACATGATTAGCTAAGAAACGTGATTACAAATCCAATATGGCGGCCTCCCTAAGATGGCATACTGGCTGTTTGTATTCCACCCCCATGATATGGGTCTCAAATGAAAGGGTTTGCTGTCAGGAATACGAAAAAAAACAGTCACGGGACTTAAATCCAATATGGCGGACATCCAAGATGGCGGACAGAAAGCGTGTTTTTTAGTTTTTTAAACTATGTATTATTAAAGGTCAGTGTACAACTTCATACAAACGCCAAAACATATTGAAAAGGAAAGTTTTTAGAGAATAATAATTATTCAATAAATATCATCATCTGATTCTGAACTACGCTGAGCTTTTAATATTACAATTGTTTTTTCTATAGATAATAATATTTTATTAAGATTGAATCGCATAGCAAGCTTCATAAACAAGTTTAATCTAATCAGTTAATATACACGACCTCGTTCATATCACTTACAGACAGAGCAGAGCTTTTCATGATATTGAAACAACAAGCCAACGCATGGAGGTTATTATCTTTACTAATATTATAAAAAGGAAATATTTGATTGTTTGTTTGTTTGCATTGAATATGCTCCGAAACTACCGAACCGATTTTAATGGAACTTGGTATAAAGATAGAATAGACCTTGAGGAATAACTTAAGCTTCCAATGACCGCGGAAAAATCCCCATTCCCACGGAAAAACTGTTAACGCGAGTAAAAATTAATAACTTAATTAAAATTTGACGTCGAAAAATGATTTGTAAAGTCTTACTTCGAATAAAAACCTTTTGACTTGACTTGGAGCCGCGAGGCGGAGAGCTAGTCATCATACTAATATTATAAAGAGGATAGATTTGTATTTGTGTGTGTGTATGTGTGTGTATGTTTGTAATGAATAAACTGAAAACTACTATGCCAATTTCAAAAATTCTTTTACTATTCGAAACCTACATTCACCTTGAGTAACAAAGGCTACCTTTTACTACGGGAAAATGCCTTATTCCCACGACTATTAGCGGGCGGATCCATGGCGAAAAGCTATTCATAAATAAATCAGATTTTGGTGTCCTTTTGTTTTATTTTTCGCCTTTCAAACAACGAACGGGAGTTACCGTTTACTAAAAGTCTTTAAAAGTCTGTAAGAAGTCACGGATCAAAAAGTGCGAACGAGACAGTTTACTTCAAAAGGGTTTATTGATGTTATTCCAGCAATTTAGCAGCACTTTTTTTGGCTACTGTCCCATTCCGCCACAAGCCGACAAAAAAAATTACTATTATCAACTCTATTTGCGTACAAAATAAATAAACGCTAGTAAAAATTGTCCCAAAGCAGAGACAACAATAATATACTGTAGATAACGAAAAGTTTTGCATATTTATTTTTGAGGCCCTTCCACATTGGCAATGAATGTGTGAAAAGCTGTGTTCTATGTAACTATTTTTAATTATTATTTTTTCATTTCTCATAATATGATATAAATAGCAATATATGTTAAACAGGTAGTAAAACATAGTATAGGCAAAAAATATGGTTAGAGAAGTATGTTAGAAAATATTTGAGTACTTACTATTGCAATTATACATACTCGTCCAACCGACAGTTTTTACTAAATTTAAATTATACATTGCAGATAATATAGCACAATTATTACCCTGTTTAGAGCATTCGCAAAAGTATATAGAGTGCTGTGCTAAATTAACGTGTAAAGGAATATACAGACACACTTATCCTGTGGCGTATATAAACAATAACAAGTAATGTAGTAGTTTTCAATGTTATAATACTTACAAGATCTTTTTATATGCGTTGTATGTTGCACACGTCCTCCGCTTTTGCCGGACAATAAACAGTGGACACTTACAGCTAGCTAAGCCTAACCGAGACCCATCCAGCCATGGTCATCCATAATACTTTTGGAGATAGCTCAAGCCACGAACTAAAGCGTTTTTATTTTTATGCACACCAAAAAGCGTCGGGCTTGAATAGAAAATATACTTTTTTGCTAATAAAAAGTAAAAGAAATAACACACTTTAAGGCAGCTTTATTGATAAGCTAGCAAGATAATAGTAATATCTTCATTTCTATTGAGAGACCTTGTTTTTGCTGTGTACTTTTATAATCTGTTATTGGTGGTATCGTTTTAGTAGGACTTCTTTGGTGGAACACAGGTAGCTATGAGCCCCATAATATGGGATGATATCTGATAGGAGATACCGGTTAATATGCAAAATAAAAAGCTTGATATATGCATGCAAATATGCATAAAAATTAGCAGAATATAGAATTCATCCAAAGGCAAAGAATATTAATAACATAATTTTCCCGCTAACAGCTTACGAGCATACCCACGACTGGAGCTTTCCGATCAAAATAATACTATTTATTATTATTTTGATCGGAAAGCTCCAGTCGTGCGTATGCGCCGAAAATGGCACATTTCCAATGAAATCATGATCGAATTGGCAAATGTTTGGGTATAATATTTTTGGATAAATGAATGAGTAAAATTGTACTTAAGCCGTTTGATTTCCGGATTCTAATTTATAAATGGACTAACTAATTAGAATTAGTGCTAGCACATTTCGTCGTCATTTGTACAGTTTTATTATATGTTCAAAGAGATTTTTATGCTGAAGGAGTAGGTATGTAAGATATAAATATATAACATCTTTAACACTATAAATAAAGAATTAAATTTACGTGTATATACTAAAACTAAATCTAAAACAAAAAATCTACTACTTATTTGGCTAGCAACAAAATCCTATGGGGACATTGAAAGTTTATTAAAGGATTAATGGACTTATACTTATTACGTCTTTATTTATCTTATGTATACTTACTTTCACACACAATAGCTTTCATACACATACAATACACACATACACACAATACACGCACACTCTCGCATATACACACACTAACCTGGCACGCATTATTGTGCGCACTAACAACTTTCGGTTTTGTTTTTTCTTATTTTTATATCCTTTTTAAGTTTTTGTGTAAGTGGGTAGTTTTATTTTATTTAATCACATTTGTCAGGTACCTATGGAATTTTGCATTTTCCCGCGGTAAAAGGCAGCTTATGTTACTCAAGGTGAATGTACCTTTCTAATGGTGAAAGATTTGATCAAATCGGTTCAGTAGTTTTTGAGTTAGGCCGGGAGATGATGACAGAAATTTTTAGGTCATTTGTTACAGTATGGCGGTTTTACAGGGGTCTTAGTACGCAATGACAAAAAGAAAAATGATAGTCATAGCGCTGGTACTGGCGGCCCAATCGCGTGGGCGTTAGTGAACTAGTCGGATAAATTACGAAAGTCAAACAATTTGTACCTACCACAAAAATTTTAGTATTTTCCGATAGCCCGTAAAAAATAACTAGACTACAGTGTCATGCCATACTTCTCCGGTGTGACTTACAGCCCGCCATACCGACGCGAAAAATAAAAATTCAACCATTTGTACCAGGGTAATTTTTGCACAGTTTGATCATCTTCGTGCAGCCATTTACGAAAATCACCATGCCATACTTTTCGGACGGCTCCAAATGGTCGCCATACTGCCGAAAATCTGCAATTTTTTTTTTCGCGATTGGGCCGCCAGTACCAGCACTATGACCATCATTTTTCTTTTTGTCATTGCGTACTAAGACCCCTGTAAAACCGCCATACTGTAACAAATGACCTAAAAACTTCTGTCATCATCTCCCGGCCTAAGTGTAATCATTACAAACATACACACGCACACACACACACACTCACAAAAAAACAAATCTTTCCTGTTTATAATATTAGTATGCCTATTATTATTATATTAAAATTACTAAATTACATTGAACAACCTGCAGTCTATATTTTATAACTTAGAACGCGTTATTTGCCCTTAGTAGATACCAAAGTACTTACGAATGAAATTAATACGCCCAATATTATTAATGGATATGGCAATCCGCGATCAGAAATTAATTAAGTTCGTGACAATGAAGGACTCCAATGGCACTACTCATCCATTGTTTATGTTGCGTCCAATTTATCTATTAAAATAATGAATAGGTACAGTAGCCAGCACGTGCGGCTGGACATGTTGACCTTGAGAGCATCCGTATTCCCTAACGATAGGGATGAATTTAAAATAAAAAATAAAAATTATGACCTCAGGACATTAGAAAAACAAAGTTTCAAATGTTTTAATATCTACTTATTTCTAATTTTTTTAAACTTAACGCCTGATAAGAACCAAACAGCAAAGGACATCATTCACGTTTCATACAATGTTGGACCAAAAAACTGAAAATGCCGGCCAAGGAAAAAAAGTGTACTTTTCGGATAGAACACGTCGTAGTTTCTATATTTTTCTTTACTTTTTTTTACATTCCCTTTATATATTTTTTATTTTTTTTTACTTTTTTTTCTAATAATAAACAAAAAAAGTTGATGAATGATCATTATTATGCATTATAATAATACTTTCATAATATATTTTTTAATTATATTAAACAAATATATTATACTTAATCGAAGTGGGCCCCTATTATAATAATAATAAAAAAAGTTAAACTACATAAAATAAAGAAATATAATATATTTAATTCATTATGACTATTTGCGCTGTGACATGCGTCAAAATAATACTTTTATAATATTTTTTTTATTATTTAATTAATAGCTTCTAACAATACAACCATGGGGTGCACAGGATTAGTGTCATAGTAAAAGAATAGTACAGGATTTGTGTGTTCTACCCGAAAATTATACTTTTTTCTGCTGGCCGGCACTTTTACTTTTTTGGTCCAAAATGAATGATACCCTTTAAAATAAGAGCGTGGAGATTGCTCAATATAGTTTAACAGGCATTATTAGAAGATGGAAAAATTTCGTCTAGCACAGGTACTAATTTTTATTTTACAATATCCTGTAATTATTACTACTATTCCGGGCTCTATAAAATAAATAAATCAAAATCAAAATAATATATTTGCAAAACCCTTACCAAGCCTAAATCTAAGAACAAGGAAAATCTATGCGATTTAAGGGCTAAATGTTTTTAAACCTACTTTCGAAGCACCTCAAAAACACAGCCAAAGTTGTCGCAACGTCAAAATACATTCCAGTTGTCAAAATGGTGAAAATACGCAATAAAATAATCTAATTAATTTCGTTACATTCACCATGAGTGAAAGAGTATGGTTGGTTACCATAAACACGACATTCTGACCACTAACCAAAAACTTGTAGCAGGATGCTTTTCAGGAGTAATTACAAGGTATTACGATTAGTTTATTATACGTATACAATACTGTCTTGCCACCGACCCGCGTCGTTTTTTTTCCTTTTCAATCTCCTTACCCTAAGGTTGCCTGGAAGAGATTGCTACCTTAGCAATAAGGCCGCCTGTTGACTTGTGTATCATAAATTTAATGTACTTATTTCTTTTTTTGTAATTTTCTCCTTTGGTGTCATTAAAGTATACATACATTGCTCATACATGTGTTTGTATTGTATTGTACTTTTGTAACGTAGCATTCTCAAAACTCTTCGCTGTGCGCTCAACATAAGCGGACATTCCGAAAAACAACGAAATGTTACTAAATATTTCCCAGACGTAAAAGAAAATCAAAGGAAAATGGTATTTTTATGCATCATTGATGGTCATCACTAGAGATCGGAAAGATTAAGATAAATATAAAGAATTTTCGTTTTCGGTAATACAGGGAATCATATTCATATATAATTTTTACTTAATGTTATTTTTAACTTCGGAGAAAGGAAAATTACCAGCTCTGTTTTAGATTTACTTTGACCTCATCTATCATCATCATTTCTGCCGCTAGAAACTCATTTGGATAAATAACGGTGTTTAATTGATTCCAGAAAATGCATACCTTAAAATGAACTAATGTACTTCCTGCATTATAAGATTTTTCAGTTGATTAAATTATAAGTCAACTGTGAAACAAATTGTTCAGCTTTAATATCTATAACTTGAAAAAATCCTAGTTCGCACTTGAATTTTTATATTCCCGCTATGATTAGAATATAATGTGCCTGAGATCGTTTCGCAGCAAAGTGCCAAAAACGCATTTTGCTAAAAACCTTGTTTTTGATCATTTGCGTATCTAAATATTTTTACACGCAAACGGCCAAATCATCAAATCGCCATAAACGCAAAATTCCAAAATGTAAACATTTTAAAATATTTGCTAGATCATTATTTTATAGTACGCTCTATTACTTTTAACTGGCTTTATTAATTTAAGTGACTTTAAATGCGTCCCAATTTTTTTTATATCAATTGAATTGCTCTCTTCCAGATTCGTCACTCAACCATTAGACATTATCAAACTTCGGACGCAACTTCGAAAATCAAAAAGAACCAAGAGCATGTACAAAACTGCTCGAAGAATATTTTTTGAAGAAGGAGTCAAAGCGTTTTGGCATGGTCATTTTATTGGTCAGGTAAAACATTATACGCTTATTCTTCTAATTATGTCGATTCAACATTTTAAAGACTAGAACTCGGATACAGTATTACAATGTCTTCGCGAGTCTAGTCGATTTGCGGCGCAAGCGCCTACAAAATATTACTGATCATTTAGTTGAGTGACTCATCCACGATTCTTTCTCTGTGTAGGATTTTGGTGAAGGCCAGAGTAATACCGAAGATAACCAAATTTAAAACGTTATATTTTGCAGATCCACTCAATACTAGCAGTGAGCAGCCAGTTTTACGTGTATGAGTTGACGACTAAATATGTAGGTAGCCTGGGCATGGAACACAGGTAAGTGATCTTTTAGACTAAATCTAAATCATATACTATACTAATAGAGTCATGAGTATAGGTATATACTACGTCACTTTGTCGGTTTCGCATGCCGGCATTAAAAATGAATTTATTTCGTGATAAAAAAAATCGCACCAAGAGTGAATTTTCATGTCTCGAAATTACATGGTGTTGGTGATATTATCACCTACTAATATTATAAAGAGGAAAGATTTGTATTTTTGTGTGTGTGCGTGCGTGTGTGTGTATGTTTGTAATGAATAAACTCAAAAACTACTGAACCGATTTCAAAAATTCTTTCACTATTTTAAAGCTACATTCACCCTGAGTAACATAGACTTCCTTTTACTGCGGGAACATGCCTCATTCCCACGGGAAAAACTGTTAACGCGGGTGGAACCGCCGCGGAAAGCTAGTACTTCATATAAATATTTAAAAAAATTAAATAGGAATGAATTTGCCATTTATTTTTTAGAAGCATATTATATTAAATTAGACTCTGAAGCAGTAACATTGTTATATAATTTTGATGTAAATATCTTTTTTGTTATTATTTAAGAAAAATCAGAGCGTCTTTGGCCAAGTGCCTAGGGCCGTTGACTTCCATTCGGAAGTCAACGGGTTCGAACCTCGGCACGTACCAATATGTTCTCTATTTTCGAATTCATTATGTACGTTTATTCGACGCTCTTACGGTGAAGGAAATCATCGTGATGAAACCTGCATACACCTGCGAAGTAATTCAAGGGTTCTGTGTGAAGTTGACCAACCCGCACTGGGCCAGCGTGGTCGACTAAGGCCTATTCACCTTGTGTTCGGGGTAGGCTCGAGCCCCTCGGTGAAGACATATATGAGCTGTCAATGCTGATTTAAGAAAACGTATCTTTAACAGTGCCTACGCGAGATTCACGTGTGGAGTATTCGCTGGTTGTTGTAGTGCTACCTTGGTTATTCCTTTGGAAGTCATCCGCGTCCGTCAAATGGTCGTTAAAGAACAATACAGCAGTCTTTTGAAAGGCGCTCATGCAGTCTACCGTTACGGGGGAATCTTGGCTTTTTACGAAGGACTCAGTGCCTCTCTGCTTCAGGTAAGTAATTCTCTAAATTAAAGGCGCTCATGCAGTCTACCGCTCTGGGGGAAAATATTTTACCTTTTACGGTATACGGTTCATAATAGGCTATTTGACTGGTTTTTAAAATATTTTTTTTATTATTCAGTAGAGTTTGTGGATCCCAGTAATAGTTGTATTTTTTAATTCTGGTACATATTTCCTGAAAAATATCAAAATAAAAATTCTATATTTAAGTAGCACGCCAAAACGCTACTTTGACAATATGGCGTCGCAATGGCATCGGTGACGTCACTAGCCAGTACTACTACTACAAGTTGCTTAAGTAGAAAACGATGTTTACTGGCTAGTGACATATGTCCTATACCCGACCAAACAGGAGCGTTTTGAGTCACGTGACAAACGCCAAAAAAAATACATTTTTATTTACGGATTTTTACATAAATTAATTATTATTTTCAACTTCCCATAGTAAATATCCATTTTTAAACTTACATTACATACTGATTACAGTAATTAACACTTTATTTTTCGCATTGTCAAATAGCCTATTGTGGTCACTACTGATGTGAGTAGTTTACAAGTTCAATGGGTGGTAGCAGACAAACTGCACTTTGTTTACTGACGATAGATGGCGTCGGCTACAGTTAACAAAGAGCAGTGAGCAGTTCGTCTGTTAGCACCAGTGGTGGATTTACCAATAGGTGAGTAGGCTGAAGCCTAGGGCGGCAGATTATAGGGGGCGGCAAATCAGGAGTTTTTTTTTTGTTAATATAATATTGAATAGGATCAAGTATATTTTCAATACTACTGCTGCTATGCTACCTACCTTTCAACTGGCTTCGCCCAGTGTCAAAATAATATATAGGCAAGGAGCAGGTCCCTACACTGAAATTAATCTAATTCTAACCTGAAATAACCATTGGTAGATCGGGTGGGGAGGCAAAATTTTTATAGCCTACTAGCGGCAAATGTGTAAATCCGCCACTGGATGCTGAGTTCAAGAGTTTATCAAACGGGTAAAAATGTGCAGCAAAGTAATCCGTCTGAAAATCAAAATGACCTAGTTATCAAAAAAGTACGCTGATTTTGAAATGGTTAGGTATACATTTTGATTTTCCAGAAGTGAAAATATCTTTACCCAGTGCGTTCTGTAGTAGAGACCATGTTTTATCAAACAAAGTGTGAAACACTGGATATTCAGCCCCCGTAACGTGCAGTGCTATGACAAGAGTTTGTTACACATTTAACTGTCAAAAAACCCGCCATATTGATATATCCTCCATTAAGAGAAGAGAATACGCAAGACAAAATTATGTCTGTCTCGCGTGGACCAGGCATGTTAGGGGTGCTGCATGATGAAAAGACACAGACGTGTCAGGCTGCATACAAACATGGGGCATATGTGGGTTCAGGCTTTTTAAGGCTTAACTACACTGACTATGATTTAATACTAGCTGTCCGCCCACGGTGTTTTTTTTTTATTATTTCCCGTGGTAAGAAGTATTTAAGATTTTGACCGGGAATATAGGTACCACCTGTTGGTACCACCACTCAAAATTTCCTTTAAATCGGTCCAACGGTTCCGGAGATTAGCGTGTACAAACATACAGTAAGACAGACGGTCATTTTTTTCAAAACTTGTGTATTTGTGATCAGCTACACTCCCTTTATCACCAACAATCAGTTCTTTGAAAAACAAATCAATGTACAGACACACAGATTCTTCAGTTTTATTATAGTATAGGTTTTGATTTTTTTACAGCTGGGACCGCAAGTTGGGATATCCTTTCTAGTGTTCAGCTACACTCAACCTTTTATACTGCATTATTTTGAGCCTGCTTGTGCCAATGAAGAGGCCTGCAAATCCCAAAAGGGCAATCGGTACAGTGCAAAAAATATAATGGTCTCGAGCACGGTTGCCGGTTCTTTGGCGGGAACATTATCGAAAACACTTACATACCCACTGGATCTTGCTAAGAGAAGACTTCAACTTGGGGTAAGTCATTAAATTTATCATAATATAAATGTCCCTTCGTTGGTTATTGTCATAGAAAATTTCATTTTACATCCCACCTTATCACCCCGTGTGGCCTAGAAATTACTGGTCGATTCTACAATGTGAACGCATCGAGCGAGAAAACCCCCAAACTTTAATATTTTCATCTGGTCTATGTTTGTCTGTGTACTTTGTTTTCGTTAACTATTTTACTCATTCATTTTATTTGAGATGTAATAATATTAAAATTAGTACTAATAGGAGCGTCGGAGGCCTAGTTACTAGGTCCGTAAAAAGGAAATATGCAAAGAAATTTAATTTTTGTGCACAAAGTTGACTAACTCTCTCTGGTCCAGCGTGGTCGACTAAGGCCGTTTACACATTATGCCGCAGCGGCAGCGGCATAGCCGCCCGCGCTAGTCTTGTATGGATTTGCATGGAGCCTTACAAATTACGCCGCTGCGGCATAATGTGTTAACGCTCTAAGGCATATTCATTCTGATTCGGGGTAGACTCCACTCCCTCTATTCTATAGGGACATATCAATATGGGCTGATAACGAATACTGAATATTGGATTGTTTACAGAGTCACAGAATCAGCAAAAAGTATGCGGTCCCCAGCACATCGAAACGACTAATACAATGTAAAAATCTCACTGACTGCTTAGCAAAGACCGTTAGGAAAGAGGGCATAAAAGGGTTATTTAGGGGATGGTCAATCACCATTTGGAAGGCGCAAATGACAAGCTTGATTGCTTTTACTTCATACGAGCTCTTATGTTTTGCATTAAGAGAGTATGCACAAAAGACATAGAAGGAAACAAGTTTGGCAAGTATTCAATCGGTTTGTGCCTTTTAGGCGAAAAACACAGTGCGGTATACCGCGGAGCTTTTCTTACTATGAACTTGTATAGAATTCTCGCAAACCCTACATTTGACGTCGCGCGGCACATCGCGCCGCGTCATGTGAAGGGAACGCGCGGTTTTCATACAAGTTCTTAGTTAGGTCAGCAGCTTCGCGGCGCGGTCTGTCGCCGCGACGCGCGACGCCGTGTGTTCTCCGCCTTAGTACTGTTGTAAGTTCTAATTAAGTCCTTGTATAGTTCGTGATTCTAATTTTGTAGTAATTATATCTATGAAAAATATAGTCAAAGAATGAAAGTTGAAATGTTTCGTCTAGTGATTTCATTGCTTTGTCAGCTTACGAGCTATGCATTGTAGTCTTTTCTAGTATCTCATGGAGTGACTATGTTTTGTTTAGAATAACACTCAGCTTTAGAATACTTTAAGAAGAGTAAAAAGATTGGGATCAAAAAATTGTTGTCAGCCATGATTTAACCTTAGTTGGAGGTATATTTTTCAAGAGGCTTGAAACTAACAGATCTCGGTAGTATTTGATTGTTCTTTTTTTCTTTTTTTTAAAGAAATCATAACCTAGAATGATGAACAGGCTTTTTACATTCAGAACAAACATGTATTCTTGAATATCTATTTTTGAGTTCTTTTTTATCTACACTTTCTCATTATTTATTATTGTAAAATGTGGCTTTATAAGTATTGTAAGTTCTCTGAAATATAGTTCTATATCAATTATGTCAGTATTTTTTATTTATATCACTGTTTCTTAACCCTTTACTGCATGTTATATTTAAATATAATAAAAAAATATATTTAAGTTTGTAAATGGCTTTATTCAAGCTATAAAAACAATCATAGAAAATAAAAAAAATAAAAACGACCACAGCTGAAGATTTTTTTTCAGGAACCATATATGGGTTCGTATGTATCAAAGCTTTTAACCACTTGGACATATATGGTTTCGTATGCAAACTAACCAAACCTTATATTATCAAAGAAAATTAAGTAACTAAGAAATTATATCAAATTATTGATGAAACTTAGATAAACAATTTCTCTTGTCATTGTAACACAAAAATACCATACATTTTGGGCATCTTGTTTAAGTTTTCACTGAATAAACTCGATATAATATTTGTCGAATTTTCTGCCATTCAGGCAGTGTCCAATATTGTCGATCTGCACAGATGTCAGGGGTAGCTCCTGGTGCTTTTCAAAAGCTTTTCCCATCCCCTTACTCTAAATTGGCGACCCAGGACTTGAAAAAAATTATGGACTTCCCTGGCGGCTCGTTGAAGGCGACGAACCTCGTCCTAAATCATCCGTCTCAAGAATAAAATAACAACAGGGCGTTTAAATCGTATGGAGGATGTGGGGATCTCCGTGTCAGAATCGGAAGCCAAATCATCATCACTAAGGCCATTCTCAGGGATTCGGTTAGAGCGCATATTATGCTCATAAAGCACCCAGAGTCTACCTGGCCATAAAAAAAAAAGAATTCTAAGCATTACGAAAAAAAATTCAGTAAATTAAACCAAAACCATATCTCTGTATTAAATAATGGTAAAAGCGTGAGTGCATATTAAACCATATCTGACTAAGTAAAAAAGAGCATGAATGCATACGAAACCATATATGGTTCCAATATAATTGATGATAAAAAATTGTGAAATCAGGTAGAAAGTAAAAGTCTGTTACAGTACATAAAAACTAGAGGGTATGACAGATAACAAATATTTTTTTCCGATCTGAAAATCTTATCTCTTCATATTTATTTTTTTTTGCAATGTTGAGAATCACACGTGCACGCAAATGTTCGGTGACCATGCCCAGAAAAGTGAGATTAATTCCAAATGACATTTGACCATAGACGAAAAAGTTGCACTTTGATATTGCTAATGATATGACTGACAAACTTCATTAGAATTTAACTATCAGCTTTTCATATTTTTGGAAAAAAAAAATTGTAAAGATGTCAACCCATATATGGCACCGTATGCGGTAAAGGGTTAACTCGTCGGTGCTATTTAAAAGATGAAAACAATGTCTTAATTTCTTTTGTTCACCAACCATAGAAAGCATGGTAAGCAAGGTAATCTTGTATATCCCGAATAAGAGGGTTATCACTACTTATTATAAAACAAAGTCGCTTTCTCTGTCCCCAGTCCCTATGTCCCTTTGTATGCTTAAATCTTTAAAACTTTCCAACGGATTTTGATGCGGTTTTTTTTAGTAGAAAGAGGGATTCAAAAGGAAGGTTTATATGTATAATACATACATAATATACTTAAGGAAAACCCACAATAACCATTTTCCCGTGCGGAGCCGGGGCGGGTCGCTAGTTTTTCAATAAAGTCAAAATATACTCGTACCATTTAATATTATACAATGTGAATTAAGCCTTCAGATTTATGCCAGCAGTAGCAATGATGCCATAGTTTATTAGTTTGTATTTGGTTGTTATAAAGGATTTTATTTGACTTAGACAATTTTAGGTCGTCTTTTTAATTTTTTGTTTACTTATACAGTTATGTCCAAATTGTTCTAATAGCCAATTTTATCCATGGCTTTATTAAGTGTAACTTTAAGTACTCATTGAATCCATGTACAGGTATTTTAGTACTTATAAAATCAAATAATGTGTCCGTGTTATTTATTTTATTATTTTTAAAAGGACAATTTTCATTGTAGGCTTGTTGTTTCACCATACTTTATTATCATCATCTAAGCCTGTAGACGTCCACTGCTGGACAAAGGTTTCCCTTAAAGATGTCCACATCGATCGGTTACGATCATCTTATTAGGAAAAAAAAAAAAAATAGGTAAGTACACATGTTTATTCTTTTAACTTTGGCTCTTATTTACAAAATAACATGGTAACTTGAAATACTGAACACTATTTAAAAACCGAACCATTTCTGTGCAATACCGACAGTTTAATTGTCTATCCATTGCCTATTTTTTAAAGATGGCTGACATATTGTATTTGGAGCAACAGGCAATGAAAGTTTAATACAGTGATATAATGCTACACAAAATTAGCCAATTTTTGAAAGAGTATTGATTTTTTTTTAATTGCTTGGTTACTAAATATTAGGTAGCATTATAGATATCACTGGGCGTTTAGCTTCTTTGATTATTTTACGAGTATAGTCTCTTGAAGAAACTGTACTTCTCATTATTATTATTTTTTAAATTAATTATAATACTCGAAAAGGTAGCGAGAGAGGCACGTAAGATTTTCCATCATGTGAGATGATTAGGTACCAGAAAACAGAGCAGGTATTTACAAAATATTTTTCTAGTGCGTAGATTGTTTTGTTTTGCACAAAAACAGTTCAAAATGATGCAAATATACATCAATGTGATGAGATGAGACATGAGGACGACGATGATGACTTATTTGTACTTATTTTACCTGCGAACAAAAAACAATGAATTAATATTAAAAATTAAAGTATTGCGTTGGGTTGGGTCAACAGTCTTGCTTTTATGTAAGCAGTTGCGGATTTTAACCTTGTTCTTGACCAGGGCAAACACTCGTGCCTTGTGACTGAATTTTGTCTATACTTAATGTTGTAAATATGTTTGTTTTTTTTTTTTAATTGATATAATAATATGCTTGAGTCGAAAAAGTACGACGGATCATGCTTCACCGGACTTACTGGGGAACGGAAGACTCTAAGGTTTGATTGTTTGTTTGTTTGCATCGAATAGGCTCCGAAACTACTCAATAGATTTCCAAAATTCTTTCACTGTTGAGAAGATACATGATTCCTGATTATCATAGGCTATATATTTTATTTTCAATAAAATTAGTGATGTTTACTAAAACTTAAATAAGTAACCCAAGGTGTAAAAAAATACCTAAAATATTCGTAATAATTGAATAAGCTTCGAAACTACTGAACCGATTTGTTTCTTTCATTAATTTTTATTTTAAAAATCTATAAGAGAGAGTCAGGCGAGGGGTAAAACTGATCACCGGCGTCGCGATTCCTCTCGTAATCTGTTCTTTTTGCACATTACTTGTGCTAAATAATTTCGTTGTTTCACATCCTGCCAGGCCTGACGGCTCACATTTTTTGTATTCTCTGTATTGTCGTTTCTGTATTAGGTGTCAAGTGTATTGTATTAATACCAACCTTAACCTAAAAGACTTCGCACTGAATCAGTTCCAGCCGTGCGACTGCGAGTCGCTCTCCCACCCCTTGCTCTCCCAGCCGTGATGCTCCTCATGATGATGTACTGGTACGTACACCTTCTTCTCCACGATCTCCTTCTTGATCACCGGTACCGGTACGTGTTTCACCACAGGTATGTGAATCGGCACGTGTTTGTATACGGGCACTTCCTTCACCACCTCAACTTCCTTGACCACGGGAACGTGAACTGGCACATGGATTTTCTTCACGTGGTGATGGTGCACGGTGTGGACTTTGTAGGGCACGTGGATTTTGATGTGTTTGCTGTAAAAGAAGAAGGTGGTTCATTAGATTTTTTTTTTAATTGACATAAGCTTGTGTCAAAAAGGTACGACCAATCAAGCTTCACCGGACTTGGTGGTTCATTAGATCTAGTGTGTAGATGTTTGTCGGCTTTCGTTTTTTGGAGAAAAATATAGGTAATATTCTTTAACCTTTTAACCGCCAAGCATTTTTTCTAAGAACTTGCTCCCACCGCCAACCTTAAAAAAAATCTATATCAATCAGTCAAAATATAAGTCTTATTTATGAGACGGCGGCATTGTGAGCTTGATTTGGTCAGTCTTAAATTTCAGACCTTGGCGGTTAAAAGGTTAAGCATAATTTTATTGATTGTGTTATATGACAGCTTTATTGGAGGTCCCTACTTTCTATATTTATTATTGCTGTAACTGATAAATAAAAAAATATACTGGCTTATTTGACTTATTACTAAAGTGGATTTTTCGCCTGATTCAGCTTTGCCATTTATTATATTCAAATAGTATAAGGTTTTGCAGTTTCAGGAACAACGAGGTCGAGGTATTGAGGTTTCTAATACAATTTTTTTCTAAACTGAATAGTTGCGGGAGAGACGCTTCCAAAGTGGTAACCCTGTAACTTCTAAAATAAGAGAATGATAAAACTAAGAAAAATATATGATGTGCATTACCATGAAAATTTCCAACGAAAATTGGTTTGAACGAGATCTAGTAAGTAGTTTTTTTTAATACGGCATAAATCGTATACCGCAAATTCCCTTTCACCTATTATTAAAACATTGATCAAAGTTACAACGAACTACAAGAACTTCTTTATTATGTTACTTGTTGTTACGGAACCCTTCATGGGCGAGTCCGACTCGCACTTGGCCGCTTTGATATTTCATAATATCCTTTCGTAAACACAGCGCCCAGTGTCCTTTGTTCCAGTAGATAATTTCAACTGTTTAATGTGAAGTGATGACAGATGGCGTTACTGGGTTTTTAAAACTCGCTATCGTTTGATATTTGCGATTTGATGACCTCTAAAATATGAATTTCGGCTCTTTTAGTTTTGGGCAGACAATCATCGCATCGTAAAGAATTATTTTTGGAATCCGCCCCTTAATCTCTAAGGGGAGGGTTTGTAATACTTATTAAAGGAAGCTCATGGCTGAAGCTAGCTGTAGTTATATTTATCCCCGCCGAGGGGCTGAAGCCTACCCTAAACTAGGGTGGATAATATGATCAATCGATCATTAGCTGGCTGGCCCAATGTGTGCTAGACTATAATCAAATGTTATTATTTGTATTGTTAACTACTAACCATTGCGGTTTCAGTACTGATGATAAAAAATATAAATTACTTGTGGAATCGTAGAGACCACCATTCATAAAACTCCAAAACTACACCAGCACTTAGCTCTAATTGGATTGCATGAGGATTTAGTCGCTATTTTCTTGTGCCTATCTATAAAAACATTTTCAGACCTAGCTATTACACCGTTCAATGCTGAGATTTATTAAAAATGGTCGCCTGGGGGATTTGTTCTTATACTCGTAATAGTGATACGAGACAAAACAAAAAAGAAGACAATTTTAAGCCCACATAAAGCCTTAGAAGAAGTATAAAATTGATCCTCGTGTAATATTAGATCCAAGGGTGTTTTAAGTGAAGTCTATCGTTGATCTCTGGATTCTGATGAAAAATAAGATGGAATGAAAGTATTATTTATTGAATGTAGAGATTCTTAGTTGATCAAGCTGGGAACTTTAGGAAACATTCTGGAAAGAACCCACTCAATTCATTACTGTACAAGCATCAAATTACGATTCAAGGCAAGTTAGGAAACCTCATTGTGCAAACAACACTTGTAACTAACATGGAACGAATAGCCGCTCATAAAATCGGCAAGATTTTATCAGTTTGGTATTTTTACCGGATCTTATTACAACATTATTTAGTTTTGTATCATCATCGACTTCAACATGCATGCTGATTTTGGCGGAAAGACGTCCTCAGATAAACAAAAGCGTCCCCAAATATCTATACTATAAATGACCTTGCTCTGTGGGTTTCTGACTGTCGACTCACAGTAATTTTGGGGCCTTATCTTGTCTGCCTTTACAAAAGTATCATCTACAACAAAAGTTTGGTTGCTGAATCTAGATTTTGTTGCCAATGGGTGCTTTTATTATTGTGTGCTGCCAGTAGTAATTTTAATGCATTATAATAAATTTTAACACTCTTTAGCAGTAAGAACGATTTGAAATGCAATTTCATTACCCATCTTCGTCGCGCTTTGCTGCTCATCAGGAGATTTTGATCGCATCGTTGCAACAGTTTCAACTGGGACGTGCATTTATTAAGAAACAACGTGCAATGTTATTAATGCAACGTAATGAATACCTTTCATTAGTTAGATCATTTTGAATCAACATGATCAACTGTTCACAGTTTTCTTTGGAAGTAAATACTCATATTTGTTACCCTGTATGTTGGCACTTCATATGCAACCGTGCCGACGATAGTAAGAGTTGAACGCATTTTGATCACGTTAATCGTATTCGTAACATTCGTAACAGACATGACAAGTTGATGTAAGAAACGGTTCAATGTTTTGAGTCATTTTATACTTTTACTTTCAAATATAAGTACTTACATGTTGGCTTCCCATAGCACAGGAATTCCTAGTTGAGGGGCCAGG
The DNA here is from genome assembly GCA_948473455.1 of Teleiodes luculella. Taxonomy (NCBI): domain Eukaryota; kingdom Metazoa; phylum Arthropoda; class Insecta; order Lepidoptera; family Gelechiidae; genus Teleiodes; species Teleiodes luculella. The sequence goes on from OX419582.1 coordinate 3,958,054, forward strand.
AACACAGTATGTTAATTACTATTTTTAAATAAAATTACTTTTTGTTTTGTTTGTTTGTTTAAATGTCGAAAAAATTTGTTCCTTTTCAAGACATTTTATTTGAAAGTTATTCAAATCCTTTGAATAAACATGTCCTTTCAGATTTGCTAAGCCGCTATTTGCAACCTGTATATAACATCCTGTATTTTATTACTATGTAACTTTGTAAGAAATAAGACTATTACCCACTTCGCTTATTTATCTTTTGCGCATATGTAGGCGCAGTGCAGCCTTTACAAAGAAACTATCTCACGAATTACATCAAGTATTTGTTATTCAATTGAAATACACTGTGACACGAAAAGAGTGAATAAAATAGTGGAGAATATTTTGTTGGGATTGTCCAATATAATTTGACATACTATTTAGTCGGTAAAGTAAGACCGGTGAGGCCAATTTATGTTGGACTTTCGCTGTTACCGGCAGCAGTAACTATGTAACTTTACTTGTCGTACCAATGTTGGTTACAAATGACTCACTTTCTAGTACAATCAAGTGCAGGAAACCCGCTATTTCTGTCAGAACGCACAAAGATGTTTCAAGAATGTAAAACCGAATAGTAGGAAGCAAGAAAAATGAAAATAGTTAATTTAAGAAATGTTTGGTATTTCTTATTTGGTAACAATCCTAGTCATTTATAGTTTTTGCGTTGTACGAGTACTATACAGAATTTATTATTTTGCGGATGTTTGTTTTACTAACTTTTCATCGGTTTATTTTCGACGTTATATACATTGATGGTTTGGTGTGATAAGCACCTTGTGTGTTTACCTTTTGTCTTGATGTTGTATATTTATATAATGTATCTGACATCCATAGGTACTTCTGTGCCCATAGTACAGGCTCTGCCTAGTTCGGGGTCTAATAACCGTGTGTGAAATGTACGGGATTTTTTTTTGTTTAATGGTTAGAACGATATAGGATAATAGAACTCATATTCATTTTACTGCTTCATTACGTAAAGCCATCTTAAGTTATCATTTTACCATACAAGCTTTTAGCTGTACATATATTATGTTTCTTAGATAAGTTACATAACGAGAGAAAAAGTTGATATATTTATTTTTAAGTTTAAGTGTTGCTCGAATAGAAAAGTGTTCATATTCTTGAAATGAAACAAACGCTCCCCAAATGCAGTCAGTTGATTTTCACGGTGAACCTATCCCTCTAACTTTCTAGAAAAACGAAGAAGACAGGTTTAAGACTGCAAGAATGAGTGCCAATAAAATAATTATACAACATAATGTATGTATATACCTATCACAGATTCATTTGAACAAATTCGCTATATTATCATTACATTTTAAGATACGCATTAAGTTTCATTACGCAATATGGAGCTCAGATACCCGTAACTAAAAATGATAATTTTGTCAGAGGCATTATAATAATATTAAGGTTCTATTTCCTGTAACGGTCGTATTATTAGTTGCGTTGCTTTTGCTACGTAATGCGAACTGTAAGGAAGGCTCTAGAAAATTATGCGGCCGGAAAATGAGACAGTTGGAATGTAAATTATCTTCTAGTTGTTTTTTTTTTTTACTATGTGTACGTAAATAAACGTGCCTTCTCTGATTGGCTTATTTCTCTGGCTTAATGGTATTTATATGTACATTACGAAAAGGAGTGTTGTCATAAAGGTTGTAATGTTCCCCGCGCTTCACAGGACTTGCAGAAATCGCTAAAAACGGTAAGGCTAACAGGTTCCTATTTTGTTTTTATTATGATTAATTTTGTGCAACATGTCATATACGTATTAAACCGTTAATTGTCACTATATTATTTGCAAAAAATAAAAAAAGGAATTACCTTTCAAATATCTTTTGTAACGTGCGAAACACTCTGTAGTCTTTATGACATTTCATTTTTTTCCTTGTGATCCCTTCTTATTAGACTAAGAATAAAACACTTGAACACTGTCACATAACATAACATTTAAAAACATGCTGTTTTTACTCTAAAATAACGCTTAGTATCGATTACGTAGTATGTTACCGATTCTCGCAATCAAATATTATGTAACACTGTCATAGATCATTAGATAGTATGTATACAATTTTTTGTTTTATACTCTAAGGTATTTAACTTTACGGGTAAGTACTATTATTTTCTTCTGTGCCTGTACTATGAAGAGTAAGAAAAAAACATTTACAAAAAATATTTTTGATCCTTTTTTGTCGCGAAACAGATGTCGTTAATTTTCTCTCACAAAAATGTAACTGCATTTATTTAAATCAAACTTAACGAATCAATTTTGTGCACCAAATTTTAAAAAATAAATTCATGTCACTATCCGAATTCGAATCGAAAATAAATAAATATGTTTTGTTTAACATCTGGTGATATTTAACACTATTTCTTATCTTTATTATAATATCAAATTCAACTATACAAAACTAACGCCCAGTGTGCGGATTCATCAAGTCGTCGGCACGTCATAATGATAAAAAATTGTAAAGCTCTACGATAACAATTATATTATTATAAAAACTTGAGACAGGTTCATAAGTAGCGATTTGAGGCTAAGCTGCTAGTGCTTAAGTAATATTTTATGTCGGGACGGTAAAAGGTGCTCTAGGTATAATCTTCGGGTTGTGATGTAAGTTGACATTTTGATGTACTTACCTGCACTGAGAGTAGGTCACTTATAATGACACCTTTTGCTTATAAAGATACCAGTTGGCAATAAAACGTAATACATATAATACAAAAAATATATTTTCTAGCCGTTTAAGAGGCTTTTAAAATTTATACGTAAGATAAAGAGAAAGGAAATAAGTTTAGGTGAGTGGTTCTCCCGCTAGAGGATCCCGACCTAAAACCGTAATTTACCAGATACTTAACTCTACCTCTCCCATGTACAGAAACCAGCACATGCGGCTGGACACTCGCACCACAACATTCACCCCTACCGCTACGGAATACGGGCGCTCTCAAGGTCATAATGTCCAGCCGCATGTGCTGCCTACTGTACCTATATTTCGAGTGTTTGGGTATGCAATATTCTCAACATTCATTTAAATAACTAAATTTTTTTGGGTACCTACGCAATTTTATTAACATAATTTTACGAAAGCTAGCACCGCACTTCGTTTGGTTGCCACAGTATTATAATTACTAAGTAAGCAATTAACAAGTCTTATTATCTTGTTTCTATAACAAAATTTTGAATTACTTTATGATTGCATTATGTTTTGTTATGAAATTACATCTACAAAAACTTTAATTACTTTTTATGTGAATTCGTAATTTGATATGTTTTCTTCTTCAAGATAAAAAACAGAACAAACAGACAGAAGAACTATATAATTTATTATACATAAGCGCGAAGATGCAAACGAAAAAACGAAAAAGTAGTATCCCTCTACACATTTTTTGGCGAAATACGTTTTGTAAAACTAACTTTCGTACAGTTAAGATACTTAAAAGTGAAAATTGAACATCACATCAGTGTTAGTTAGAGCCGATGTCTCTGATTCGAGCCTGAAGAACCTGCGATAAAATTAAAAGAAAGTGTGTGAAGTTGACCAACCCGCACTTTACTAACCCTAAATTCATGACCATGTTTGAGTAGCTCGTTAGAATTTGTTTTTTCGGCAACACTGGACTATGAGTTAGAGAAGTGTATGATGTTAATGATATTGAAAAACGCAATCAAAACCGCATTAAGTACTTACACTTTCTTCGTGTTTCGGTACTTTTATTCACGTTGAAAATTTTGGCTTTCTTTTGAAGAAAACTGTGGTCAAAATATAATTTGGATTAACTTTACAATGAAGACATTGTTCGACTAATACGACAATAGAAGGTTTTTTTTTTAACGCGGATAACAACTTTCTGAATACGTCGTCGTCCCGGCAGGACTTGAAGTTTTAATGACAGCCTCCGTGGTACAATGGTCAAACACTAATCTTGCGATATGGAAGTTCAGGATTCGAATCCCAATTGAACATTCGTCGAACAAATGTGTTATGAGACTTTTCCTAGTTTACGAGTAGTTAGGACTTTGCAGGCCAAACTACCTGATTGTTCAGAAAGATAATGCGTCTGCCTTCCGAAACACACGTAAAACCAGGGTCTGTTGGGTTAACTTGGAAACCGAAACAATAAGCAAGCAAGCGCTGCTTGATAAATAATAGTAAAACAAACAGTTTTAATACGACAATGAAACCGCAAGTAGCTTTAAAAAGTCAAATAACATAGTCATTTTGTGTTTAGACCAGTTGCTTTTTAGGCGAGTAGACGTATAGACCAGTCGCGTTTTAAACCATGTGCTACTAACCCATATTTTCGATTCTAATTACTTTATGTACTTATTGGATTCACTGTACGTACAATGTTAGTTATGCAATATAGCTAACAAGCAACTATATTGTTTGAAGTTATAGACCATATCCTATTTGAAGCCAGAAGATAGTTATCAAAGTAGAAAATTATAGTTATAAGTTTGCGATAATAACACATGTTTCCTGTTATCTTTTTCCTTCTGTCTGAATCTAGTATTCACAATTTCACACTAAACCATTTTATTGAAAGAAAATTGGGTCGTAAAATCGAGGGTTCATTGGCTTTTTGTATAAAGCGAAGTTTTGAAACTTTAGTGAAACTTGCAGCTTTAAGTCTCCGTCTTTAAGTTCTTTTTTTTATTATATAAAGAAAAGAATTTTCATAAAAAAAATCAATATTAAAAATGCTTAATTGCCATTATCTCTGTAAAATCAGCATAATTTATTATGAATTATAGAAAGCTAAAAGTGATAAGTGTACTAATGTAACTCCAAGGCTTTATAGACTTTCCATATAAGTTTCCTTCACTAAATAATTTTGATATTTCTCAAAAAGCTGGTTCGACCGTTCATTATGACTTCACTTTATTGGAGTAGTGTTTTATAGATTATAAATTTTAAGCTGTCTGGTGAAAGGTACATTTTGCATTGCTTAACGATCCAGGAGCGTTCGTTGAACCATTGCAATGTATTGCAAAACTTGACTGATCCATAGGGTATAGGTTGCGCCTTCTCTATGGAGACACTCCAATAAACCAAGAAAAAAATCTAAAGGAGAATGGGTAAGAGCGTACCCAGACACAAAGTTAATTGTAGCATTATGAAATATATCGGTCTTTATTGCCCTTACTTTAATATCATTCATCCCAACTACAATCCTTATTTCTAAAACACATCCTGATTTAAATCAATGCGCATTAAGAATTCATGGAAAAATAAATAAATAACAATGAAAATTCAGTTTTTGTAATGAAATTTTTTTTTCTCTCCAATTGTATTTGGACATTCTGTCTTGGGTTATTCAAACTACTCCATTAGGACTACAAAACCCGACATATCTCATAATGCTACAGTATTTTTTTTTTGGTACGGGGCCCATACAAAATTACCCACTATCCTTTGTATGAGTTAGATCTATCGTTCATAAGCAAATACATAAAAAATACTCATAGGAATACACACTAATAATTAAAAAAAATTACGCAGGATGGTAAATAGGATTTGAAATATCTCTCCTAAGACAAGAATTATAAAACAATTACAATACTTATATGTATAAGTATGTATTAATGTTGATGCGCGTAACTCAGTATGATAAAATATTGTATATTAAAATTAGTTTGTACCTACTATGGCTGGTAATTTGTATCCCAATTGCACAATGCAGTATAATCTACTTGTTTGCTATAGTTTCCGAATGTTCCAGATCGTTGTTGCAAGCGCAGCGCGGGGAAGCTTAATACGCTTATCGGCCTTGACAAAATTACATAAGATGTTGTGAGTCCAAAACAACTGGTGTTTAGCTGTTTTGCTCTGTGGCAACGGCCTATTCGAACCTGTTATAAACAAGTGTCGGTTGGTCCGAATTTTGTCGTCATACATTTATAATCCAGTATTTTTCTCATGCTGTGACACGATATCTTAGTGCGATTGCGATACGATATTTTTGGTACGTTGATATGCATTTTATACCTATTTATATACCTACATTTGTAATCGGTATCTTTGTATATTTTCATATCTAACCAGTTTAAGTAGGACTACTATTTCTATATTTCTGTCATACTCGTAGAAGAATACTATTTCTATACTTATACGAACTTTTTAAAATTAATTCACTAATTAAACTGCAAAATTCCAAAATGTTACTTCCCAAATCCGATTTAAACATAATTTTATCAAAAATCCGTACCTATTGAACACCAAAAATATAAATAAAAAAAAATACATGAATAAATTTTAAAAAATTAGTACCAAATACAACAGTGTCCCAATTGCCCAGTCGAGAAAAAGACGATTTGAATAACTGTTCTCTTCCACAGTTTATTGCGATATGTCTAAGTTCAATGCCAACGGTTATTAGCTGTCTTATTTTAGAAACATTTATGTTTATTTTTAGAATATAACCGCAACCATTCTGCAATTTGTTTCTTTTTCAATACATTTAAGGTCAATGAAATTTTGTTTAGTGCTATGTTATAATCATATTTCGGATCAGTACCTAAACTACAAAGTGGCCAGTTAGATGGTAGTGGACAGATATGTTGGTTTACCCTACCATCAAATAAATTACCAAGTAAATTTTATGTTAAAATATTTACTATCACTATACTACCATTCAAACGATGAAAGAATATATGTTTGAAAAGTGGGTTACACAAAATATCTGCAATATTTAAAAAAGAACCGAACGTATCGCATGAAGCGTAATTATCGCATGAAACAGGTGTTACAATGATTATTTTATTAAAAAACATATTGATTGAATCGTACAAGGTTAATGAACTAAGTTATTTTAAGTATGCACAATGTGTTTAAAAACTTGGATCCTTGGCATAAAGGCTAAAGAGTATAAATAGAAAAAAATCTGATTCTCTAAGCTTGGATCCTTGAATAAAAAGTAGGTAAGTCATTGATGTAAATGTCATAAAAGGGGAAAATGTTTAAGAACTTTGATTTCCGATTAATCTTTCCGGCTTCATCAGACTTAAAATAAGGACTCATGTATTTCGCTCTCATGACAGCCAACTCCAATAATATTTTTTTGGTTGTGTTGGTTTTTAATTTCGTTTTTTACTTACTGGTGATGGTGACCATCGGGTGCAGGAGAAGCCACAACGACGGCGATTAATGCGGCGACGAGCTGTAATAAAAAAAAAAACAATAAATCTTCTCCTTAATTTAGCGTGTGGGTTCTCAGGCGTCGTCTCCTTCACGATATTTTTCAATATCAACGCGCTAGGCCGTGGTCCGAGGCTCCCTCGAGCCGCCCCTAGACGCGTTGGTATATGACTTTTTTGGGGTAGAGTATTCCACTCCCCCGCAAGTCCGGTGAAGCTTGATTTGTCGTACCTTTTCGACACAAGCATAGGTCAATAAAAAAAAAAAAAAAAAAAAGCGTGTGGGTTTCGAGGTTAACCTACCTCACAAACCCTGGTGTCAGAATCATTGAGCCGCCTATGGCTTCTGACATGGCTCATGTAACGACTACATCCGTAGATAGTAACCGGGACCAACGGCTTTACCGAGAAGCACGGAATCATCTTCCGTTTCGGACAATCAGGTGATTTAGCAATGTCCCAACCAAACTGTGGAAAGTCTCACAAAGTGATATTTGTTCGACGAACCCCTACCAGGACTCGAACCCGGAACCTCCGTAACGTCAGGCGAGCTTTTGACCACTCGACCACGCAGGCTGTTAAAACAATAAATTCCATGTGGTTTTTAGTTGGAATCGGAAGAGCCTAGTTCTGTTTGTTTCTACGAGGATATTAAGGGTTCATCATGAGCATAGATCGGAATGGGTAGAGCTTTTTCATGTACTTTTGCAACGTTGGCACAACATGGATAAGCTTCATTTTATCCGGTATCTAGGTAATTTGTCATTTAGAAGCAATTAACTCAAGACTCAACAAAATGCTAATCCGTGCGTGCAAGGTTTTATTGAAAAATACTTGCACAAATATATTTTCCCATTTGTTTATTTACTAATTCTTATTGTATAATTATTGGTGTAATTTGTTTTAAATAAGTAACTTTTGCATTTATATACAATAAAAAGATGATTCCAAAAAAGTTTTTATTTCACTTTGTAAGACCCTCAAATCCGGAAATCCGGAGAAGCTTATCCATATTATTGACAACGTTATGACATAATTGCCGGAAAAATCTCTACCTATTCCGTTCAATGCATGAGGGAATAAGTACGTAGCGCAGAATTACTGTAAAAAAATGAATTAATGATTGTAAGCACATACAGTATAAAAGTATATAACGTACTATGTGGGCTAGCCTATCTAAATAAATAATAAAAAATTAGAACTATGGCAACACTTTTCGGACAAGGTGAGATCTGAATTCGGCAGGGCTATTGTAATCATATCAAAAATAAAAATTAAAGGGTTATACTAATGTTGCTTATTTTAAATACAATATATAAAAAAATAACTTTCACATGACTGCAGTAAAAAACTTAAAATAATATTTACTTAACTTTAAATAAAATAATTAAGTTAAATAAGTATTATTTTTTATAAACAGTTTTTTTTTTAAAATATCTATTGAGTTGATGATATTACACGACGAAACTAAAATTATCCACAATCACTTTTGAACTATGTTTATCAACTTTACTGTCATCTAAGACAAAAACTTTATTTTGTAACTTGTAAACACTATAATTAAATTAATATCTTGTTGAACTCACAGCGAGTTTCGCGTACATCTTGCTAATTTTGCTGGACTGATGCACAAAACACTTGAGCTGCGGACTGCTAACTGCTTTGTATCAAATATTCGTAGCTTACCGCTTTTATAGTGCAGAACCCCGCAAAGGGGTTGCGTAACTAGCCCCTTGGTTATTCCCTCCCTTCCTTTTAACCGGCCAGTTTGGAGAGGCGAGCCATGCGAGCGAAGAGGAGCTTGGGTGTGGATTTTGAAAATGGTGGGGTTGCCAGGTGGGCTGACGCATACGCCGCTTCGCGTGTGACCGTAGTGCCGGTGAGCGGGATTTTTTGACACCAGAACGAATATTGCAAGGTAATCTTTTTTTTTAAATCATATCCCTATTTTTCTCAACTGTTTGTCACAAAACAGGCGTATAGTGTGAAAATTACGTAAGTACTTGTCTAACTGTCTGTTTTCTGGATGATCATCTTGTTTGCTCGTGTTGTTTGATTTTTAGTATTGAATTAAAAACTTACTAATTATAGACAAGCGGTTATTTATTTCCATTTTTTTTCAAATTAGTGAATCTCTTGAAATAACGTTCTTTGCCCTGTTACATTTTTTCGGTGCATAGGAAAAAAAATGCTGATGCGATATAAATATTTTCAAAAGACAAAAAAAAATGCACATAATTTAGTGCCAAATGTGCACATAGTAAAATACATATAAAATATTTAAATTACCTACACAGATTTTGATGGATATCTCTTAAAAATTCAAGATTATCGTTTACTATTTGCTTCGACCATGATTTTAGCCTCGTATAACCAATGCATTGGAGCAATTTTTATCAAAAATTCATGTCTATTGAGAAGTTTATAAATCTACCTAGGGTCGTGACAAGTCCAATTTATCGGTGGATGTTTTTTTTGTATAAAGTAACATAACCTTGTTTACCACAATAATTGTACTAATGTACTATTTGGTCAGCATAGATTAAAATTAAATGGAGAAATGCTCGCACATTATTTATTTCAGAACTGAATTGAATTTTTGTTGTAAGTATTTGGTATTGTAAGGACAAGGTTTGTACGAACTTTTTGCAGCGAGAAATTATCTCGTTCCCGCGGGAAGCTAGTAGATATTATAATATTCGATAGGAGTATTTTTTGCTTTGTGCATTATAACGTGCTAAAAATAAGATATTAATCCGTTTTCTTCACAGATTTATTTTTGCGAACAAACTGCAAAAGATTAATTTCAGGAGCAAGTTGACCTTTTTCAAAGTTTTTTTTTGCCTACATAGACGAAGTTGTATAAGTGCGTAAAATAGAAAAAACACTATCAGAAGGTGCTGTTACGCATGCCACCGGGAGATCATAAATAATGTAATACTTCATGTGAGTACTATTTCCTACATTGTTTTCATTTCAACGCTCTCTACTTTTGTATAGATTAAGCAACTGTTACGAATATGTAATTTTATTATATAGTGTAAGTGATCTTATTAAAATATATTTTATGCGTAATTAATCGTGTTATGCTAAGCGAACGTGCAACAAAAGTAATCTTGCTTGGTGAATTTTGTATAATTTGGTCACACGAAGAACTAATAATTATACTGTTCAAGACATGAAGGAAAAACCGGCCAAGTGCGAGTCGGACTCGCGCACCGAGGGTTCCGTACAAACCTGCAAGGTTTACAAAGTTCTTTCATTACGACAATCGAGTCATAACTATGGTAATCTTATTGCAAAATGAAATTCATAACATTACAATGGGGAAAGATGGAGGAGCATAAATTTAAGACAAAGATCTGCGTAGAATTGTTTCTTCGATCATGGTTCAAAATAATTAAAATTCTTGTTGTAGCTAAGTTTGTAGTAAAAAAGACACATAAGTCAAAACTCAAATATATATTTTTTTTTATTATGTATGACTCTGCCTTTGGAAGGCGTACGTGGGGCCAAAGCCAAAACGTGAAGGCCTGTTACCATAGATATAGTATTAGTAGTTATAGATTCGCCACCGTGCGACCGGGCGTAAGAGAAAGACATACATTGAGTCTATCTATGAAGTGTGCTTATAACCCGACAATAAATTAACTAGTATACTATATGATATGAAGTGTGCCTATAACCCGACAATGAAAAAATGCTCGGTCGGTGATAGAGACAAAACATGATGCATCTTTTCTATTTCCTCTTTTAGGAATCGCAATAAGACTATCTTTTTCTGTCAAAGTGTGTCAGGCCCTTGCCTGTTACAGTTATTTTATTTCACGAGTGCAGGCGAGCCATACTTGTAGTGTATTGCGTATAGACACACAGCTCTAGTGTGCGTACAAACTGAACGCTACTCACTCAAAGACAATGACATGTACACACAAGACACACAATTATGGTGATTATCCTTGTGTGCTCACTCCCAATAGCATTACTCTAGGGAGCAATCCCAGGCTAGTGTCGGACTATGGGAAGATATGGGAATAAAAGATACTGCGTAATTTGTGGTGGCTTGGGAACTGGGACTTAAAGAAGGACTATGGCGCCTACTGATCTTTGTTAAAAGGCAAATTAATAGGGCAGACGATGACTTGCTAGTCACTATATGAGCCAACTTACCAGAGGCCACCAGAGGCACAGCCAGGGGCAAAGGCGGCAAGCAACATGACTTTTTATTATTATTTTATCTAAACTTAGTGAAAATACCTATCCATTTACAAAAAAATGTAACTATAACAGCTCTTGTGAATTGAAACTAAATAATAAATACGGTAATTTTAGTAGGATATAGCAGAGTTAGGTTGTCTCGACGTTTTAGAGGCACTTACAGTAAAAAAAGAGAATCACACACTTGGTCATCTGACCTAAACTTGACTGAGTAGGTCAGACAGCTGATATAATACAAACAAACAATACAACATACAGCCAGTGTTCTTTTGAGCTAAGCCAGTCAACAGAGATCGAAGGACTTCCGCTAAAAACAATAGTCAAATATTATTCATTTAAATTAAACAAAAAGAATCATTTCATTTCTTTCTTTTTTTCCATTTTATTTTTCTATCGGTTTTTTTATTTTATTTTTTCATTTTAATTTTTTTTGTAATTTATGTGTCTTGTTGTTTTTTGTTATATTTTTTTATTAAAATGTTGTATTGTGCAATAAATTAAACTTTCGAATATACAGTAATTTTACTATACCTATACCTAGATATTGTGTGCTCAGAGAGAGTATATTTTTTTTATTTATACTCTAGGATAAGTATTTAAAAATGGACCTGCTGTCAACGAATGTGCGTTATTCGTATTACCTTGTTTTGCTAACGTGTCTTGTGAATGCATGTAGAAAGGTATTTAGTATTTCCTCGACCGCTTAAAAGTTTACGGAAGAACTGTTCCGAAACTGCGATAAACCGGCAGGTACCTACTCAATTCTATCAATATTTCAAACGAAAGTTTGTGAGGATGCATGTATGAATGTATGGATCAAGGATGTTATAGTACTTATGTTACCCTATTTGGTATCGGGTGTTGGCAATAAACACAACCTGTCAATTTGGTTTTGTTAAGATGCCAAATAAAAATATTTTCTTTCTTCTTTCTTTCTTATAACATCCTTGGTATGTGTATGGATGCAAAAACTACAAAATAGATTTTAAAAAAACTTTACAATAATATAGATAACATATAGGCTACTTTTTACTGCGGGAAAATATCTTATTCCCATGGAAAATATATTTTCAAAGGTAAAGACGGAGAATCCAATAAACTTACATTTAAATTAGAATACAACAAGTCTGGCATCTTTTGAGGTTTTAATTTTGGGGAACTATATGTTACATTAACATGTTGTTTTTAAGTATAAGTAAGGTATACACTGCCTTCAAACAGAAAAATTATTTCTGTTAAGGTGCTCCCTCACCGGGAGCATTCGCGTGTAATGTAACGTTACAGATTTGAGCATTACATCAGTGAAGGAGGAGAACCGAGCATTACAATGCGCACCAATTACAATTGAGCATTACAATTGTAGGTATTATTGTAATGTAATGCTCAAAGACGAATCTATAATGTTACATTACACGCGAATGCTCCCTCACCGGGAGCATTCGCGTGTAATGTAACATTATAGATTCGTCTTTGAGCATTACATTACAATAATACCTCCCTGACTGACGAGCATTCGCGTGTAATGTAACATTATAGATTCGACTTTGAGCATTTCATAGCGGCGGGGGGCTAGGGGAAGTGAAGCGCATTGATGTTACAAGTTGTATCAAGATATTACACATTGTATCATTACAAGGTGCGCATTGTAATGCTCGGTTCTCCTCCTTCACTGATGTAATGCTCAAATCTGTAACGTTACATTACACGCGAATGCTCCCGGTGAGGGAGCACCTTAAGAAATATGACTACCAAAGACCCAGCTTAGTTTATTTTCGAAAAGGCCCATTATGCTATTTATGTAAATTTTCGGTTTTATTTATTATAAGTTTACAGTTGATAATAAAGCGCTTATAAAGTTACATAGGGCTACATAAAAAGAAGAATAACAAACAGCAATAAAAAAATATATAAACCATTGAGTAAAAAAATACAATTTCATATAGCACTATACTATAAAACAGTATGATTTCCTTTACAAGGCAATTCATAGAGTAAAAAAATATGTCAACATCCTGGACCTCAGCAAGGATTTTTTAAGCATTAATATTTTAAATAACACTAAATTAAAAAAAAAATAACCCCCGACACAAAACCGTTACTTGATCCTTTCAAAAACTAGAAAAGAGCTGATAATCTTCAAATGGCTGAAGATATTTTCTTGGATCATAGCTAAGAAAGAACACACTCGATTGTAAAAAATAACTACTTAAATCAAAATCGGCGCATCCGTTTAGGAGCTACGATGCCACAGACAGACAGAAAGACAAACACACACGTCAAACTTATAACACCCCTCTTTTTCGTCGGGGGTTAAAAAAGCAAAATATGTGATCCTGTGAAGTTTCTTCGGCGGGTTCTTCTCCACAGCAGCGCGAACCTGCCAGTTATGTTCAAACTGATATCGCATCGCCTCTTTTAGATTGTTTAATATCTTTTTCATTGCTTAGACTTGTACATTGTTTGAGACGAGAGCCGGTCTTGGTTTGAGTAAATTTATTAACTTCAGAAATGACGTCATTAAGTGTTCTAAGGAACAAAAAACAAAAAACAAAATTGATTTTTTTATTCTGAAATAATTGATAAGGGTGGTTTCGTTTAGTCTCTTTTGGAATACTCATTTAATTATTGATTGATACAAAGACATTATGTCGTAATATTTTCTGTTTATATTATTTTAGTTCTTATCTGATATTCTTACTGTAAACACCAAAAAATAACGTTTTAAAAAATAATACAATCATGAACTAAGTAATAAGTGAGTTTTAATACAATGTAGGAAGTAATGTGCGCTTTACAGGATTCCCCACAGGCCCTCGCAGTGGAGGCGTTAGCAGGGTGCGCCTGCGCCGTCGACGGCCCGCTCGCACATACTTGTTAGGCATGATGGCAAGGTCATGTTATGGATATCGGCAAACAACTCGAGCAAGTGAGCGGGGTGAGAAAATAATACATCATACTAATATTATAAAGAGGAAAGATTTTGTATTTTTGTGTGTATGTGTGTGTGTATATTTGTAATGAATAAACACAAAAACTACAGAACCAATTTTACAAATTCTTTCACCATTGAAAAGCTACATGCACCCTGAGTAACATAGGCTACCTTTGACCGCGGAAAAAAATCTCATTCCCACGGGATAAACAGTTAACGCGGGCGAAGCCGCGGCGGAAAGCTAGTCTTACTATAAACTTCGATAGCGCGCGCAGTATTACGTGACATCTTGTTCAACTTGTTTTTTAACTTTTAACTAAGTTTTAACGTTAACTATACAAAGTTTAGAAAAGTACCCATACGTTTTTCCCAAAATATAACAGAGTTATACCTTAATCTGTGACTAAACAATAGTCGCACAGCGGATATAGGTATACGCACATATCTTATTTCTGCGCTGTAATGTAAGCAGTTCCGTCCGACATGTCTGTGATATAATAATAATATTATGTTAATTAAAAAAGTGCGAATTTGAAAATTAGTGTTAGTAGGTAGTGATAGTGACTTAATGAATTTCGGAAGGCGCCGTTTTAATGACGTTTGTGGTTTTGTGGTAATGTTGCTTTCACTCAGGAGGTTTTAGGTTCAAGTCCTACGAGTAGCTTTTTTAATGAAACCTAATACACACTTCGAATAAATTGAAGGGTTGTGTGTGAAGTTGATAAAGCCGCACTGAGTCATCGTGGTCGACTAAAGCCTATTCACCCTGATTTCAGATCTGTGAGGCTTGGACTCAGTGTGGGTTGTTCGACTTCACTCACTCTAGCTCATTGCTTGCTTATAGTGTGGGTTTCAAGGTAAACCTACCTCACAAACCCCTGGTGTCGGAATTATAGAACCGCCTTGGCTTCCAACATGGCTCCTATAACGACTACATCCGCAGATAGTAGGACCAAGGGCTTTACGTGCCTTCCGCGCAAAATCATCTTTCTTTTCGGACAACAATAGAATACAATACAATATAGTTTATTGACAAAAGACACAGCATACAGAAAACAAAACAAAACAGAAGAGTCAAAAGGCGGCCTTATTGCCAACCAGGTGATTCAGCCTTCAATTCTCTAACTAAACTGAGGAAAGTCTCACAAAAACAAAAGTTCTTTCGATGTATCCTCACCGG
Source organism: Teleiodes luculella (assembly GCA_948473455.1). Taxonomy (NCBI): domain Eukaryota; kingdom Metazoa; phylum Arthropoda; class Insecta; order Lepidoptera; family Gelechiidae; genus Teleiodes; species Teleiodes luculella. The sequence goes on from OX419582.1 coordinate 3,973,549, forward strand.
GATTCGAAACCGGAACCTCCGTAACGTCAGGCGAGCAGGTCAAAAGACCACTCGACCACGCAGGCTGTTGTTCATTGATACTTTGTCTTTCACTTTTTCTGGGTTGTCCAGAACAGGTCACTCTGGTATAGAGAGCATTTCCAGTATTGACGGCCCCGTAGCCTAGATTTTATTACACTTGCCTTTGATGCGGAGTGTCCCAGGTTCGAACATTTGTGTAAGCAAATGACATTTCGCCCCTGTGTGGATATTGTATATCTGTAGGTACATGATCTAAGCTAATCAAATTTAGAGGAATGATTTGATTTTTTTTTTTGCATTGAGTAGGCTTCGAAGCTACTGACACGATTTTAATGAAACTTGGTATAAAGAATAGACTTAGTGGAGTAATAGCTATTTATATAGCGAAAAACACACGACGCGGGTTGTCGCGCCGTACAAGTTATAAGGGTGGCGCGTTTTGTCATTGCAACAAGCAAGACTGAGCTCAACATTTACTGAGTTTGGTTGCCTGGTAGGAAATGCTACTAGCAATAAGGCCGATTACGTGTCCACTTTCTGTTCTGTTTGTGAATTATACTTACTGTACTGTTTTTTCTTGTAATCATTATATAGTATATTCTATACTATTTTATTCTAAATAGCCCAACTTTAAGAATTAAGTAAAATCTTAACTTAAAAGTTGGATAATTAGTACTTAGCTAGCTACTTACGATAATATGGGCTATCTGCTTAAGTATGTAAATAACTTGGTTTCTCTTGCGGTTGTTCGATACCGTGCGGTTCCGTGGTACCTAAGTGTATAAACAGACGAGCTTCAGAACTGCAAAGTAGCTGCTGAAGGTGTAAGGCAAAATGCGGTTGACTTTCACAAATGACAAGCATTTTTATCAAGATTGTATGTGGCACTATTCATCCGCAAAGCGAAATATCACAAAAGCTTTCGAGTTACATGCGACTTAATGTCTTGTCCGAGGAAAGAGGAACTTATGGCCTGTTGTCCCCAAAATGTACATTTATCATAAATGACTACTGGTTTCCGGAATTTTTTTATCAATGACAGGCAATTATTGAGTAAAACAGCAAAGTTTCAATAGTTCAGTTAAGTTTTAGTAGGTATTTGGCAGTATGTGTTATAATTTTTTTTGTTTAAGATTGTTTTCAAATTATTTTTTGTTATTTGTTATATTAGGACCAGGATTGATTAAAATTTTTGGAAAATACCTCATTCCCATGGAAAAAATACTAACCCGTGATTGCTAGATAAAAAATTTAAAAAGTCCGATGAAAGATAAGGTATAATGAGATACAATGTGAAAAATGTAGATTATGCTGCACAAAACGCAGCAACGGCTCGATACGCATTAAGCGGTTAGCCGCGCGGCGCCTAGCCGTCAGTCGAACCCATGGTCTAAGAAAACAAGGTCTAACCATTAGACCACGTGACTGACACGAGCCTACGTCATTTCTACGTCAATTTGCCTATTCATCCTTGTCGAATGCGTGTTATAGACAAGGATGAACAGCGCAAAATGACGTAGGCTTGTGTCAGTCACGTGGTCTAACGGTTAGACCTTGTTTTCTTGGACCATGGTCGAACCGCAGTAACCGCAGCGGTTACGTGACAGCCGCAGCGGTTGGGCGGTAGCCGCATTACAGTGCGTATGGAAACTAAATTTTTCATTCATATTTTTGATTGCGGTTAACCGCTTAGTGAGTAGAAAGCCAGTCGCTCGTCTGTCTTCACCCGAACCGGCCGCCAGGCAGTGCGTGCTATGTCCTAGTTTTTCAATTTCCATGCAAACACCGTGTCTAAGCATCTATTGCGTCACATGTTACATAGACAGTAATTTATATAGACTATGGTGATCGCCCGTTGTATGGGAAATGGATGTCGTAGTGGAATAATGACAATTGCACTAGATCTCTTGTGGAAATGGTCACTTTACTTTTAGTTCCCCAAAACAATTATGATAATTTATGGTGTTTTCTGATTGATTAAAAAAGATTTAACTTAATCCGTCAGATGCTTAAAAAATACAAATGCAATGTTTTTATTTCATCATTTTAAACCTGAGACTAAAAAAATTAAAATAGATATTTCACCTGTGTAACTGAACACGTTGTTTGTAATAACAACTGCGGTTCCCCACTAACTTGCCAAGCGTGAAGATTATGTTTGTAACGAGGCGCTTTGTAACCTCATTTTCACCTCATTTTCAAATTCTTTCTCGTCTAAATTCAAATATTCAATTTTGGAATTCTTTCACCATTCACAGTACGTTATCTTCGTCCTTTTGTTCACTAATCTTTCCTTAATTTCTGGCCTGGGCGGCCGAATAAAAAAAAAATTCTAAATATATACGTTAAAAACGCCGAGTCTACAATTTACCGTTTACCTTGTTATTAAATATAATAGTGTGGGACAGTATCTGGTGTAGGTATTTTACTAGTTCAATCTTCAATCTCGCCGCTTCTGTTTGCCCGGCAAGGACCGCGCTTGATATGGCATTACCCTATGGTAATGGTCTATAGGCACAGAAGTAAATACTAGATAGAGATACAAATTTTGTTTTTGCTATTACCTTGCTTCCAAGACAGAGTTGTTAGACCCGTACGTAGTTTAGTAGTAAAACAATTTTAACATTTCCATGCTTGGATCTGTGGATTGGTGTACCTGAGTAAAACAGTAGGTATTTTTATTATTTAAAAACCAAAAAATAGCATAAATTTTAATGAATGAAATTCAAATCACTTCCACTAGTTATATATATGTTGCTATTCTGAACAAATTTTTGTGTGTCACGTAACACAAATTATCATGTTTGCAAAACCTTATTAGAAAGTATACATTATAAATTAAAAATAACAAACATATTATAGTATGTAAGTAAGTATTTCGCAGCACCTCGAACTGGACCTGCTTAAGCAAGCTGTATGGATTGCGAAAACATAAACATACTAAACGGCTTCTAGATATCTCTGTGTCTCTTGTAATACCCATCTTGTTGTAACACATTTAATTTTATTGATTATCTTAGGTAGTTAAGGTCTAGCAAAAATGCATTTGTGGACTCGTACTAGCCTCGTGGCTAGGGCTGTCTATGCCTTGGATAAATCTTTCATATTTTCGGTTTTCATGTGGACAGAGAGAACAGAATTTAAATTAGTGATTAATTTAAATACCAAATCCGAGTTCCTGTCTGCAACATGAAAATTATTAAAATAACTAGCTTTCCGCTGCGGCTCCAACCGCGTTAACAGTTTTCCCGTGGGAATGAGGCATTTTCTCGCGGTAAAAGGTAGCTTATGTTACTCAAGGTAAACGTAGCTTTCTAATAGTGAAAGAATTTTTGAAATCGGTTCAGTAGTTTTTGAGTTTATTCATTACAAACATACACACAAAAATACAAATCTTTCCTCTTTATAATATTATTAGTATGATAAATTACAAGAAAATTCTGTTTACAACAACAAACGTGTTCAAATGGGCGACCTTATTGCAAAGGTAGCAATTTCTACCAGGCAACTCCTATCATAAAAACAGTAACGCGAATGCATTACGTTGTGGAGTTTCTTATAGGCATTCTTCTCCACAGACGAACAGCACCTTCGAACAACCAACCACGGACCAGCTCTGATTCTTGGTATTTATTAACTTAACCACAGAATATATACCTAATATTTATACTATATAATAACTTTTTTTTTTTTTTTTTCGGTTTATTTCACTTGGCGTACTTCAACGCTAGAGAGGTATTAAATATTTTTAGAAAAAAAAAAAAAAAAAAAAAAAAAAAAAGTTTTAAAAACAGGTTGGCGACATCGTTCGATCTTGTGCTTACTAGTTAAGACGGATTGAGTGGAAATAATTCGAAAGGATTCCCACAGATGTCGCTACAGCACGCTGTCCGTGCCAAGTTGGTTGCCTATAATGAAGGTGACGTCATAGATTGATAGAAAACAAGCAGGAACGAATTTCGGCGCTGCCACTATGCCCTCCGTAGTGTAGATGGTAGCACGTTGGCTGCGTATAGGCCGAAGGTCGTGGGTTCAAGTCCCGCCGGAAGGTTTACGTTTTTGGTTGTTTTCTATGAATCTAAAAATATTTAATACTATATAATAACTTTTACGTCCCCTTCAGGTAGCAACGCCCGTACCCGCCGGCGGGGCCGCGGCCATAACCAAAATCAAAATTGATAATCAGAGACGGAGCCCCTCAGGCGTCGTCTCCTTCACGATGATTTTTAGTATCGACGCGCTAGGCCGTGGTCCGAGGCTCCCTCGAGCCGCCCCTAGACGCGTTGGTATTTTTTTTTGAGGTAGAGTCTTCCACTCCCCCGCAAGTCCGGTTAAGCTTGATTGGTAGTACTTTTTCGACATAAGCATAGGACAATTTAAAAAAAAGGCTTACCGTCGAAAAATGGTTTCTGTCAAGTCATCTATACTCTATACTATATTATAAAGAGGAAAGGTTTGATTGTTTTTTTGTTTGTTTGTTTTTTTGTTTGTTTGCATCGAATAGGCTCCGAAACTACTGAACCGATTTCAAAAATTCTTTCACTGTTGGGAAGCTACATTCACCCTGAGTAACATAGGCATATTTTATTTTCAAAAAAAATAGGGATCCTTACTAAAACTTCAATAATGTAACCCAAGGTGTGAAAAAAATACGTAAAATATTACGTTAATACAAAGTTAGAATAGACCTTAGGAAAGAACATAGGCTACAATTTACCGCGGGAAATATTCTCATTCCCACGGGAACAATTGTTAAAGCGGGCGGAGTTGGCATAAAGATAGAATAGACCTTGCGGAAGAACATTGGCTAACTTTTACCGCGGGAAAATTCCTCATTCCCACGGGAAAAACTATTAACGCGTGCGGAGCCGCGGCGGGAAGCTAGTTTATTTATAATTTGGATTAAAATAAAAAAAATTATATATTCTGACAAAATATCATTAAACTTATATCTTGTACATATTTGTATTTCGCTAAGGTTTATAGACTTAGAGAGTTAAAAATAACTTATATTTTGGATCTTAGAGAATAAATATATACATGAGCACGCGCATGGCTCCGCTGCCTTTATGTCAAGCATACATAAGCAAATTTTGGCAGATTTTGTATGGGCGGTGAAATCAATAACATTTTTCTTTTTTGATTTGTTCCTCGAGTCATGTATGCAACTTATCACTGCACATTTCAAAATGTTCTCCTATTAAAATTCTTATTTTCACCGGGAAAAACAATCAGCTCCGATAACCATTTGATACTAAACGAACGCGCTGAAGATATTCGGACTGTTCATATCCGTGCTTACGATTCATACTCGATAGGCTAAAGGATAAATAGAAAAATTTCTGGGAGGTATAGAGTACACCTCCCAGAAATTTTTCTATTTATACTCTAAGTTTTGGATATTAATACAGTTATTTTCTTACACCCTTTATTTAAAAAATAAATGCTACGAGTATCATCTGTGTAAAAATTCGCTCATCGCCTCATCATAAGTGGTATTTAATTATTTTCGTGTTGTTTTTTTTATATGTAAATTATTTTATGTGCAATAAAGAATATTTTTTTATTTGTTATATAAAATTTAATTACATCAATAAATTCATTTATTAATATTATATATGATAATTGGTTTAACTAATGCAAATTTAATTTAAATGATCATCACTAATTGTATTATGGTTTTATAATATGTCTCTGTACATAATATTACGAATTTTATTATTATGATTTAGAATCATTATTTCATACTTTTATTAATAGGTACTTGAAGACAGGAAAAAGTTCCCACGGGGGAATTTTGGTAAATAATCCGCGCCTTTTCTCTCTAACTGCTAACATTTTAATGCTAGGTTGCACTTTATGTCGTCATTACACTTGCATCAGTGCAGACTCATATTAATTTGTTACACAACTGATGAACAACACTTTCGTTTTGACCAATATATTTTGTCAAGGTTGCTAGAATCAGTAACATTACACGTTATATAAATAACATATCCTATCATTTGCGAATTTTACCCTAAGGCGATTAAACCAGTTTTTTATACTAGATAGTGGTACAGGCAAGTGCAGGCCGTTGAACGGTAATTGCAATGTTTAAAATTTAAAAAATAATAAAATATTTAGTTAGAATAAAATAGACTAGGCGGGTGCGAGTGAAGCGAGCACGGGACTTCGGGGCACTCTTACTTCGCCGGGTTAGGTTAGAAGGGTACCTATGGGTAGTTAGGGATATGGTAGGTTTTAGTTTTTTAAAATTAAGTAAGACATATTAATACTGCTGAACACATGCACCGCGATTCCGCCTTTTATTTAGTAAACATAATTATGTAGCAAACTCTAAAGTGTACAGTTTAGCTTGCTCTTAACTGTACATACTGTCGGTAAGCTTGTTATGAATAAAAGCAATGCACATTTTATAAAATTACTTGCAGCATTGTTCACTGAACAGCGTTCTGCGATTGAGCTGGCAGGGATAATAATATTGTTTAATATCTTACGTCATCTGACCGAAAGAAGACTAAATTACTATGCTTAGTTTTTTAAAAGAAACTAGGCTAATTACTAGCTAAACTAGTTAACTACGATGTTATTTCTATTTTATGTCTTGTTTTATTTTGATACCATAATTTATAATTTGGCTGCAACAGCTAATCCTATGCTAGTACGGCTAGTTTTATATATTTTTGTAGTAATTTATGAAAGCGTCGGTGGCCGAGTGGCTAGGGCCGTTGTATTCCATTCGGAAGACGCGACTTTAAACCTGGCAAGTAAACTTTATTTTTTAAATTGCCCATGCTTGTGTCGAAAAAGTACGATGAATCAAGCTTATCCGGACTTGCTTGGCATGTAGACGTACCAACGTGTTTTCGATTTTCAAATTCATACGTATGTTCACTCATCGCTGTTACTGCGAAGAATGAAATTCAAAGGTTATGTGTAAAGTTGACCAATCCGCACTCGGCCACCGTGTCGACTACGGCACGATTCGATTCACGACGTGATCCAGGGTGACCAGGTCCTTGGCGAGCCAACAGGAGCGGCTGAAGAAGGGAACTTCACGTACTTGTAGTGAAATAAAAACGCTGAACTGATTAAGCCAATAACCCCCGACGAAAAAGAGGGGTGTTATAAGTTTACGTGTGTTTCTGTCTGTCTGTCTGTCTGTGGCATCGTAGCTCCTAAACGGATGCGCCGATTTTGATCTAGTTTTTTTTTGTTTGCAAGTTGTCACAATCGAGTGTTCTTAGCTATGATCCAAGAAAATATCTTCAGTCATTTAAAGATTATCAGCTCTTTTCTAGTTGTTAAAAGGATCAAGTAACGGTTTTGTGTCGGGGAATATTAACATTTTTAATTTAGTGTTATTTACATTTATTTCTATGGAAAACGAAACAGGTATACCTACACTCGGCGGTTTAAAGCAGCTTATACTATCCAAAATTACACATGTAGGTAAGAGCCCTTTCACACGAGCGATTTTATTCGGCGATTTCTCGGCGGAGCGAGATCGCAGCGAGCACGCGGCGGCTCGCGGCGTGTACACAACCATATTGGTATATGGTATCGCGGCGAGACGCGGCGTTATCGCGGCGGTTAATAAGCTCGCTCCTCCGAGAAATCGTCGAAAAAAATCGCTCGTGTGAAAGGGCTCTAAAATAAATATTTAAGGGTAAGTACACATAAATTATTTACATAGAAGTTTTCGACCTTTAGCGGTGTCAAATTACTTGCGATGCGGTGGTGTCGCGTTTCTGTGATTCGCTCTTACGTTTTCAGTATTCAATAAATTCGAAATACGGCCGTCAAGGCTGGAAGTCAAAGGGAAAACAACTAAAGAACAACAACAAAATTGAATGTTTGAATTTAGACGAGGCGAGGTGAAAATGAGGTTGCAAAACCCTCGTTACAAGGGTAGGCTCTCGGCTCTCGGTGGGACCAGTATGGGCTGTGCTGTAAACGAATAATTTGTTACTCGTATAACTAATAGTTTCTACGGTAATACTTTTAAATTTTCAGGTATTAAATAGGAATAAACTAAATTGAAGTTGTTGAACACCTTTTGTAATACACTGTGGTCGTTATGCGGCAGCAAAAACAATTTCACAATACAAAGGTATTTTTGCCCATTAGATTGTCTAATTTGCTTTCGCACTGTTTGTAATGGGTGCGCCCTTGGCTGCAAATAAACCTGGTAATCACTATTACTTAAAACAGTAATTATCTGCTATTATGCTTTCTTAAGCTATCTACAAGCCTCATTTCTACGAGTCTGATCAATTCGAAAATTGGTAACAGGATTTAAGTTACAAGTTTTTTTTTATATTGACCTATGCTTGTGTCGAAAAGGTACGACCAATCAAGCTTCACCGGACTTGTATATTACAAGTATTTCAATTTAATTATTAATTATCATACTAATATTTTAAAGTAGAAAGATTTGTATTTGTGTGTGTGTGTGTGTGTGTTTGAACCGATTTCAATAAATCTTTCACCATTAGAAAGCTACATTCACCCTGAGTAACATAAGCTACCTTTTACCGCGGGAAAATGCCTCATTCCCACGGGAAAAACTGTTAACACGGGCGGAGCCGCGGCGGGAAGATAGTAAATAATAATTAGATACAATAAGATGCCCAACTTTTCACGATACGATAGAGGAAATAATACTTAAACTAAACCACCTAGTACTAAAACTTCTCTCATAGAATTATTATTGTACATGTTATTCTAATGTATAAGTATGAAAGAAATAGAGCATCATAATTGGTAAGTACCTACTAAAGTACTATTATATATTCTGTGGTATTACGTAATATTTGATCATTTCAAATGACGTTAATCATGATTGGTCTACTATTACGGTTATATCTGTGTATGTGATTGTCCTCTTGTTGTTTATAAGACTTGCTGTACAATAAACTATTAGTCGAGGCCCAGTGCGAGTTGGTCAACTTTACATACAACTTTTAATTTACTTCGCAGGTGTATGCGGTTTCTTTTACGACGAGGCATCGATGTGTTAAATGAAGTTCAAAGGCATAAGACATAAAATATTCGTTCAAATATTTAAATTCAAGTAATCGAAAAAATATTTTGTAAATCTTACTTCGATTAAAAACCTTTTGATTTTTGATTTTGTTTATAAAGTATCCGTGCGGAATAGAAAGTTATTGTGATTTAAAATAAATATATTAACTACAAATACGTGTGTTAATTTCCGTATAAAACCAACTATATAATTAATTATATATCTAACAATGTATCTATAAATTGTTTAGAATTGTAATTTATTTTGCATAATCTCCCTGTTGTCAGTGAATGTTGTGTTTGGTTGAAAGTGGGCTACAGATTTGATATTGTTATTTTCTTCCTGTTTTCTTTATCGATGTTGTGATTTGTAACCTGTAACCAAACCTTTTAGAATAAAATAAAATAAAATATTAGTGATAGTGAACCATTGTTCCGAATTAATAATATTTGGGTAAGTCTTACAGGCAGTTGGAAAAGAGCGAAGCGCTGTTTTCCCACCTCTTAAATTCTGAAACATGTCTACGTAATCCTATCAACAAACATCCCACAAACAACAGCAAAATGAGAAACACAATTAATATAATCGACGGAAGTACCGTAACAAGTAAATTTTGGCCCGTATTTTAGAAAATGTAAAAAAATGCGATACTTTTTCTATAGGTAGAATAGTGCTGGGGGTTAGTACTATTATAATTAGTATTATTATTATTATTATCTGGTACCAAACTACAGAGCCTGTAGGTACTTATAGATTTCAGCAATATCACAATTTTCTTGTAGAAAAAGCGGCCAAGTGCGAGTCGGAATCGCCCATGAAGGGTTCCATAGCAGCCAGTAACATAATATAAAAGTTTTTGTAATTCGTTGTGACTTTGATCGATGTTTTAATAATAGTGAAAGGTAAATTGCGGTTTACGATTTATAACGTATTAAAAAAAAAAAACTACTTACTATATCTCGTTCGAACTAATTTTCGTTGGAAGTTTTCATGGTAATGCACATGTATCATATTTTTTTTAGTTTTATCATTCTCTTATTTTAGAAGTTAGAGGGGGGGATTTTTCCACTTTGGAAGCGTCTCTCGCGCAAACTATTCAATTTAGAAAAAAAATTTATTAGGAACCTAAATATCATTTTTGAAGACCTATCCATAGATATCCCACACGTATGGGTTTGATAAAAAAAATTTTTTTAGTTTCAGTTCTATGTATGGAGACCCCATAAATTTGTTTTTTTTTTTTCTATTTTTGTAAGAAAATCTTAATGCGGTTCACAGAATACATCTACTTACCAAGTTTCAACAGTATAGGTATTATAGTTTCGGAATAAAGTGGCTGTGACATACGGACGGACAGACAGACAGACAGACAGACATGACGAATCTATAAGGGTTCCGTTTTTTGCCATTTGGCTACGGAACCCTAAAAAGTATCGCAATTTTGATGTTGTAAGTTTCACCTGTCACCTGACGACTTGCGTATACTCAGTACCTACTATGGTCTGTTTCATTTTCATGAAAGTTATTAAAAATAATGTAACGCAAAAATGTCTGGCAAGGTCACACGCTCAGTGCGTGCGCATCCTGCCTTCTACTAGGTATGCCTAATTACGTATTTTGCTATAATTTCCTATAGTTTTATCGTATCGTTAGAAAAAATGTGCGCATTGTATGAAACAAACCATACCTACCTAGCGTCTTTCGAATGTCTTGATCGTGCGTCGCGTATAAAATCTTCCGCGTCCGTCATTTGTTTCACTCGCCTTGCTGCCTATGATTGTATGCGCGACGCACATAGACGACGCTCGCTCGATTGAGCCTTTCCGAACGTGACGACGAAATCACTGATGCAGTTAAAGCAGCCAAAGAATTTAGATAACACCTAACAGAATGCCCTTCTGGTAGAGAATACCCTTCAGGTAACAACGCCCGCTCCCGACCAGAACCAAATTCAAAATTGAAAATCAGAAACGGAGCCCCTCAGGCGTCGTCTCCTTCACTATGTTTTTCAATATCAATAAGCTCCATTGAGCCGCCCCTAGACGCGTTGGTATATGACTTTTTTTTGGGGTAGAGTCTTCCGCTCCCCCGCAAGTCCGGTGAAGCTTGATTGGTCGTACCATTTCGACACAAGCGGGAATTAAAAAAAAAAAATTGTTTCACTCGCTTTGCTGCCTATGATGTATGCGCAACGCACGATGACGACGCTCGATAGAGGCTAGTGTGGAGGGTCTCTAATACTTATAACATCCTGCGCATACTTTTGTCTTCCCGTTGAAGTTACCTAATATTTGGACATAACATTTTTTGATCGGCATCAGGTACGTGACTGATCAATGATGTAATTCGATGTTTCAATGGAACACATATACGATTTACTTAGTTTCGAGGCAGTCGGTGGACTCAAATACATTACTATGTCCATGAAATCATAGTTAACTGGCATGAATACGCAATTTGAGCAGTTCAAAGTACAAAGCACCGCGGCTTATCAAAACGATTCACACGTGATTATTTAATTGGCTTCGTTTTCGAACCTCCCTTCACTTGGCAACTGGGTTAGATAAAGAGTTGCCTCATATCCGTTTCTTACTTGTCAAAACATTTTCAAGTCGCGCAACGTGTTGTAAGCTTTTAGCCAATCCATCCAATAGGGAATAAGCAGGGAAAAAAATCTAAACATCCGAAACCAAAAATATCCTAAATGTTAATAACAACAGTGAACACTAAATTAAAAAAATTAATAACCCCCGACACAAAACCGTTACTTGATCCTTTCAAGAAATAGAAAAGTGCTGATAATCTTCAAATGGCTGAAGATATTTTCTTGTATCTTAGCTAAGAACACTATCGGTTGTGACACCTTGCAAACAAAAAAAAAACTAGTTCAAAATCGGCGCATCCGTTTAGGAGCTACGTTGCCACAGACAGACAGACACACACGTCAAACTTATAACACACCTCTTTTTTGTCGGGGGTTAAAAATAGTAACTTATTGGGCTGAAAAATTACTGATGTATAAAACATTTTTTATTAATTAATAATATTAAATAATTAATTAATTATATTAATTATTAATAAGCTAATCTACCTGTTTCTTTCTGCAAAACAACTTATTCTATGAAAATAATATGGTGGACTCACTCTTTTTTTGAAAAGTCAATAAGGGCTTAAACATGTAAGAAAAATTTACCTAAAAGTTGTGATTATTAAAAATGGTCTTCTTTATTTGTGTTCGTCCTATAAAATTACCATTCTGGCTTTTAATACAGGTTTGAACGAGGATTATTTTTAACACTAACAATCTAAAAAAAATATGCCAAATATTACTGTATAATGCAAAGGCAATAATCAATTTTCATGGGCGTTTAATTATTTTTATATTGCCTTTAAATACATCCTGAATCGATTTTGGTTTCAAAACAATCCGCGGATATTGAGGACGTCCAGTACTCTCACTGGCAACTATGTAAGAATACTGATGAATACAAGTTGAAGCTGTTTAGCATGCCCCACAGAAGAAACCCAGGTACCTTTATGTAACGGTTCAGGCTGCGGTGGTCACAATAAAATTACTAGAGCATTTTACTTTTAATATGTGCCAACTTTAAATAAACCGTGAAATTAAACTGGTTGTTTAACCGCATATTAATATAGCGGTAGTACCTACTCTGAAACTAAACAACTTACCCTTAAGGAGCATTAAGGAACATAGGTCGAAATCTTCAAAATTATTTTAAACCTTATGGTATAAATAAAAAAAAAATGTTTTCAATTTTCGTATAAACTTCAGTCACGTGACCGGCCACTTTTATGATAAGTTAAATAATTTAATTATTTATAAATTTTAATTATTTAATTAGTAAAATTTATTTATTTATTATTTTAATTATTTATTTATTAATTTTAATTATTTAATTATTAAAATTTAATTATTTATTAATAATTAAATTATTTAACTTGAGTATCATAAAAGTGGCCGGTCACGTGACTGAAGTTTATACGAAAATTGAAAACATTTTTTTTTTATTTATACTTTAAGGTTTAAAATAATTTTGAAGATTTCGACCTATGTTCCTTAATGCTCCTTAAGGGTAAGCAAGTTTTGAAGGCTTTGCTGCGGGTTTATATTAAAATCCATAATTTAAAATGCATATTACATTGAAAATCCATAATCATTAAATAACATAAGGATTAAAATCTATAATTTTAAAATACATAAATTTAAAAACTCTATCTTTAATATGAATACTGTTAGTTTGTATAACAATTAAAAAATATAAAATTAAGAAACAATTTTATCATTACTAATATTTTAAATACGAATACTTTTTATTACTTTTTATACCTATGTACCTACTTATTATTAGACTATGGATGCCTGATTAATGCGCTACCAGAATTATTTTTTTCTTACTTTAACATATACATAATTTAATGTAATAAATTAGTGGTTGATTAAGCTTAAATTTATTTTTATCTTTTTAGAGCGTTTAAACAAAAGTTTGTCTTCTTCTTTTTAACCATTATTATAAAGAAGGATGCGTGCTATGGATCAGTGCTATGGATTCGTGCAATGGATGCTTGCTATGAATGATTTAACTTTATTTAATGCTTTGTAATGAAATGCTGATTTTATCAATTAAAATAAAAAAAAATTTAGTTTTAGCGTTTAGACATTCTACATTACTTAGTTAATTCAAATAAAGTTACATTTAGTAGCGAGTTCAGCAAAGCAAAATATTGTGCGTCCTTTTGTGGAGAAAAGCTCGCCGAAGAAACTCCACAAGCGTCGCATCTTTTGAATTATATATTTTTAAATATGTAATGTTATACAATGTACCTACTTTAATAACAGAAATTAAATTAATAGCCAACTCAAGCAATTTTATTTCCATGGACACCCGTCTTCTAAATAATCATACCTTTTATCATTCTTCCACTTCATATTTATTGCATTCATTTTCAGTACCTACACTAAAGGGAAAAATAAATAGCCACTTACATAAAATTATTTTTATGATTTTTAAAGTTAAATATTTTAAATTATTGATAATAAAATTAGGGATTTTAATAATTATGCGAAATAATAGTATGTATTTTTAAATTATGGATTCTTGTTGTTATACGAATTAAAGTTATGGCAAGTCTGTTATGGATTTTAATAATAGGGATATTTATAAATATTGCTGCATGTTCCACTTGCTTAAAGTGGGCCCACTGCATGTGCTCTGGAATTGCTGATGAAGATGAAGATTCTACCTTCACTTGCAACGTTTTTCACAACTAATACATAATATTTTCTGCAGACCTCATCCTGCCCATTAAGGTACCCTATTGTAGGATAATTATGTAAGATGGAGTGATGGTAATGTTTTACTTTTTTTTTCCTAATATAAATGTCACGAATTTTCCTAACAATACTCTGTAATGAATTCTGATTTCCAAAGACACGAATTTATAAAAATATTTTTATTACATTGACACAATATTGACAGTTTTATTTAGCTTCCTAAGTTAATATTTTTTTGTGTATAATTTTTACGACTGAAAACAATTTAAATGTTATAATATGTTGATTTTCTACTAATGTCTTTTATTTTCATAGTTGTCAAGATTTCCTTCAAGTTAGTTTGCTGACGACAGTACCAAATAAAGAAAGTCAAACAAAAAGTGTTTTGGGACGAGTTGCCACACAAAAATAATATTAATTTTAAATTTCGGCAGCTCGTCCCAATGGGACGAGTTTGTTTTGAGACGAGTTGCCGAACGACTCGTTTGTATTTGTATTGTATGATTTTATTTCCCAGGATGTCCATATTCAATCGCATAATATTGATCCAAAAAGTAGTCGTTTTCGTATGGATAATCTGAAAATAACAAAAAAAAATTACTTATTGAAATATTATTTTTGAGACTTTAGTTCCATAAAGAAAACTTACATATTCAGTCACGTGACGACAAGTTTTTATTTCTCACACTATGTTATTTAGAAAAAATAATCTTTTTTTTTTTTTAATTGACCTATGCTTGTGTCGAAAAGGTACGACTAATCAAGCTTCACCGGACTTGCGGGGGAGTGGAAGACTCTACCCCAAAAGAAAAGTCATATACCAACGCGTCTAGGTGCGGCTCAAGGGAGCCTCGGACCACGGCCTAGCGCGTTGATATTGAAAAACATCGTGAAGGAGTCGACGCCTGACGCCTCTGTCTCTGATTTTCAATTTTGATTTTGGTTCGGGCCGCGCCCACGCCGGCGGGTGCGGGCGTTGTTACCTGAAGGGTATTCACTACCAGAAGGGCATTCTGTAAGGTGTAATCTAAATTCTTTGACTGCTTTAACTGCATCTGTGATTTCGTCGTCACGTTCGGAAAGGATATGTTTGGGACGGCGGCGGAACCGCATAGTGTGGTGCGGGAAATAGCCCGTACACTTAACAACATACGGATTGGGATAGGAAGGGCCTTTATCAAAGTAGCGTTTGGATGCTTCCTTCATGAAGCCTCTAACAGAAAGAAGTTCGGTATCGACATGAAGGTCAATGTTACAAACGAACCAAGGACAACCAGTAGCCTGGCGGAGGAACCGGTTTTGAATAACTTGAAGCTTATTGAGATGCGTGGACGCAGAGTGCGCAAAGACTACACTGGCGTAAGTCATAATAGGACGGATGCACGCTAAGTAAAGTCTAAGCTTATTTCTAAGCGACATTTTACTGCGTTGCCCAATCATAGGGTGCAAGAGGCCGAGAGCAGAGGCGCCACGATTGCGAACAGCCTGGATGTGAGGGCCGAAGCGAAGGGCAGAGTCAAGGATGACTCCCAAGTACTTCACCTGTCTCTCCCAGGGAACTGGTTGATCGAGGAGAGTAACTGGGGGGAGCGTAGGATAAGGTCCGCGAGTGAAAAT